>CAOLHI010002205.1:0-280680 GCA_948474755.1 Ctenosaura bakeri
TGTCCAGATGGAAAAAAGATGCCTGGAGAAATGATGGGCAAACTTTGGGTAATGGAGAGGGTTCTTCTCTACTGAACTACTTGTCTCCTTTGTTGTCATCAGTTAGAACTGCCTCCCCTTGTAGGCACTGTTTCCACGCAACTATGGTACCTTTGGGTTTGAACATATGAGTAGTAGCAGCCCTCCTGCTGGCTGCACCCTATGGCCTTGCCCCTGCCCACTGTGCCACGGCCCTGCCAGGGTCCTTCTTGGTGGTGGGGCAGCAGCAGCAGCAGCGGCAGCAGCAGCACTGCCTGCTGTGGCCCTGCCCCCTGCTGTGGCCCCACCCCTACCTGCCATGCCAGCCCCCAGGGTCTTTCCTGACAGGGGGCAGTGGCAGCAGCAGCAGCTCCACTTCCATCTGCCATGGCCCCACCCCCGCACCCACTCCCACCATTGTCCTTCCTGGGGTGGGGGGACTGGTGGCAGCAGCACCTAGGGGCTTGCCCTAGGTGCTGGTGAACCTCAATATGCTACTGAGAGAGTCCCTTTACTCCTATGGCTGCTTGGAAGCAAAGCAGTGAGCATCTCAGTGCTCTTTTGAGGGAAAGCATGAAAGAAACACCATTTCTTTCTGAAGGAGGACTGAGAGAGTAGAGAGAGTAGGTGCTTTCAAAAGAAATACTTTCTCTACTGTCTCAGTGCTCTTTGGAGGAAAATGGCATTTCTTTTCACGCTTTCCCCTGCACCACTAAGACCCTTACTTTCCAGGTGCTGCTTTTGTGGAAAGAAAGGACAAAGGAAATTCTGCCTCCTCAAAGGAGCACTGAGAGAGCTCCAAGAGTGCAGGTGCTTCTTTTAGAATCACCTACCTACCCTCTCTACTCTCTCAGTGATCCTATTGAGGGAAACAACATTTCTTTCAAGCTTTCCCCCAAAGCAGCACTGAGACCCTTACTTTCCAGATGCTGCTTTTGGGGAAACGGCAAAAGGAATTATTCTTTAGGTCTGCCTTCCATTCATAACCTTCCTTTAGGAAATTCCAGTTTATTCTACTCTCCTGGTACTTGAAGGATCTCAGCATGCTACTCTACAGACAAGCCTCCTTTCCTTTGCACTGTCTACTGGAAGAATAAGGGAGAAGAGTGAGCAACAGAAGATTAAGACTTGGGGGTCCCTGGAAACAGATTATATTTACAGGGGGTCCCTGGTAAACAAAAGGATAAGAACCACTGTCACGATGTTCCTCATGCAACATGGAAATGCATGTGGCAGGGGTTTGACTGCTTGTTTAGAAAGGAGACCTATCACCCACTGCACTGACCCAGCTGCAGAGTTTAAACAAATGAGGAAAGGTCTAGGCTGGTACTGTACCTTTGTGAACCAGAGAAAATCTTGCATAATGGAACTGGTGGGAGAATCATCAATTTCCACAATTGGGATTTGATCTTCATTGGTTACCAACATATTATCTTTGTAATAAAATATCACAGCTAAATAGAGTCCTCTGCAACCAAAGGAGAAAAACAAGAATTAGAAAGCTCTTCTGGGAAGGCTAAAGATTTGCACACTGTGGAGCAAGAGCAAGTTATTATGTTCCTCTTCTGGCTTAGAAACTGACTGAAGCAATAGATTTTACTACACTGTTTCTGTGAGGGAGAGTTTCCCAGAAAAGTCATGATACCAAATTCCAGCAAATACTACAAAATAGGTTCAAAAATGTCAGAATTGCCGCTGCCTTCCTTGCTCTGGCAAAACAGCTCATGATGACATTTTTTTAAAAATGAATTCTGCTTGGACAAGCAGTAGCACAAACTTTGGATTTTTCTGTCTCTGGAAATCAGAGTGAACATTGTGTATGTGTATGTGCCTTCAATATTACATATCAGATTTTAACATAAGGCTGGTTTGTACTGGGGGTATGCAAGAGAAAACCCAGCCATTTTGTTAATCAAATCACTTTATTATTAAAATCTTCCTTTGTTTAGAACAAAGGTGTCAGTTCATTAGACCTACCTTAGCCCTGAACCACACATATTCAATATATGTCCTAAAAAGATTGCAAGGGAAGATAATTTTTGGGTGGGCAAGCTGTCTTAAGGGAAGGTCTCCCTCTCCACTGATTTTTTTTTACTGAGGAACAACTTAGTTTCACTGATGAACCCCCTCATTAGCTTGCAAGCATTCCCCTGGTCATAGTATAAAGACCATAAATCATAGCACTCTGAGATTTACAGCAATATGATTCAGTGTTATGTCCACTGGAATCAATGGGGTTATTTTGGATTTGCACAAGTGTAACAGAGCATCATTTTGTCCAACATATCTGCAGCACTGTTGACACAAAATCCATTCCTTTAAAATATTTACATTTGCAATTAGTTAATACATTAATCAGTGGATTTAGTGAATTGAAGGACCCCTAAGGACCTCTTTGGAAAGAATCAACCTCTCATCAAAATACAAAAAAAGAAAAAAGTCAAGCTGAACTCTCTTGGTGATGAAAGAAGATATAATCCAGCAGTGTGCATAACATTCATTCATGGAGACCAAAGTTTTGAGATTCAGAAAGCAGATAGGTTCTGCCTCTCAAAGGTTACGTTGGGATAGAGGGTAGTGAAAAACCTTAGCCCACCTTTGAGTTTGCAAAAAAAAGCAGCAGCCTCTAGACATGTTTTCATGTCATTTAAAAAGCAAACTAAACTCTGATTGTGAATTACTTTCACTGTAGGGAAAAAGCAGAGCCTATTTTTTGAAACCACTTATTGCTATCTACTTAATGATACAGATTTTACAGCAGTGATTTCCAAACTGTAGTTCTCCAGGTGTTTTGGACTTCTGAAATCCCAGTTGTCTTGGCCAATGACCAGTGATTCTGGGAGCTGATGTCTAAAACACCTGGAAGATCAGAGTTTGGGAAACTGGGTCTTTCTGTGCTACCCTGTTATAGTGCTATTATTCCACTTTCAACGTCCTGTGAATTCTGGGGTTTGTAGTTTGCTGAGGCCAAAGAGCTCTCTGTCTGAGAATTCTAAATGCCCCTCTCTAAACTGCAAACTCCAGGGATGCCACAGGATGTTGAAAGTGGAATAGCAGCACTATAACAAGGTAGTGTGGAAAGGCCCACTGTTTTATAGCATGAAATCAGAAGTAAGCGTGTGTAGATTGTATCCATAGTACATGTAGGGCGGCATAAACAGGCTTAGGCGGACATAAGTCACATTCATCTCAATGCAGTTTACTTTAGAGGAGGCACATCAATCACAGTGTGGGGATCATGTGGATTTCCAGATGTTGGTGGGCTGCAACTCCCAGCAGCCCTAGCCACGGATGAGGAACGTGGGGACTTGCAGGCCATCAACATCTGGAAGGGTGTGTGACCCTCCTCCCTGGTGCCTAGGGTTGCATGCCCACTGTCTAGTTCTTTAATAAGCAAAAGTTGAAAAGTGGCAGAAAGTCCCAGAATATCCCAGAAGGAACCTTTGCAGCTCTGCTTAGAGCTCTTGCTCTGGCTCACAATGTATTCTTCTGACTGCTAAAGAATTTCTGAGAACAGATTTTGAATTATGTAAGGGAGGTACAGTTGGGACTTCCAGCTGTAAAAACTGGGAATCTGTTGTTATCAAACAAACCTTTTCAAAGTCTTTACAAACTTGTTTGAAGAATGGAACAGATGCTTCAGGCTTCTTGAGACAGATTGCTTGCGACCAGCACTTTGCAGTTTAAAACTATCTGGAGTGGAGAGGCATTTAAAGAGAGGGAAGAGGGAGAGAAAAGAAGAAAAGAAAAAACAGGACATGGGGGAGGGAAGAGGTAATTTTTTTAGGATTAGATTATGTAACACAACTCTGGTGACACTACAGCAACCATCAGCAGAAAGCTCTAACTAAGACAAACAGCAGTGTCTCAAAGACCGGGGAGGGGAGCATCTCAATCTGAAATAGTGGTTAGAGGTACTCCCCAAATCCACGAGCCATGTCAGTAGACTAGTTTCTTTTCCCTTTCCCTTTCCCTTTCTTTCCTTTCCTTCCTTCCTTCCTTCCTTCCTTCCTTCCTTCCTAACTTCATTACAGGTTTTTACTTCGAAGAAGGAGAAGATAATAACAGCAAGTAAAAGAGTGAACTAAAGGAGTGACATATTGTTTGTATGTGCCCAGTTAAAATATTTTCAGGCTATCATTAGGGGAAAAATTTCTAAACAAATTTAACATGATGCAATCCCATATGATAAGAAATGTGAAGATTAGTAAAAATCAACAAACATGAGCAATTAAAACAAACACCATACTCTACAGATGGGACAGATATTCCCTATCTATCGATCGATCGATCGATCAATTGTGTGTGTGTGTGTGTGTGTGAGAGAGAGAGAGAGAGAGAGGGTGGTGGTGGGAAAGTACATATTAAAAATGTATGGGAAGAAAGGGTCAAACAATTCCACAAACACTTCATGACTGTTCTGATGAAATCCCACTCACACCCATCTGGCATAAAATAAAAACCAGAGTAAGAAAGAGAGATGACAGGGTGAGTTCTAGTTATGGTTCTCCCACCTAGCATTTAACTTGGTCCTGACCCTTCAAGCTTCTCCTTTTGAAAAGTTTGGTATCTGATTAGTGCAAGATTGCCAGCGGGGGAGAACCTTTGCATGATGGAGCCATTTTTAATTATAGTGATCCCCTACCTAGAAAGGCTACTCCCCTGCCAATTTCTAACATAGCTTTTTCAGACCTGCTAAAATTCAGAACATCTCATTCCACTAGATGTTCTTCCTGGTTAATACCAATTTAAAGGACAGGCTGGAGAATTGTGTGTACCTTAACAGATTTTGATAGATTTTGGTCTGATCATCTTTTATTTTGGAAAGAACTGGATACAAGCTCTTGACTCCTCTCCTTGTGAGAGGCTGATGACTCCATTTTATAGCTCCCTGTTGTTTTGATTGGGAAGATAAAGGTTGCATGAAGACCCAGGTTAAATCTGAGTTTGTTGTCATGCTTACTCTCTCTTTGTTGCTAAAAAAAGTGAAGGGAAAAAAAAGAATATCTTGTCAGTTTTTCGTATATTCTCCAGAGAGGAGATATCTCCTAAACTTGTCAGGCTCAAAGGAGACATCTGACTTCATCTTCTCACCAAGTTTGAACACATTTGCTCTTGTCAAAAACCATATCCAGAAGCATTCAGAATTTTTTTTTAAAAAAAATGAATTCATTTGCACCCTGATTTGCTCATTGAAACAGATGGAAATAGACACAACTTTAGCATCATAATCCTCTACAGCGAAGTTTTTTTTAAAAATAACTGTCAAAGGCAAATGCAAATTTTCTTTTTCTTTTTTTTTCAGAAACCATATGTAAGGAAGGAAAGCAGAATAAGTTCTGAGGCCCACATAATGCCCAAACTGCTTGGGTATAATTAAAATTAACAGAACAATCAGTATTGGTGATGACACCAGTAGGCAGGTACCAGTTATAGAAACAGTGGAAGAAGGCATACAGATCTTCAGAGATCAAGGAAGTATATCATTAACCCCATAGTTATCATACTTTGATACTGCTTTAATTGCCATGCTGCATCCTACAGAATACTAGGATTTGCAGATTGTGAAGTGGCTGGAAGGTCTGAGGAGACTTGACTCCCTCTGAACTACAGCACTAGAGGTCTCTACCGCAGAATTCTAAAGGCTTGTCCCTACACTGCAAATCCCAGGATTCCATACAGTGGAGCCATGGCAATTAAAGCGGTACCAGTGCTAGAATTGTGGAGTATGGATAGAGGCAGATACATAATTCAAATATATTTATGATACTCCAGTTTGAATCAGAGCTACTCAACACGGTGACCCCTAGACTGATGCCAGTCTGAGCCAGGGCTTTCCAAACAGTGTGTCACAACACACTAGTGTGTCACTTGAAGTGCGTAGATATGTTGCCTTCCTGGGCTGAGAAAGAGCCCCCTCACCTGAGCAATTCCCACTGCCGCTGCTCTCGCTGGGGTCTTTCCTTGTCAAAGGCAAAGGCCAGGATCGGGTTGAGGGGTTGCCTTTTCCACTGCTTCCGCCCTCCCTGGGGTATTTCCTTGGCAAGGGCAACAACAGCGGGTCAGGATCGGATAGGGGGTTGCCTTTCCTATTGCTGCCACCCTCACCAGTGTCTTTCCTGGTGAAGGCGATGGCAGCAGGCCAGGATCAGGGGGGCTGCCTTTCCCCACCCTAGATACACCTCTGGGTACTACACTGCGTAACTGGTTAGTTTAACTTCTTGTTTGCTAGTAAAACTGAATTACTGTGTCGAGAAATGATGCATGTCTAAAAAGTGTGTCACCAACATGAAAAGTTTGGAAAGCTCTGCCCTGAGCCATCCACTGCCAGTTCCTGGCAAGTTTCCAGAAGAGAAAGAAACAAGAATAGCCAATAGGTACAAATATGCTGCCAGTCCCTGGCAGAGTGGAAAAGCTTAATTACCAGTTGACTATATGTGGTAGCCTTAGAATCACCGATCTAAGTCTGAAGGCGCAAGGCTGAGCCAAGAAAACTTACTCTTAGAATTCCCACTGCCCATTCTAAGCTGGGAGACCCAGAAACCATAGTCCAAAAAGAGTAATTTTTCTAAGTTCTGGCACAAAGTATGCATGTAGGCATATATCTTTCTAAAGGCAGAAGGCACCAATGGGCATAGCAATTGCTTTCAATTGCAAGGGTTCCCCTCTCCATTCAAAGAAAATAGTGGTGTTCTCTACTGAAATGAACAGCCAAGTTTGTGTGAACTGAGGTCTTGCCTGGGTAGCAGTGCACACACAGGCCTCTCTATGCAGAATGGATGTTTTTAAAATGTGATCTACATTTCAAGGCATTCAGAGGTTTACCTCATGGGAACAGTAGAGAGACAGATTGCCTCGAAGAAATGCCTAGAGAAAACCAGCCTAGAAAGATAGTGAAGGACTGGAATTAATGAATATATGTGTGTATATATATATATATATATATATATATATATATTTCTGCACATGTACACTGATCACAGGAACATCAAGGCATGGACGTAAGGAATGTCTCCTGTAAAACATAGGCAGTGCCATTTTACATATGTCTACTCAGTGGTAAGCCCACTGAGTTCAACAGAGTTTACTTCCAAATCTACGTATCTCCATTTTCAGTATTTATTTGTAGCCCACCCTTCAATAATTTACTGTAGTTTCAATAGTACTTGGTATCCTAGTATATTAGTATTAGGCCAGTACTTGTTGTAGTCTGATAGCTTTTTTTTTTTTAAATAACTTTTTGGTTACATTTTGATTAACAAGAGATTAGAAAATTTCTTTGGGAAATCCAACTATAATGTAACTAGATAAAGTGATTAAAAGTAACTAATTGATAGCTTTTTTAATATCTAGAAAATAGAGAATTTATTTTGGAAATGCAATGTAAAATATTAAGATTAGTGATATTATAAAGAACTTAAGATGCTAAAATATACTCACAAGTAATTTATAATATCCTCATTACATATGAGCTAGAATTAGACTTGTATAAATATTAGAAAAGCTCCGCTTTATATAATTATGACATAATAACCAAACACTTGTCAAGAGGAAGTCAGTGCATGTGCTTTGGAGATGAAGAACTGTATGTAGAATTTTGATGGTTGAATATTGACTTTGGTTGTTTTTATAATAAACTAGAAAAATTTAAAAAAAAGAAATGCAACCATAGTGGTAACTAGTTAAAGGAATCAAAAGTAACAGGTTACTTTTTGAGTAACTAAACAGTAGAGAATTTTTTGTGGAAATGCAACTACAATAGTTACTAGCTGAAGAAATTACAAGTAACTATTTGATTACTTTTTGAATGACTAGAATGTAGAGAATTTCATTTGGAAATGAAGCCATGGTAGCAACTAGCTATAGCCCTGTGCTTGGAACAGTAACTAATTACTTTAAAAGGCAACTTCCCAAGTTCTGGAGCTGAAGTATGCAGAGACAGGGCAGGACTCACATACACCTCCATTCCCCAGTCTCAACCCTCGTGCAGGTACTAGAGCATTTGGATAGAGCTCAGAAGGTCCATGGAGTTAGTCTGTGCTTTGTAGGTAAAGAAGGGGAAAAAATGTACAACAGGTGTCTCTCAGCAGGTTCCTTCTTTTGCTTGTTTTCAGCTTGGAGGCAAATGAGCTTTAAACCTGTTAATTCCCTGCAACTGAAGGAAAAGGTTAGGAGCATGCCTGCGAGTGGGAGACTTGACTTTCTAAAAAGAAAGTACCGCAGTACCTTAGGAAACCTACTCTGCTGCTATTCCAGTAAAATAAATAGCAGGGCACATTTAACACTAGAGAAATATGCTGTTTGGCTAGTCAATGGTTTGGCTTCACTCCACAAGCACTTTAATGGCTGCTACTAAAGAACCGACACAAGGGGACTACTGCAACTATTCCAACCCCGTTGATTGCTTTTGTTTTTACAACCTTATATAAACAGAGGCCAGAAATACGGAAGTGGGATTAAAAAATAATTTGGGATCCACAGGAAGAAAGCATTTGAATGGCCTGCCATTTAATTAGCTAATAAATAACATGGTAAGGTACTAATTGTATGGCAGCAAAGCTATATTTAAAGGCAAAGCTATATCAATAAATGATAAAGCAAACTGGCACTGAGACCATTGCAGTTTAATGACAACTTTCATGCAAACACTTGGAAGTTAAGAAAAATTAGAAAACAACCAGGACTTAGATTTTTATCAGAAGAAGCATTTAAACCTGCCATTTGCTTAGATAGTTGAGATGTTTTCCTGCTGAAACATAAATGATCCTTTCTTGTGTCAGTAAATAAAAACACATGCAAAAGGGGAGATGCAAAGTGCGAAGGAAGGAAACATGGACTTTCTGGTGCATAAATGGTAGTGTGGCTATGTTCTTTTTTCGTTTGTTTGTTTTAAACAGAGCACAGTTCTTTATTTAAAAGGCTGTCCAATCACAGTCTGGTTGGCTTCAGCTTATCATTAAAAAACCCTGAAAAGAGAGGGAGAGTGGGGGCTTTGGTACTTCCCATCTCCCGTTAACACCTGGAGAGAAAAACTGGGCAGATGGACAGGACACCTGGTTGTAGTCTTCTCCCAAAGTATTGCATTTTTAAATTTAATTTAGAAACAGAGATGACACTGGAATAACTGCTCTAGGAAGGCTGTCAGGCAGATTGTCATAGTTCCTGAAGCATCTTCAGTTTGGTGAGATGCTCCAGTCACTCCAGGAAGGGTGGCTGGCCCTACTATGACCGAGGCCATGTTAAGTTTTTTTTTTTTTTTGTAGACCCTAGGCACTCTTGAATTCAACTCCCCATCTCACCTGAAGACAGGGATCTTTTCTTAGGCCCTAAAATACTGTTTTCATAGGCCCTAAAATGTTCATAGGCCCTAACCATCGTATCTAAAATACCTAATGGATAAGGTAGCCCTGATGGTGAACATTTGGACTGTAATTGGGATTGAGGGAGGATTCACACATCAGCAGGAAGTTCCAAGTATGCTTGGTGGTTCTAGGCCAGAGTTCTGTCAATGCCATACATTGCCAATGCCCTATCTATTCCACCAGCATAAGCACTTATTTAAGTCCTGCACAAGGAGGAATCCAATACCTCCCCTTTTGCAATGTTTGTGTTCAGGATATAGTCAAAGAACCAGTGGCTTCTGGACACAATGCTGTCACATATACACACACACACATGACCAAAGTCTCACTGTGGAGGTGCCCCCAGATACCCTCTGGCCACCCTTGAGTACCTAGGGGAGGAGGAGCAGCCTTCATTCTTTTCCAGGGAGCAAAGGCTACTTCTTCCTTCCTGGGTGCATAAGGGGAGCCAGAGGGCACTTGGGGCACACCCCTGTTGGCAGTCAGTAGCTGACCAATCAGTGGTTGTGCCTTCTGGTTGCCCCATTGCAGCAGAGGAATAAAAAGAAGATTTCATGTCTCCTTGAATTCTAACATAAGAATGCTGGATTATTGAGTTCTTGGCTTTACAACCCTCCTCTCTTTCCTTCCTCTTCCAGGAATTCAGGTGGAGAAAAGGACCATCACCATAAATAAATAAGGCAAAGAGTTATAGTGAGATGTGAGATAACTCACATGCATCGGGCCCACCGGGAGCCAGTGTGGTATAGTGTTTTGAGTGTTAGGCTAAGACCTTGAGTGATCGGGGTTCACATTCCCTCTCAGCCCAGGAAAACCCACTGGGTGACTTTGGGCAAAAATCTCACACTCAGTCTCAGAGAAAGGCAAAGGTAAACCTCCCTCTGAAAATCTGGCCAAGTAAAAGCTGTGACAGGCTCACCTTTGGGGTTGCCATAGGTTGGAAACAACATGAAAGCACAAAGCAAAATAGGACACATTACTACAGCACAGCTCTGCATTTTCTTTGTGTGTGTAAGCATATACTTACATCCTTAGTATCACATTCAATGTTATTTAGAACCCTGCAGACATTTGGAAGAGTATTTGACAGCATGCATGCATGCACGCAGAACACAAGAGGCATCATTTTGCTCAGAAGAATATCAGCCTGTACTTCATAGATCATAGGAAAGCATTTGGTTGTATAGATCATGAGAAAGTACAGTTTGCTCTAAAAGAAATTGGAATGCCACGACATCTAGCTGTCCCAGTTTGTAACCTATAGTCAAGATAAGAGACTACCGGTACTGTCAAGACAGAATATGGTAAAACAGAATGGATTCCCCTTGGCAAGGACTCAGGCAAGGCATTTTATTGCACTGTCTTTTTTATTTATTTGCAGAGCATATCATATAGAAAGCAGGATAAGACTCAGAAGAATGAGGCATGAAAATTTAGTGAATAAATACTGACAACTTTAGATAGGCAGAGGATACCACATAACTAGTTGAAAAAAAAGTAAAGACCTGTGATGACTGAGGAAAGAAATAAAATGCAAAAGTAAGGTTGGAGGGGAACATTAAGAAAAGCAAAATAATGATAAAAGTGATAATTGTAAAATGGATGATGAAGACATTGAAATATTCAAATATTTTCTCTACCTTGGCTCAGTTATAAATCAAAATGGAGACCATAGTCAAGAAATCAGAAGAAGACTAGGACTTGGAAGGGGAACAATTAAGGAATCAGATAAGACCCTCAAATGTGAAGATACATCATTGAATACTATGTATATTTGTGAAAGCTGGATAGTGAAGAAAGCTGATAGGAAGAGAATCAATTCATTTGAAATGTGGTGCCAGAGAAGAGTCCTTGGAAACAAAAAGAACTGCCAAAAAGACAAATAAATCAGTCTATGAGGAAATCAAGACTGAACTTTAGAGACTAACATGATTAAACTGAGACTGTTGTACTTTGGCCAGATCATGAGATGGCATGACTCATTAGAGAAGTTTATAAAGCTTGGTAAAGCAAGGATTCAGTTGAAAAAGAGAAAGGCAGTGTTACAAGTGGAGAGACTCAATCAAAGAAACTATGGTTGTCCTGAGTTATCTAGATCTGAGCAGGACTGTAGATGAAGAAATATCTTCAAGGTCTCATTCATATGGTCATCATAAGTTAAAGTCAACTTGACAGCAATTAATTATAAACTTTCTAAGATGTTCAGCCTTATCATAATATTGATAACTTCATAAGACTTGTCAAGAAAAGAATACTCATCACCTAAAATACAGTCTTTCTTCTTGGATATAGAGAGTTCAAGTGGGCCTACAGGGATTGTATTTGGCAGGGAAAGAAAAAAAAGTTTACACTTGATTAGGCTTTAGTGTTCTAGACTTTAGAACACTAGAATCTAGAGGAATGTGGACATTGTTTATTGGCCGCTTTTTACATCAACAGTCATATTATATATTACATTACTTTAAGTATGAAGTGCAGAAATATTCCTTAGGAATAGTCACCTGTATCCTGACATAGGAATAGGAATCTCTACTCATTCTGGCAGATTTGGTAGCCTGGATGCCACACCTACCAAAGTAGATACACCTGGGTTTTGAGAAATGTCTACCAGCAGGGGGGTGAAAAATTTTTGTTAAGTTTTTGCTTCCTGGATCACTTCCTCAGGAAAGAAAAGTGTCTCTTCAGGCTAAAATGGTCCAGAGAGGGTAAAAATTTTTTGGCCCTGTGCTGCCTAGGGGGCAATGGAGGGCATTTAAGGGAAAAACAGCGGGGGGAAAGAGATGTAAGCCCCTCCAAGGTACTCTAGGGACCAATGCACAGTTGCCTATATATGGCTTAATAAATTACACTCCTGCTAAAATTAACTTTTCAGTCCCAGCTATGCATCTTCCTGTGCAAACCTAACACACCAGGACATTGAATAACAACACTGGAATACACCATAGGGTTGTCACAGAGCTCTTGAATGCCCCACGGCAAAATGGGTATAACATTTTGTGTAAATGAGCTACTTTGCAGGGCTGTTACAGCCTTTCAATTGCAGCTCTACTTCTTATAGTATATGTATTGTTGTTGTGTACCTTCAAGCAGTTTCCAACTTAGGGCAACCCTAAGGTGAAGCTATCATAGGATTTTCTGGGGCTGAGAGTTTGTGATGCCCCTAAGGCTACTCAGTGGGTCTCCATGGCTGAGCAGGGGATTGCACTCTGGTCTCCAGGGCCTTAGTCCAATATACCACACTGGCTCTCATAATATGTGTATAGTAAACTAAGGCCCTTTCCACACGGGGGTTTAAAAACGGTGTAGAGCGACCTCTGACGGAGGTCGTCTACACCGTAAAGTGGATTAGGACAGACTACTTTTGCGTAGTTCCACACCCCAATCTACGATAGGGCGCCCGGAAGTGGCGGCACTGTGAGCTTTCTGAAAACCACTTTTCAAGTGGTTTTTAAAAAGCACGATCATGCAGCCGCGTGCAGCCCCGTCGCCGCGCCCGGTGTGGATTTGCAGGCGCTCGCAAGGGCGTGCCTGCAGATCTGCCAGGGGCGGGCTTTCTGGCTGGCGAGCTTCTCTGGTTGGTGGAGAGCCTCTGCCAGTTGTAAGCTGCCATTTTGGGCCCCGCAGGACACCGCAGGACACCGAGGAGTGTGGAGCAGCGAAAACGCGCTGCTCCACATGGCGACGGACTCAGGTAAGGTCCGTTTCAGCGTGGTTTCCCCTGTTTCTTTGCCTGCGTGTGGAAAGGGCCTAAATATCTTAAACTTTTATCCCTCTATCGGTATATTATAATTGTACTTTTATTTTTGCTGTCTTATTCTCACACTGAAGGAGAGAAATCTCCCCCATGTGTGTGTTAGCGAACTCTTGACAGGCTGGCTGGCTATGTCTTGTATCTTCAAAAGGAAATCATTTTGTGAGATTTCTCCACGTCTCTATTCTGTATCCAAGCTGGTGTGGAACACATTCCAGCCCCTTGCAAAGAATGACAAGGAGTGTGAGAGTATCTGAATGGCCCAGACTTCTATGAATGGTTTTAGCATTCATAGGACTAACTCTGAGAGAGGCAGCACAACTATAAAGCATGCACAGTGCTGAGTAAGGCCTGTGAATGGGTTGCCCAGAGAAGGTCATGAGAATAGTCTCCTTTATTCGTGTTTCCTAGCGATGCTTCTCTTCCAGCCTTGCCTTGAAATAGGCTGCTGTCCAATGTGCAAACCTCTGCCCTTTGCCAAATGAGGTAAGAGAGCCAGTTCTGCAGCTCACAGATCAAATTACTATTCAAACATTTTTAAGGATTAGCTTTGGACTCAGCCATCCAGGATTTTACTGGACAGATGCCACTGAAAGAAAAATAAAGGGTAAGTATTAGAATGAAAAAGTTTTGATTTTCCTTCTCACCTTAGATCATCACAACAATTATGTCTGACTACAAATAATTTATCTAAAATGAGTAATGATAGAAGGATAGGCATGAAGGTGAGGAAGACGACACTCCTAAGATCTTAGATCTACACGATGCCAAGGATTCAGTAATCATGAAGACACTTGGCTAAAGCAGTCATGAAGACAAATGGATGATCTTCTTTCTTATAATCATTAATACTGTCTTTCCCCTCAAGAAGATTAAATATTGGAAAACAAAGCTCCCTCCCCAAGGACACCATCATATTACTAAGGAAGTTCAAAAGCAACAGTAGATCTATATGGAAACCATCTTAAATGAAATATGCACAACAGTTGGCAAGACTTCTTTGCAACATTTCTTCATTCTGCATTCCCTCCAACTGCCCTGCTTTGGCAGAGAAAGTGCCGATTAAGCCTCTATCCTCCCATTTTTTCAACTCCTTTTAAAATGTGCCAGTTTCTTTCTCTTCTTCCCACTTTGCCCTTTGTCTTCAGCTTATTCAATTGCTTCAGAATCCAAAGTGGGATAGTAGTATACACTCAATTCAGCAGTGGGGAAAGGAGAGGAGAGGAGAGGAGGGGAGAAGAGATGAGTGGCTGGAATTTTGTTCTTCCTGGTAGGTTCAGATAAAAGAAAACCATTCCAACTTTTCCTAGCTGGTCTTTTTCCCCCTCATTAATAATTTTTTGCCATCTTGGCCACATTCTGATATTGCTTGGCCACAAATATCTTGGGTTTCATCTGTGAAATGTTGGAGGATTTGTTTTTTTGTCTATATCACCATTTGAAATGCAAAGCCTGGAATGTTACACAGGAGTATGCTCTTATACCCCACCTCTGCTCAGTTAGGGATGGTTTCAGCATGTCATTATATTGACTCTTTCCAGGCTCTGCTGGAACAAGCCTTATACTGTTTTCCCATCTCTTTTTCCCTCTCTTTCTCTCTTCCTATCTCTCTGTATAACTGCTCTATTTTAGTCATTTTAGTGTTTCTTACAGACTTCCCTCCCCCCTCTAAACTACATTTCCCAGCATTTTCTGGAAGAGGAAATGACTGTATTAAACCAAATCTGAAGTATAGGCATGCTCCCATGATTGCTATATTAGGGAGCTTAGCAGATAAAATAATTCTGAGCAACAGTGCCACTTTTGCTGCTCTCATGGAGGAAAGAACTATGTATTATTATACGACAAATCACAGGGTTCCTTCCTAGCAATGCATATTTGTTGTTATGTCAATGCAGGGGCTAGAAAGATATCTGCAGGAGATCCCTGATGGATGGTAAGAAGAGGTACTTAATACTTCTGCCACCTTTTGATTTCCCCCTTGCAGTCACCCTAGCCCTAAGTTTGGCTTAGGGACCAGACATAATCCAATGGTATTGTCTGAGTGTGTCTGTATTTGTGGGAATTTGCAGTGAGAAGTGGCAGAGGCACAAGCAAAGTTCAGCACCTTTTCTTGGTTGCCTGATTTGCTCCTGTGTACTCCCTGCAGCCACACATTCATGTCACCTCTGTAAATTTATTTTACCATAGCAAAGATCTAGAGAGCAAGTGTGCCGTAGTGCTTTGAACAGTGGGCTACAACCAGAGTTTGATTTCCTGCTTGGTCATGGTGACTTTGGCTGTGTTGGACACTCTCAGCCCCAGAAAACCCCATGATACATTCACTTGAGGGCCTCAATAAGTTTGAAAGGACTTGAAGGCACACAACATCAACACAAAGACCTAGAAGTACACAACTGTCAAGCAGTAGTGCAGTGGTGAATGTTGAAGTGCCACTGCTTGTTGCAACGTCCCCACAGGAGGTCCCAAAAATGCAGGGAACTGTGTGGACCCAGATCAGTAGTCCATTTCTAGAAGTTTTCATGCCTGCCAAGAACAAGTCCTTTATAAACCTAATTAGGTCTTAGTTACCCCCAGAAGATCAACCAACCACCAAATATTTTGGTTTACAATGCAGATAACTGAGAGCAATGCAATTGTGGCTGGGAATATCCATTTTACCCACAGCTACTGTGAGGATTGCCTTTTGTGGCTGAGCTCTGAAGGGAAAGGAAAGCTTGAGAGAGGGGCATAGGTGATGTCATTTCCCCTCCTACTTAAAAGGCTCTGATGCTTCAATGCTGAGAGTGCTGCTTTTACTGCTCCACTATTGTTAAGGAAAATGCAGAGTTGTTGCCCAGGTCTGTGAAAAAAATGGTGATGGAAAGAATATTTGAAAATATATTCAAAAATGGTTGAGAAAGGGTCCCCCCCCAATGTCGGGAATTCTAAATAGGGAGAATTTTTGCTGTTTGGGACATATTCTGTGTGAAAAGTCCGCATTTTCCATAGAAAATGGTATTTTCGCTGTAGAAAACAAGTTTCCTAAGCAGAAAATAATACTTCTGTGCAGGAAATCCCATTTCCAAAATGGCAAATAGCCCTTGAAATTGGTCCAGTTTTCCACAACTTTCTCACAGAGAGAAGAAAAATGGTGAAATTATTTGTTCTTGCCTGCAAGAATGAAATTTATGGAAATTTATATCCCTAGACAAAACTGCTAATTGCTTTTTCATCTACACCAGGGCTGAGAGTCATGAAGACAGGAAGAAATTCTTAGATTGCAACTCCCAGCAATCCTTCCCATTGACCATGCTGCCTAAGGCTGATGGGAGTTAGAGTCCTGTGATAGGTGAGGGCCACACAATTCATGCGTCTTCCCTACAGCACGAAACAACATCCTATTCTGGGAAGGAAAACAACAAATAGTCATGTGGCTTGCAAACAAACAAACAGACAGACAGACAGACAAACAAACGTATATATCCTGCATGGTCATCAATGTTTATTTTATCTTCCTGATGGCAGTTGCCCCCATTGTGATTAGGGATGTAATTCTTCATTATGTTTCCTCTCAAAGGAAGTAACGAGTAATTTTACCAGTTGTATTCCTGCTGTGAGAAAATCTTTGAAAACCACATAGTTTTCAAAGAGTATCCATAATTTGGGATTTATTCTGCACAAAATTAGCACATGGTTTTTTCATGAGAATATAATTTCCTATGCAGAAAATGCTGTTTCCTTTGCAGAAAAATGCTGCTTTCTATGCAAGTCATCCACACGTGATTTTTGTGCAGCGTAACTCCCAAATATAGCATTTTCTGCACAGGAAATAATGTTTTTGTTCAGAAATAGCATTCTCTGTGCAGAAAATGGTGTTTCCTGAGCAGAAACCATGCTTTCTGCACAAAACAACCACATGTGACTTTTGCACAGAATAAGTCCTGAACTGTGGAGATTCTCAGCAGTCCAGGAGTCTTCTCATTGGGGTTCCTCATCTGTGGAAAAATATGAGTTTTTGACAATATTTTTTGAATATTTTCAAATATTCTTTCCATCCCCAGTTGTAACATGCTAGTTATAATACTGAAAAAAAAAGAGCAGTGATCCCAAGAAATTGTACTGTTTGAGGATTTCCCCATTTCCACTCCCAACACAGCAAGTCAAGATATATAGCGCTTGAGGCCTGTCAGGTTAGTTTAAACAAAAAAATCCCTTCCCACCACTCCTCCTCCTCTTCCTCCTCTCATAAATAGCTATGAATGTATTGCATTTTCATAGCTTGGTTGCAGGCTGATTTTCATGACACAACCTGCTTGAGGCAGGACCGGTCCTCAGCATGAATGTGCAAATTGTTTGCCCAGCCATTGTCACTACTTCTTTGTTTTTTGGGGAGAGGTCTGCTTTTTTCAAGAGGCTGAATTCTGTCCGGAGATCTGGCTTCCCGCTTGTAAATTATTCCCATATATCTTTCCCACAAGGAGCTTATGTATTACAGTCCCAAAGGCCAACAAATTATCATGGAGAGAGGTAAGGAAAGGAAGATTGTGTAGTAGTCTGCCTTATGGGGGTATTTTAGTTGCTCACAGAAAGAGAAGTTAGAGAGACAAGAGTAATATCTGTCACATTTTCAAAATGTAGTATAAACCAGGAGGCTTTCATGGACCCTTAAGTAGTGGGGGGAGGAAAAACCACTTACCTTCATGCACCTTCTCAATTGCTTTTCCAAGGGCATTTTTCTTGTGTGTGTGTGTTTGTGTGTGTTCAATGTTGCTATAGTTACAAGAAAAGAGCATGCAGGCCCCTGATGGTCATAATTGTTGTATAGTTGTGCATAAAAGAATCAAGGTTTTCTCCTGCAGAAACTGCCAAAGAATTCATTTTGCACTCACAATATTCTAGTAAATTTGAATAATTTGGATTCAACCTGCAATTAAAATGGGAGAAACAGCAGGGGGACATGGGGTAACAGTTTGGTGCCTCCTCTTGCTTTACAAGGCCATAATTTCAACAAGTGATCACATTTTCAAGATTTTTTTTCATTTTTGAATCTGAAGCAATCCTATTTCAACAGTTCACGCAAAACAGGGCTTTTAAAAGTCTCTCAGAGTGCTGCCCTGCTTTTCCTCTTTTCAAAGACACAGTCTGGTTTCCATCAAAGAACCTCTTAGGACACAAACTCCCCCAGTCTCTCCATTTTGGGTACAGCAGATATTTGTTTCATATAAAAAGGCAGTATTTTTGCTATTTGCACACTCATCAGGGTGCCTCTTTTTAATTACTAATTGGATCTGCCTCCCAGAGCGTTTACAGAACCTTCGTACTGGAAGCAACTTAACTGGGTTTCATCCAAAGACTGCAATATATAATATTGTTACGTTAACCCACAGACAGCTTCAGTAATGGACAGAGTCAGACCCAGAGAAATCCTGTAAAGTGCCCGTTAAGAAACCCTGGCCCTTTCCGCACCTTATCTTATCACAGAAACACTACCCTCTGCACCAATCCAGCTCCCTGTGGAAGGGAGTGTGATGGGCATGCTTCTTCCTTCTGCAGCTCAGCCAGGTACTTTCCCATGCTGTGCTGGGGCAGGAAGCCCCTCCACCGGACTTCTGAGCCTTCCACAGGGCAGGTAAGTGCAGGAGCATCATGTGATCTGGGATCATTGATGGGGAAAACCCGTCGATGATTTACCCCACTATTGCACCAGTTGGTGACGGGAGAAGGATGGGACAGTGATGACATCAAGCAGAAGCATCATCGTAGTCCCGCTCCTCTTACGCCCCCATGTTGGGAGGATGCTGGTTTGCGGAATGGGCCCCAGTATTGATTCATGAGAGAAGTAGAAAATGTGGCTTGTTTTGACAGCAGCTTACCAAATCTCCTTGTGCTGAACTGAAGCTTTTGGGAGAAGTAGACCCCCCCCCACACACACAAAAGCAGCTTTCCCAAGCTCTGATCCCTGTATGTTGGTGGCGTGATCTTCTATGCACCCTAACAAGCAGGAATTTTGAGTGTTACCTCTGGGCATAGATTTCTTATTTGTCAGAGGTGCTGATGGAAGTGACAGATAGTGCCTCAGGTGCTTCTTCCCTCAATCTCAGTTGCTGTGTGAGGCTGGGTATGGCTAGATAGCAGAAAGAGAAAACATTTCGCACATGCTTTTTTCCCCTCACAGGCCATAGGGGAACAGTGGAAGCATGCTAGCCTCTAGTCAAAAGGAACCTCAAACTCCAAGTATTAGTATTGACATAGTGTATTATTTATATTCCCAAAGAAGCTGATGTGTCTTTAAACATTTTAATTGGGTTCTGTTTACTGTTCTGTGAGAGAGAAGAAAGAATGAAGAGAGAGAGAAAGAGGGAGAGAGAGAGGAGTGCTTCAGCGAAAGCTTGTTTTCAAATGTTTGCTGTATTGCCAATTTGGAGAGGCAAGAGCAAGATAGTCTGCTAAAGTGATTCCAGATGGGCCAATATTAATATCTTTATTTTCCTGATGAATGAGAAGGTATGACCCAGATAGAAAGCTGCTAAAATTACAGGCGCCACGGAGGCTTCGGCTGGTGCCCTACCACACGGATACTTTATCCTTACCTCGGCAACTGTAGCTCTGATGAGACGCTCTAACCTGCTGCAGCAAACGTTCCAGAGCTTCAATCTGTCCCCTGTGCCTCGGCTCCCTGCCATTGTAGTCTTTCCAGTCTAGTGAACAAAAGAAACAAACAGAATGAAAATGCAGCAAAGGAAGAAAGTCATGCCGAGGGCTTCTTTGCTCCTGGTGTCTCTTGGCTGCAGAATTGGCCAGCAAGTCTGTTTTTAAGTTTGCCCATGGTCAAAACCCTGTGAATGTCCATTTCCCTTGCAAATGGCTTCTGCTGTTACTTTACTATCTGTTTCTATATCTCAATCTGTCTATACGTCTATCATTCTATCTCTTTATTCATCTACCACATACACATGTACCCATTTCCTGTAAGTGTGGTAATTTATTGTTCTATGCTTCTTTATACTTGTAACACAGCAGCAAAGAGCATAACCTGAGGACTTGGAAGTCCCCTGCTTTCTTTTTCTATTCAGCCATGAACTCACTGGGCTGCCCAGGGCTCGCTCTGGAAAAAATGTTGCCTGAAGTGAAGCAGCAAATGGAACCCTCCTCCTCCCAATCACCTCCAGTCAAGATAGAGAAGAATCATAGAATCATAGAATCATAGAGTTGTAAGAGACCCCAGGGGCCATTGAGTCCAACCCTCTTCTATGCAAGAATACCCATCAAAGCATTCCTAACAGATGGCCATCCAGGCTCTGCTTAAAAACCTCCAAAGAAGGAGACTCAACCACACTCTGGGGCAGCATATTCCACTGCCGGACAGCTCTGACCGTCAAGAAGCTCTTCCTGAGGTTCAAGTGGAATCTCCTTTCCTGCAGCTTCCATCCATTGCTCCTTGTCCTAGTCTCTGGAGCAGCAGAAAACAAGCCCGCTTCCTCTTTGACATGACATCCCTTCAAATATTTAAGCATGGCTATCATGTCCCCTCTGAACCTTCTCTTCCACAGACTAAACATACCCAGCTCCCTAAGCCGTCCCTGATAGGGCATGGCTTCCAGACCCTTCACCATTTTGGTCGCCCTCCTCCTCCAGAGTCAATCCTATTATTTCAACAGGTAAAGCGAAGTCCCACAAGCATTTCACAGTCTAGCAGTACAAACAGAATCATATTAATAATATTAATTAATTAATTAATTAATTAATTTGCAATTTGTTTCTCTTTTATGACATCAAAAATCTCCTGGCTGAGGCTCCCTAGTGGCGAACTAGGCCTACTCCCTCTCAGCTCTTCATCTGTAAATAGGGATAATAATGTCAGACAATTTTACAGAGGGGCATTACTGAAAAACATATGTAGATAATGTTGGAAAAAGACAGGTATGCAATACTATGTATGTTGGGTGTGGGGAGCACAATCTACTGGAAAGTATACATACAGAAAATAGACACGAGTGGAGCCATTCAGTTCCAGCCCAGCAGTGCAATGGACCTCCATGTATGAGTTTCATCAGAACAATTAAGAGATCTTCAAAGTGGCCACTGAAGTTGTTCACTGGATTCACCATGTGAACCTAATGGCTGTGGAATGTGATCACAGGAGAAGAGGCCTGCCACCTTCAACTATAATTTCAAAGAGGTGTCACTAGAGGGCTCATAGCTCATACCATTGTTGTTGTGTGCTTTCAAGTCATTTCCAGCTTACGGTGATCCTAAGGTGACCCTAGGGCTTTTCTGGGGCTCAGGGTGGGTTTCCAAGGCTGGTCTCCAGGGTTGTAGTCCAGCACCCAAACCACCACACCACAGTACAAAAACCCAGTTGTCAAATGCAGTAGACAGTAGTAGTTGAATACAGTAGAGACAGGGACTGCCATGTCAATGGGGTCATCATATGGTGTGGACCTGTGCATTTCACAGTGCTGGATGTATCCCCTTCGCTTCTATCATTACCTTGCAACACTGATTGTTAAAGGGTGAGAAAGCTTACTCCCCTTGATTGCCTAACCATGGTGGCTACTGTGTGCATGTTTTAACTCTATTATCTTTGGTCATCTCCAAACTTTCCTTTGTAGTACAGCATATCCAACTGTAATACCAGTAACAAATGTGGGAGAAAGATATTTAAGCGAAGGTAACCTGTACAGCCCTATTTCCAACTTGCCCTAACCCTCTTGCAGGTGGAACTTCAGCTTATCAGAGATGGAAGCTGCCTACCACAAATAAGCTGTTGAAAATGTCTTAGAATGTTTCAAGACAATACTGGGAATGTCAAGATAAGGAGGGCTCCTTTGTCAAATGTGGTAGATTAGTAAGAAGGTGAAAGGTTACTGGTCTAAGATTTATATGTTAATCCAAAAAAAGTTAAAAGTAGATTGTATAATGTTACCAGAAGCATTTCTGTTGGACATTATGGATAAAGAATTGGACAATAAATATAGATCACTTCTTTGGTACATGACAACAGCGGCAAGAATAGTGTTTGCTCAAACTTGGAAATAGACTGAAGCCCTGATGATGGAAGCATCGATTGCAAAGGTTTCAGAGTTAGCGGAAATGGCCAAATTAATATAGGTTCTAGAGGACTTTCAGAAAGACTGGAAACTGTTTATGGACTTTTTTGAGCAATAAGAAATCAAATGACATAATAATCTGTGGTTATGGGTATCAGTAATTAGTAGAATTATTTAGTTGGATCCCTAATGGTAGAATAACACAATTCTTTCTTTTTTCATTTTCTTTACAGTTAGGATTGGGGGAGTCAGAGCTCTACTGTATTTTAGTTATATGTCTTTTTTTCTTTCTTGTTTTTCTTTTCTCTTCTTTTCGTATTTTCTTTTTCTGAATATATGTTACTTTGTGAATTAGGTTAGTGTTAAAAATCAATCAAGAAAGAAGGAAAGAAAGAAAGAAAGAAAGAAAGAAAGGCTGCCTGACCATTTCTCTTTTCCTCTTCTATAATTTGTGGTCAAGCTAACTGCTCAGCCAGTAGCATCCTGTTATGTGGACTGGGAGCAAAACTGGGAAATGTTAGGTCTAAATCCTATTTTTTTCTCTCAGCTGAAGTAGACTAATCGAATCAACAGGATTTACCTATTTGTTATCTCATCATCCAACAATTAATTCAAAAGGTTACTCTAGCTGGAACTTACCAATGAATTCCCACCATTGTTTTCAAGCTAATATCCTAATCTAGCATTGATTTTAAATTTATTCCATTAATTCTAATCATTTATAAGTGAAAACTGCACAATTAAATCATTGCATTAAAAATTTAATAACGCATTAGTAGTGTGCTGCTTTTAAACCGGGAAGTCTATCAAACCAATTCCCCCAAAGTAAAAAATTAACAGGAACCGTTAATTGCCACTTTACTAATGCTGCTGTCATTTTAGAATCAAAATAACAAAATGATTTTAAAACTGTTGTTTAAAAAGTTAACTTATTAAGAGGCAGCATGTTAATTTTAATGAATTATTTCCAAACATTGGCAGGAGAGGAAACCCACGTGGTATGATGGAGTCAAGGCATGTACTTAGCAGTGTGCTTTGGCCCACAGAGCTCAATAGGGGTGGCCATTATTGGCGGCAGCTGCAAATTTCTCAAAAGGTGAGATCTTTCAACCTCGCTGGCAGTGTATTACTTCTCTCGCTTTCCTGCTTCCTCTCTGCACATACAACAACGGTAGCTCTATCTCCCTCCCAGCCACTGATTGGTTGTGAGGCAGCATGTATAAGCACATTCTGGCCATTCATAAAGCATACGGATGTGTAAAAATAGTCTGCAACTCCACAGTAACTCTTCCCTTTCTTATATAGATTCACAAGATCAGCCAGTATCCCCAGAAGAGTAAGTCCCCACCTTTTGATGCCCTGTTATCTGACAACTCACTATTTTGATGCTTCTAAATTAAGGACAAGTTCCATTAATCTGATAGGGGTTCAACTCCTTCATCAGTTCTTCTTGCCTACAGAGGCTCTCTTGGAACCACACACATGTGCACGCTGTTTGCAAAGTGAGCTTGAGAGGGGGGAAAGAGTGTCAAGCTGACTGAGAGATGTTGCAAGCAGCTTGCACACAATGGGTAACAACTGAGTTTCCATGAGTCCTTCACGCTCCCTACAGTACAACACATGGGCTCTCCTTTTCAACCAATTCTGTTTTCTGACAGTGCTCCGGTCCCTAACCTGTCAGATAAATGGGGGAAGCCTGTATACACCGGCAGATGAGTAGTGGGGACAGAGTTTCACTTGGGAACATCCCCTTGCCCACCTCAGAGTGGAACACTGAACAAAAGGGAATTGATTCTTGTGGGTTTTTTGGGCTTTGAGACTATGTTCTGGTTGTATTTTTTCCTGACGTTTCGCTTGCATCTGTGGCTGGCGTCTTCCCCTTCCTCAAAACATACCCCATCCAAGTTTTCAATCAATATGGAACCGCTGGCCAGAACTTTAGGGCCCTTTTCTTGACTCCTCATGCTGTTATTCCCCCCCACACACTTCTTTTAATTTAAGAGAATAAAGTTAATAACCCACCGCAGCTCTGTAAACAAAAGCATGTTGCCAGCATGTTTGCCTATTGATAGATTCATCTGAAAGCCAGGCAGATTGGCTCTGCTTAGCTGGCACAGGGTTATGTGAATGTATTCAGAGCTACCAATTGGTTGGCTGTTTGCAAACGGAGCATGCAGTGTTAGTTTACATTGCAAGCTCACGAGCCAATGTTCCACTGGAAGGCTTCGACATTCCAGGGAAATAAAGAGCCCCTTTCCCCACACCTCTCCCATTTACTACCAAGTGATTCAGGGGATGATACCATGGGCTATTTAGTCTTTTCATATACCATCCATTCAGAGTTATGTAAAACATGGAGCTGGTCCAGACCTGAATCTGCATGAAAAATCTTAAGTTTTAAGCACAGAGAGGCTATTACAAAATTGAGAGGGTTTCAAAGAAAAGGCAGTTGTTTTGAATGCTAGACGGATTAAAGTATAGTGTGAAAACAGAAAAGGTTCATGTGAGCATGGGAGCCTAAGCATGGGTTTATGCTTTAAATAAGGCAATGAGGAATAAAGCCATTTTTGGACATTTCCAAGTTCTTGAAATTGTTATCCCTTAAGTCATTAACGCTGGAATCCAATACATGCTTACCTGGGAGTCCAGTCCCATTGAACTTGAGGGGCTTATTTGTGAGTGGAGAAGCTTAGGATTGTATTGTAAAATATATTTTTGGTCTTTTTTTTTTAATCTGACAAATGCAATACTATTTTCAGTGCATCGGCATATCTGCTGTAGTAAGACAACTCTCAGTGTTATCTTTAGTGCTCAGAGGAAGCTAGACATGGTTTCTACATGATGAGCTTTCTGCACCAGGCAGCAACATGAAGCACGAAGCACCAGGTAATTCTTTTGCATTTGGCAGCAGCTGAGTGCTGGCAAGCAAATGCTCCCTGGCAGGTACCAGCACCATGAGATCAGCAGCATTACAATTTATGTTGGTGGCTTGGGAGAGGTGCAAAGCCATTTCCAGCTCACTTCAGTGATAAAAGTGACATGAAGACTGATTGTCAGCCCATGGAACACAGATATCTTATATTCTAGGAAAAGACAAGAGAAGGACTCCATATTCTCTATTTTCTTTTCAAAGGATATGAAATTATAAAAAAAAATCCCATTTATCTGAATAGAAAATAGCTATTTATCAAAATAGAGAATGTAGTCAAGAAAACTGAAGAAGACTAAGATTTCAAAAGACAGCTATGAAGGAACTAGATAAGACCTTTAAGTGTAAAGACCCTCAAGTATAAAAAGATATAACAAAATACCAAACTGAGGATCATCTATGACATAGTCTTTCTTCCATGCTATGCCATGTATTGTGCTTTTTTGCTATTTTGTCCCTGTCCCTGATTGTATATGTTGTTGTTCCACCCTTTGGTGTAAAGGGCATTATAAATAAATGTTGTTGTTGTTGTTGTTGTTACTACTACTAATATTATTATTACCAATTTCTCTGTATGCTTGTAATAGCAGGGCAGTGAAGAAAGCTGGCAGAAAGGTAATCAACTCATTTGAAATGTGGTGCTCGAAGAGAGTTCTGTAGATTGCATGGGCTACCAAAAAAGCAAATAAATAGACCCATATAAATAAATCAGCCTGAATGCCCGCTAGAAGTTGAAATGACTCAACTGAGGCCCCTATCTATCTATCTATCTATCTATCTATCTATCTATCTATCTATCTAAAAAACATATCATTTATGATTCACATAAATACTGGTCAACCATTTCATTAAATAGATATAAATGTATAGGAGATATAGGTAATAAACCCCATTAACAGAGTGGGGCTTACTAATGAATAAACATGTATGGAATTATGCTATGGAAGTTTAACAGAAAATACTTAGAAAAGCTCTTTTTTGATTTATTCTTACACATTCCAGTGTGTTTTAAAATTCCGTTTAAGATTATAAAAGGATAAACAAACTTAACTAAACATACCTACTAGAAGTACAAGAAAATACGCCCTACATTTGGTCCGAGTGGCACTGCCTTCTCTTATTAAACATGCACAGGAATTATACTATATGAATGAAAGGTAGAAAATAATTTCTGCCACCACGTATTTCCCTGAAACACAACCTAACGCAGACACAGTCTGTCAGTTTTGTTCTGGAATATATTTTCTTGGCTTTTAGGCTGAGAGGATGAATCATCTGCTGTCCTTGTAGATCCCATTTCAAAACCTGTGTTGGATTACAGAGCCCAAATTCCACCTTGAACGTTCCAATTTTTGGAATGTTTCATTGTCTCTGGAAAGCTTCATATGCAAAAAGGTATCCTGCATCAAGTAGAATATTGGTAACTGCATTGGAGGAATTTGCATGCCTATGGCGAAATCTGTTACATGAAGGAAGCCTCCATAACTCCTGATGATCCCTTCAGATTCTGGTGCAGTCCTTCTAGAAATAGAGGCTTAAAATCCGTAAACTGAATTCATGTTACTATTTCAGTTTGATAGAGTCTCTGATTAAGGACCTGTACTCTGTACCTGGCAAAAGTGTTAAAAGTTCTGAGGCATCTATACCTTTGTGTAAGGCTTTAAAGCAATGATTCCCTGGTGTTTCGGATTTCAGCGCTCAGACGTCCCAGCTATCTTGGCCAATAATCAGTGATTCTGGCAGCTGAAGTCCAAAACACCTGAAAGATCAGAGTTTGGGAAAACCATGTTGTAAAGCATCTATGCCTTTTCTTTTTGAAATCTGGAAAAGCAGAAAGTGAAGATGATGACTCTTATTGGAACAGAAGGCAATTAAGGCATGGAGAAGAATACAAAATGGACAAGTAAAGTCCTGCGGGGTTCCCATTCCAATAAATTATAAATAAAACCCATCTCTCATTCCTATCAGTTTGTCAGTGTGAGATTCAATGCCTAATAAATTAATTATAGTCCAAAATCTCAAAAACTACTCTGAAATAGGATTTTTTCCCCCTAAAATACATATGGTTGCTGTAATTGATAGCAATCTTACACATGTCTAACAGAAAGTAAACCTGAGCGAAGTCTCAGGTGATATTTCTACACTTACTTATAGGAGACTAAGCCCTATTGGACACAGTAGGCCTTACCTCCACATGCTTAGAATTGTGTTGTATGTTGGATTCAAGCATGACTTTTAAAGCATGATATAAGATTACTTTAGAGTCCTCAAGTGGAAAACAGACTGTTATTTCATAAATCAAATGCCTATATATCTTGAATATCTGATCAGACCACAATATCACCTGGTTCAGACATTAAAATGAGTTGGGGCCCTTGGATGACTCTGGGTTATTATTCGTGATGCAGGCA
The DNA here is from genome assembly GCA_948474755.1 of Ctenosaura bakeri. Classification (NCBI taxonomy): domain Eukaryota; kingdom Metazoa; phylum Chordata; class Lepidosauria; order Squamata; family Iguanidae; genus Ctenosaura; species Ctenosaura bakeri. The sequence goes on from CAOLHI010002205.1 coordinate 27,504, forward strand.
GCCGATCATTCCCACTGTAAGCAGAAGAAGCTAAACAAACCATTCACCTTCCAGCCATGACATCTTCACCTCGCAGATGTCCCACTCTGGCCTGTCTCTCTCCCAGGAAGCCATAAACGATTTTTATCTCAGGCTTGTTTCCATGGCTAGTCACAGGAGGGACCAGTCAAGAGAGCTGGATTCTGTTGGGTGCAGGCATCATGAAAAGCAAACATGGAAGATCTGTGGTTTGTTTAGTTGGCGCCACGCACAGCGATAGCAATAATCAAGAGCACACTAGAACCAGCAGCCCACCAGATAAGCAGGAAAGAGCAAAAGAGTGGGAAGAAACTTGACTGGCTTCCTAATTCTGAGTTTGGATTGGCTGCCTGCTTTCTCATCCACTTGTCTCTTTTTCAAGAATGTTAAATAATTTAAATTTAGCTTTCAGCATCAGGCCAAATAATACACTTTTAGAGTGAGTAGTGTACTGATGCACCGCTGTGAGCAGAATGCAACAGTTCTTTGCCAAATTCAAGCCCCAAGGGCTTGCATTTGGAAATTTTGTTCCACAACTAAACATACAGACAATGGTGTCGCTTTCTACATTTATTCCACAATTAAATTTTTATGCACGTGATATAACTTGTAAGTCCAGTTCATGGGCTCATTAATGACAGAACCAGAAAAGATCCTGTCCAGAAGAGCAATAAGTGGGGAGAGGTCCTTGAATGACCAAAGCAAAAGTTCAACTTCAATGCTTTTATCTCAACTGATAGTCATCAGCATCTGAGGGAAACTTATACGTTACTTGTTTGGTTCTCTCCATCATACCTATTAGATGAAACTTCTGTTAAATGAGCTTCTCTCATTCAATGACAAATTCACTGCCAGTTATTGCAGTGGCTACACACTGAAAGCCAGCATTGTGTAGTTGTTTGAGTGTTGAACTACAACCCTAGAGACCAGGGTTTGATTTCCCACTCAGTCATGGAAACCCACTGGGCGACCTCAGGTATGGTACATGCTCTCATCCCCCAGAAAACCCCATCAGAACTTCTCCTTTGGGTTGCCATAAGTTGGAAATGACTTGAAGGCACATAACAACAACAACAAAACCAACAGCATACTGACCTATCTACATTGTCAGACAGGAAAGTTTTGAAAGGAGTAGAGCAGAAAGCTACTTGAAGATTATTCCCAGCTGAAAGCTGGAACAGATTTAGGTCCTAAAACTATGCTGCATGGCCCTTCTCAGACACACTGGAAATGCATTTGAAATATACAAACAGAGAGAGTTTGAGAATATTTATGAGAAGACAACGTTTCTCAGGTATCAGGTGTCAATGCAATTCCTTTATTTCAAGCTCATTTGCCTTGCAAGTTTATCAAACTGTTCTAATATCCTAATAAAAGTGGCAAATAATATAATCAAATGAACCCATTAGCCCATGATTGGTATAAAGACAGCGTGGGCACTGTCAATTTTAGCAGTGAATTGTATTACATGAAAAATGACGACCAGTGCGACGCTATTATGCTACAATAATAATAAAAAAAGAACAATTGCCTGTGCATTTTTAAAAATACGTATTTTATTAGTGGAAAAGAAGATATTTTTGTAATATTTCCCAGTGTTGGCTGAAACAAATACATAAGATTTATTTCAAACTGTATCCTTATAATGAGCTGCTTCAGACAATCATATCACAGCTAACTGACACATGAATGAGTCATTTGACAATGCAGGCCCTTTGTTCCTGTCTTTGCATGAAATGTTATTAAACTAGGGAGTCTCAAATTAAACATAGATTGCTGCTTTATATGGAAAAAAAAACCCTCCCTATGGCTGGAAATTTCAGAATAAGACAAGGTATTAGCCTCTGATCTAAAGTTGCTTTAAGATCCTAGGCTTGTTCTGATAGTTTAGGCAAAATGCCAAACTATAAGCATTTCCGCACTACAGTGTTAAAGTGCTGCTATTCCACTATCAACCTCCTATTGAATTCTGGGGTTTGTAGTTTAGGGAAGGGCACTTCAAATTCTCAGCCAAAGAGCTCTTTGGTCTCAGTAAACTACCAACCCCAGAATTCCACACGGCGTTGAAAGTGGAATAGCAGCACTTTAACACTGTAGTGCGGAAATGGCCTATGGTTAACTGAAAATTTCCTGGTTTAATCAGAGTTTGTATGAAGAGAAGAGTGAAGGAGAGGCATGAGAGGCCAAAGGACTCTCTCATATCCCAGCTATGAACATTTGAACCAAACCCATCCATTTTTAATGTTTTTGGTAACCCATTACGCTTACAGACAATAAAAACGAAGCACACAAACATGCAGTTTCATTTTCTGTCTTTGCTTCCTGCTTTCCTCCTTAATATTCCCTCTATGTGCACTTATAGTATATGTTCCTAGGGTAAAGGATTTTGACTTTCCTTTTTTTCTGAGGTACTATGCAAAGTATCATGTTCATCGGCACCACTACATATATGTATGAATAAAGAATCTTACACACTAATGTTTGAAAGATGAAACCTTTTGCAGAAATTATTTTTTTGTAGAAGAGTAACTGGAATACTAGTAGCACATGTTGATTCAATAACCACATTATCTAAAGAGGCATTCACTTTTAAACATTTTATTTCTTGCTGTTAGCATTATTTTATTTTGGTCAAACTAGATTTATTTATATAACTCAGGCCATTTCCGCATGGGGCAAGGGAATCACCCTGTGACGCTACTCACCGGACGTTTGGGCTCCTGGTCTGGTCCACGCTCCTCCGGAGCAGTCCGTGGCCACCACTCTGCACTCCTCCAGGGACGAAAATGGCGGCTTCCGGTTGGTCGAGGGTCTCAGCCAACCGCCGAAGCTCACCAGCCTAAAGCCGGCCCCCGGCAGATCGCAGGCTTGCACCAATGCGAGCCTGCGAAGCTGCATAAGGGAGCAGGCTCGCAGTGGCGCGCTCCGTGCTTTTGAAAGACCTGTTTTTAGCGGTCTTTCAAAAGCACACTGGACAACCACTTGGGGTCATTCGGGAGCAGGCTGGACTGCGGATTTACGTTCAGTAGGTCCGACCCAATCCGGTCCCAGGTGCAGACGCCCTCCCTAGAGGATGCTCTGCCCCGTTTAAAAAACCCCGGTGTGGAAATGGCCTTAGTTTAAAAAGACAGAGTGGGAGAGACAGAGAGAGAGAGAATGTAGGGTCAAATAACATTACCAGTCAATGCTTAAAAGAGATGAAAACTTTTAACTTACTAGAAGGAGAAGCGCAAGGGGGTGTTGAAGTCTGAGGCTGTCCCCAGCCTTTCATGTTATAAGCGTAAACTCTGACATAATAGCTTCGGCCCTGGAATTAAAACAAAAAAACAAGACAGAAAACACCAAATTTATGAACGTGCCCTAAGTGAATGTTCCAAAGTCACACGGCAAAGAAGTGAAACCAGGGATCCCAAGTACTTTTGTTTCAACCTACTGATACTAGGGCCATTTCCACACTACACTGTTATAGTGCTGTTATTCCACTTTCAACATCCTGTGGAATCCTGGGGTTTGCAGGTTATGGAGGGGCACTAGAATTCTCAAGCAGAGAGCTCTTGGGCCCCAGTAAACTACAAATCCCAGAATTCCACAGAATGTTGACGGTGGAATAATAGCACTATAACAGTGTATTGTGGAAATAGCCTAGGCCCCCATCAGCCTCTCACCTATTCTGACAGCTGCTTTGAAATCAACATCATCAAGGCAGTTGAACCAAGTGTGGATTGTGTGATTGCCTTATGACGATCTGTGAGGATGCCACATACACTGTCCTAACACTGTTAAAATAATGATGCAGGTCCCAATAGCCCCTAAATGAAATAGCCATGAGAACAAATACGGGTGAAGGTTGTGAAGACAAAAGAATGAAGGAAAAAAGGGAGGGAGGAGGATGATAGGAAAAGAATGACGTCACTGAAAACAGAGAGCATCTGAGAGATAAAATGGTTCCAAACAGCACTGACATAACACTTGTAATTTCACAGCAAGTGTCTAATTTTGAGCCTCCCTTCAAAAAACAAAAACAAACAAAACATCCAGAAACAAGCCTAGGAAGTTTGTTTGCTTTTCTGCTTTTCACCTTTTCTGTCCCTCAGTTACATTTACTCTTCTGCGGAACAATACAGAAACAACCACCACCACTACTACAAGAAAGATTATAGCAAATAAGAAAGGGAAGGCAGAAACACTGGCTTTGACAAACAACAAAAGCAATAATTTTGATATAAATATGATTTGATCACTGATTTTATGTATTGGCTCAGTGAATTTCCTTGGTACTTTTTTGTGGGGAGTGGGGCATCTTTGTTAAAAGTACAACAACGCTTAGCATTGAAGAATCAAGAATGCCTCAGAGTGGGCAATAGTAATGGGGCTGGTTAGTTTGAGTGACCCACAGCGTCCTCCTTCTTGCTTTACCTATCCTGACCCCTCTGTGATGTAAACTGATACTCTTAGGGATCTTTTCTCTACCTTTTCTCTTCCCATGGCCCTTTCTCAGCTCTTCCCTAGAATGCAGCTAGATTATAATATCACCCTGAGTAACTTTATTGTCTCAGAATGGAGTTCCTATAATAAGCTCTCAGTTTGTTTCTCCAAGCCATTGGTGTATTTGTTCCCTAATCAGGATCTCTGCTCCATCGCAGTCATGCACTCTCTATCAGTCTTAAACTGGTTCCCAGTTACCCCTTTATGATATTGCAGAGAGTATTTTTTGCATCTTTGAGAAGTATTTCTGCTTGGAAATAGGGACTGACAGGACTGAAAAAAAAATGTTCTAGGATATTGTAAAGGTCAGAATCCTACTGACCCACCATAGTGATGTATCTACACTAGTATTTATGGTAATACTAGAAGGGCCATGGGCTATGTGGCTGTAAAAGAAGCAAGGCACTGGAAAAATAAGCTGCTCAGAGTTCACTGCTGCTTTGTGATGCTGGTGGGGAAAAATGCATCTCCTGATGCAGTGCATCAACAGGATTATGGCCAGAATATAATCCAGAAACTGCTGAAGTTTTACATCGAAACTGGGTATTAATGAAACAAGGAAGCAATCCTATAGGTCTCACTGAAGTCAGTGAGGTGGACTTCTAAGCTAGGACTGTGCTGCATGTAACCAGCTGGCTATTTGTAGGTACGGAGGTCAATGGGACTATCTTCCAGGCAAGGGTGATTACTATTACAACTCAAGAGAAACCCCCAGTTTTAAATGCCTGCAGTCCATGGAGAAATGAGGGCCATTTCCGCACTAGCCTGTTATAGCACTATGATTCCACTTTCAACATCCTAGGGAATCCTGGAGTTTGCAGTTTTGGTCCCTCCCAAAACTGCAAACCCCAGGATTCCATAGGATGTTGAAAGTGGAATCATAACGCTATAACAGGCTAGTGAGGAAATGGCTGACGAGTTCCTCTTAATTTTAAAATAAATCATGTTCATACCCTCATCTTACAATCCTGAGAATGCTTTTGTCCAGACCAGTTTACACATGCATTTATAACTGGGAGAGTTTCAAATGATGCATGTTAGGAGTTTATAACCTACGTTTACAGAGGGAAGCAGTGCTGAAGTAGGAGGATGTATCAGAGATTCTTTTTCTTTGCACTTATTTCACTTAGAGATAGTAATGCCTTTTATTGTTTTTGAAAAATGATTTCTGCCACTGTTGTCAAAATCTACATTCAGCAGCTTGTGAAGATCTGACAGAAGGTGAAGACAAAAGTGTAATAAGCAGTTGCATAGGGGCGAGGGGGTGATGGAGACAGTTCGCCTCAGGTGGCAATTTTTGGGGGGCGTCCCAGATCACAGCCATGCCCTCATGTGCTGCAGCCCTGCCCCCTTGCACCATAGCCCCACCCCACACACCGTGGCCACCCCCATGCACCATGGCCATGCCCCCTGCCCCCTTCCATGCTTTGCAACTGGTAATAGGTGGAGCTCCATAAAAAAAAAATCCTCATGCTCCCCAGGATTGTCCACGGAGAGATCATTATCCATTAACTACCAACTTTTAGGCCACTTCCACACTACATTGTTATAGTGCTATTATTCCACTTTCAATATCCTGTGCAGTTCTGGGGTTTGCAGTTTACTGAGGCCAAAGAGCTCTCTGGCTGAGAATTCTAAATTCCCCCTCCCCGTAAACTGCAAACCCCAGGATTCCGTAGGATGTTGAAAGTAGGATAATAGCACTATAACAGTGTACGGTGGAAATGGCCTTAATCTTTATCAAAATACGCCCCACTCTTTTTAGGCTACTGAGGCCAGCAACATTTGTTTTTCCAATGAAACAGAAGAGGCACAATTGCTGTTCTAGCCATCAGACCAGGAGTCAAGATTGGATCTCTCCAAAAACCTTTGATCTGTGCTGAGATTAGTCTGTGAGCTCCAGCATGGCAGCTTCCATTCCACCCTTTTCCTGCTCTCTCTTGCTAGAGCAGCGACTTATAAAACAACTTGTGCTGCCTATTCCTTTGTGGTTTTTAGCTGCTGGGTACCAGACATAATGGGTTTAATGACTGGCAGCTCTCGGCAGAGGAAGGGCCCTCTTCTGTTCTCCTCCAGCAGCTTAAGTTCAAAGACAGGAGTTCTGCAAATGTTTGGGGAGCAGGCAATCGAAATTAATGACTTTGCCATTTACCATTGTGAGGCCGGTGATAGTGCACCTTAAAGACTGAAGATTATCCATGATGATTTCCCCAGCCGGAGGAGAAAAGTCTTCTGAATAGCTCCATTCCACTAGAAAACAAAACAAACAGTGGGAAGGTAATTCAGGTGTCAGCATCAAATAAAAAGACATTTCCATTTCACTGTGTCCTCCTCAGGACCTTGGTTGTCTCCTTTCTGCATATCAATAAAAGAAGTATGTAAGAAGGTTTGGGCACACAAGTTAGGCCAAGTAAACATTTGCTCTTATTTAACCAATTTACTCTAGCAAACAGAGCTGTATAAAAGAAAGCAATTTGGCAAGCAAAGACCACAAAGGGAGCAGTTCCCAACTACAAACCAGCAAAGGGCACCCACAGTTAGGAGGTGACTCTGAATAGGATTCACAGTTCACAGCAAGCTAATAAAAAAGGTTCACTTGTCTCCTTTAGTGTAAATTGATTTAACACCACATCTGCTCTGTTTCCACACACACAAATGTACAGTGAACTGAGGCTGAGGTAATAATCATTTTCAAAACTTGTCCAGCTTGAAATCCAGGGTTTTAGTGTGGGGAATGTTCAATAAAAACATCCCTTTTTCCTTCTGTTTCCTTTCCTTTCTACCCAGCTCCCCCTCCTCCTCTCTTCTGCAGGTACCACTGTCTTTTTGATAGGATCTGGGGACAAAAAACATCAAGTTCAACAATTTTCCTGGGTTCCATTTTTTCCCCTTGCTTCCTTCTTACTCCGAATAAAACAAAACAAAATGCCAAAGTGACCATGGTGAGTTTTTTGGATTACAGATTGCAGATCCCTTACTCATCACGACCACTTTGGCACAGTTCTCCCATCATATATGGAACCCCCCTGTAAAAATAAAAAATGAAAAATGGAAGCATCGCATTCTATTGTAGTCAGTGGATGCAATGTGTGTGTGCTTGTGGCAGTATGGACATCCCAACATCACATCCATTGAATATAATGGAACATGGTGCTTTGTGTGAGCTTGCATTCATGTGTGCAGAGGCCATACCAGAAGAGGCTGCACTGCATAACTTTTCCAAGCTCTGGACTGATTCAGATTCATTATTTGGTTATTGCTTTCACTCTGTTCTAAGTTTGGAAAAGTCACTTTTTCGGTTTATAACTCCTAGAATTCCCAAGAAAGCATTAACACTAGAGATGCTGTCAGAAGGATTTAAAGGTATCATTGCAAAGGTCTCTTTGGTTTGGCTTCATTGGCACACTTAGATATGGACACCACATAACTACAAAGTGCTTTGCACCCTTTAAACGAGGATGTCCCCTTCCATTGGTATGCTTGTGACCCCTTCGGTGACCCCTTAAACCCACTCATTTCAAAATGAGGCTGGACGCACTGATGAAAACAACAGGTGAACATGGGCAAGCAGGCAATTCCACAGTTCAGGTGCCACCACTAAGGAGCATCTTTTTTAACTTGCCACTCACCTTGCCTGCAGCATTTGTCTGTCAGAGAATAATGGACTACGTAAACTAACTGTCTAATGATGCCTCCAGACAGAGAGTTCTTGTCACTCGCAATTAAATTATATAATGCAGCTATTCCATCTTATTTCCTACGCAGACTTTCTTTGCTCAGGAAAAAAAATGCAGAAGAAACAATGAGAAAACATGGGAGTGCTATAAATGGAAGGCACGAACAAGGCAGCACAACTACACAGCCGAAGTTTCACTTGGAAGTATCCAGCTCCCAGTGATTGTGGCCATTGTTACCATCAACTGAGAACCTGGTTTGGATGCGTTCTTTTAGCTATACTCAGTGGTGGTGGTAATGTCCAATTACACAAGGATTCTACCTTAAGGCTGGCCAAGTGTGACACGTATATTCTACATTATGTTTTCCATGGGTCTTTAGAGATGGATCTAACTTCTGAGAGTGCAATCTACCTTTCAAACATAACGTGAGAAGCAGCACTTCCAAGTCAAAGAAACATTAACTTTTGTCCATTAAGCCTCAATTCCGTAAGGATTTAACAACAGAAGCACCACAGACTTTATTGAGAGTCACACTACTATCTCCAGCCACCACTATGAAAATTTAGAGGCTGTTAACGCAACATCTTGTAGGGGTTCTCTCGTCCCTGCGTAACCGCCTTTCATTATAGCATGCCTGTAAGTGTCATTATACTTGATGGCCTGTCACATTTTCCATTGTAAACCACAATTTTCTGAGCTTTATAACTTCTGCTGCATTAAATCACTTAGAACTAAAGCTGGGTATACAAGCTGCTAAAACAGACAAGTTCCATTACGGTGCCAACATAAATTGGAGAAGCCCATCCTTGGTTGTTTAATGTTAAACAAAAGGAATGAGCAGTCTTGTCAGAAGCAAAATATGGGCTACTATTTGGGACCATTTTTTGTTCTCATGCACACATGAAATCACAATGAAACTCTAATGGTGAGGTTTATTATTGAAAAGGGAAGGGAAACTGCACAATCTGTCAGCTAAGTGGGACCATCAGTGGTCAGTACCAGCAATGATCTAGTGAGTTTTAGTTAACTGTCTGTGTTTAAGATGCCAGGAGAGGAGGGTCTCGGGTATTCATTTTCACAGAAATCATGAGTGTAAAGCTTTCAGCAGAAATGTACAGAAAGAAGACCTCTGGAATGCCCTCAGATCTCCAAAACCCATCATGAGCCAGAGTCCACCAACCAAGCTAGTGGCTCCCTTAAATGTCAGTCACACTTGCAGCAGCTGTTCATTGGCTAGAAACACTAAAATGTACGAGTGGGTTCATCTCTCACAAAGAGATTGGCTAGCATAGCTTTACATTTTTTCTCTCTGTATATTTCATTCTAAGAGGACTAGAGACCTGGCCTTTTTTCATGAAAAGTCAGAGACTGTTTGCTTTTGGGGTCAGCAGAGCAGGTCCATTTGGGTTCCCACTCGAAGTACATATTTTTCAGGCACTATTTTACTGTCTTACAGTAAAGATGAAGGCAACTATGGAGTGTCTGGGCCCCATTTTCCAAATATACCCAGGATCTAAAGATGTACCCCTACACCAGCCATTTGGGGTAAAATTGGAAATGAGGGTTGCCTTTTACCCTCACTTATCCTGCATGACACCAGAGAAAGGCAGTTGTGGATGTGATGTGAGTTAAATGATCCTAATAAAGGTTGTTACCCAACTCTGACTTTCATTCTACAGTAGTTTGGCATCAAGAAAGTCACAACTCTATAGCACAGTCCGGGAGGCAGGAAAAACACATTTCTATCTCCTTTATCTACAACCAAGGTAAAAGTAGAGGGACCCTACTTCTTTTGTGAGCTCCTTCTTAGCAGACTAACAGATCAAGCAAACCACCAGCTAAGTTCAGAGGTTAAAAAAAAAAAGTCAAACTAAATAAAGAGATGAATGTAAATGTATAATATATATTATGAAAATAATTGCAGTACACACTAAATAAGAGTACTTAACATAAAACGACCAAGGTCAATAAACAAACAATAAACAAAGAGTACTTAACATAGAACGACCAAGGTCAATAAATAAAGAATTTAAGCAGGTAGCCAGGAGATGTAGGGAGGAGTCAGAAAGGCTAAAGCACAGAATGAACTTAGGCTGGCCAGAGACATTAAAAACAATAAAAAGGGCTTTTTAAAATATGTCCGCAGCAAAAGAAAAAAGAAGGAGGTGATAGGGTTGCTGCACAGAGAAGATGGCGAATTACTCACAGGGAGAAGAGAAAAGGCAGAACTACTTAACACCTTCTTTGCCTCAGTTTTTTCCCAGAAGGATACAAGCACTCAACCTGGCGGTTGGGGAGCAGGTGAGGAAGCAGGGGAAATGAGGCACATAATAGGTAGAGAGGTGGTTCAAGAATACATGGCCACACTGGATGAATTCAAGTTTCTAGGGCCAGATGAATTGCATCTTAGGATATTAAAAGAGCTGGCAGAGGTCATTTCGGAACCTCTTGCTATGATCTTTGAGAAATCTTGGAGGACAGGAGAAGTTCCAGCAGACTAGAAGAGAGCAAATATTGTACCCATCTTCAAAAAGGGAAAAAAAGAGGACTCAAATAATTATCATCCAGTCAGCCTGATGTCAGTACCCGGAAAGATCCTGGAGCAGATCATTAAGCAATCAGTTTCTAATCACTTAGAAAGCAACGCGATAATCACGAGAAGTCAACATGGATTTCTCAAAAATAAGTCATGCCAGACTAATCTTATCTCTTTTTATGATAGAGTTACTAGCTTGATAGATGAAGGGAATGCTGTGGATGTAGCATATCTCGATTTCAGTAAGGCCTGAAAGTCCTTAAAGTCCCCCATGACATTCCTGCAAAGAATCTGGTAAAATGTGGGCTGGACAGGGCTACTGTTAGTTGGATTTGTAATTGGTTGACTGACCGAACCCAAAGGGTGATCACGAATGGCTGCTTTTCATCCTGGAGAGAAGTGACTGGCGGGGTGCCACAGGGTTCTGTCCTGGGCCCAGTGCTGTCCAATATTTTTTATCAATGATTTGGATGAAGGAATAGAGGGCATGCTCATCAAATTTGCAGATGATACCAAATTGGGAGGGGTTGCTAATACGCCAGAGGACAGGATCAAAATTCAATATGACCTAGATAGATTGGAGAGCTGGGCCAAGGCTAACAAAATGAAATTCAGCAGAGAGAAGTGTAAGGTCCTACACTTAGGTAGAAAAATGGAATACAGAAATATAGGATGGGGGACACGTGGCTGGATAGCAGTACGTGTGAAAGGGATCTAGGAGTCTTCATAGACCATAAGCTGAACATGAGTCAGCAGTGTGATGTGGCAGCCAAGAAAGTCAATGCAATTCTCGGCTGCATCAATAGGAGTATGGTGTCTAGATCGAGGGAGGTACTGGTACCACTCTATTCTGCTTTGGTTAGACCACATCTTGAATACTGTGTCCAGTTCTAGGCACCCCAATTCAAGAAGGACATGGTCAAGCTGGGGCAAGTCCAGAGGAGGGCGACCAAAATGGTGAGAGGCCTGGAAGCCATGCCCTATGAGGATAGACTTAGAGAGCTGGATATGTTTAGTCTGCAGAAGAGAAAGTTAGGAGGAGACATGATAGCCATGTTTAAATATTTGAAGGGATGCCATGTAGAGGAAGGAGAGGGCTTGTTTTCTGTTGCTCCAGAGACCAGGACAAGGAGCAATGAATTCAAGCTGCAGGAAGGGAGATTCCACCTGAACCTCAGGAAGAACTTCCTGACAGTCAGGGCTGTCCGGCAGTGGAATGTGCTGCCTCAGAGTGTAGTGGAGTCTCCTTCCTTGGCGGTTTTTAAGCAGAGGCTGGATGGCCATCTGTCGGGAGTGCTTTGAGAGTGTTCCTGCATGGCAGGGGGTTGGACTGGATGGCCCGTGTGGTCTCTTCCAACTCTACATTTCTATGATTCTATGATTCTATAAACAAACCATATAACTAAAATTCATATAATTTATGACAATTACATAGTGAAACTAAGGGCATTTCCACATGATGTCACTGTCTCATGATGGGGACGCATTGCTGCTGGTCCGCAAGTTGTGCTTTTGCACAACTTTGTTGCGGTCCTGCTGCCAATGTGTCTCCGCTCATTGCAGTCATGGGATATTCCATTACTGGAAAAAAATCCGGTAATGGCCCCCTGATTGCGTGACGCTCTCATCACCACTGGCCATGCGGAAACAGTGGAAGCGTGATCTATGCACTTCCTTCCCCAGTGCAATATGGGAAGTGGCTGGCTGCACTGCAGAAGGAAGAAGCATGTCTCCTGTGCTACCCTTCTGCAGGCAGCTGGCCAGGTGCAGAGGGGAGAATTCAGGTTGTGCCCCAATCGTGACGGGATGGCGATAGAAAATGGTATGGTGTGGAAAGGGCCTAAGTTAAATATATACATATTATAAAGGCAGCTAGATGATTATAAATTTCAGGAAAATGTAAGGATCAACAACCATACTATAAGTGGATGTCCTCCAAAAAACGATTGTCCGTTAAGCTTCAAACCATGTGTCCTTTAACAACTATGCTTAATATATTCACAAAAGTGGAAGTGCAACTGGATCCCAGCTGGAGAAGACTGGCTCCTTCCGTTAATAGACTTAGCAGAGAGGGATAAATTAACAATTTTATTAAGAGAAAAAACATTCATATAAAATATGTATTACGTATTTTGAAAGACAAAAAGAACAATTTGTCAAGTATTGGTCTGAATGCTGTTAAATTTTTAAATTAGCATTAGAAGTTATTTCTTAGAAGACATTTGGTTATGAGAAGCTGATGTAATACTACAGTATAGAATCTATGCTGGGGCAGTTGGAAACCAATTTTAGAGTGTATTTGTTTTGCTAGTTGTTATGATTGCATTCTCCCCCCTTTTTTTTTTTTTTGCTTTGCTGTTGTTATGAGAATGTAACAAGGAGGGAGGGAGATGTCTAGATATGTAGTTTTAGTGCTGAATACTGATGTGTTGAATAGTGTTATAATGTTACATTATGTTGTGCTACAAAAAAAACTTTATAATTAAGAAAAAAGACAAAACAAGTATATTGAGACGTTGAATTAATTTTACTAAAAAGCTGTACTTGTGATATATAGTGAGGAGTTGCACAAGCTTTAAGGAGGACCTGAGAACCAAGCAAATGAAGACAACGGGAACCATGGTGCTTCTCACTCAGCCAGCAATCTTACTGGGTGACCTTGGATCTGCTATTATCCTTCAGCCAACCCATCCTATTGACTTTTGTGAGAATAAAAGAGGAGCAAGGAGAGCTACACATATTATACTGATCAGTCCTGAGGACTGATTAACAATAATAAATTTTAAGAATAGGCCCACTTGTTTTCAGGTACAAATTGCCATCTGGTGCAAAGGGGAGAAAACCTGTCACTAATCCAAAGAAAAACTAGTCGCCCCTGTGTGAAATTCTTTTTAATAATGTCAATATCTTGCCTTACCATCCTGGCTCAAAAGAGAGTCACTCTAAGAAGTAAAAAGTGAGGGTCTTGGAATTTTGGAGAACCTGGACCTAGGACTCACATGGAAGTCCAGTTTTCAAAAACAGAAAGAAAACCCCATGCCCTGAATAGATCTTGGAAAGGTAATTTAAAAAATGCAACAACAACCTACAACAGTAGCCATGTTGGCTGGTGGAGTCAGGGTGTTATAATTTTTTTAAAAATAACTTTTCTGCGATCTGGCTCTAAGTCTCTCCCACTCCAAAGATTAGTTCCTCAGTGTAGGATCTACCAGCTTAGCACTGCTAGGTGAATTAAGAGTGGGGCAAGCTGAGCTGTCTCCATCCTTGCAAAAGGATAGCTTTGTCCAGAGCACGGGATGTTTTTGCTGTCACAGCTTTCCATCTGACACTTCACTTTATGGCTGAGCGGGAGGAGGGGCTGGGTGGCTAGCTACATACTTTAAATTAAGATTTCTGTATTCTGGCGCAAGTTCTGGAGCTAGTGAGCAGCATGGGTCGCTGAAGTCGCCAAGGTAAGCAGTGACTTTTAAATAAACAGCCATGTCAACAGTTATATAAAACTCACGGCTCTGCCTGGTATACTTAATTTAGCAAACCTTATTTTGGTCAGGCTTTTTAAACACACACACACACATCCAAGTATTGCAAACCATTTCTCCTCCCCCTCCTTTGCCCACCCCACCCCTAAGCACTCTTGTTTCTCTATTAGCCATTATTTGCAAGCTGAAAATGAGGATTTCCAAACCAAATGTTATTTCCTCCTCCAGCCAAAACAGGCCTGCTGCTGCCAGGTCTTGTGTTGACTGACACACACACACAGATACACCTATCTCCACCCTTTTATGCTGTGATTGTTCTCTTCACTCCCTTCTGTCACAACAGTCTCTTCATCCCACTGCTGAGGTCTTTACATTTATATTGGCTCTCTGTCATGCTCTGTCTCACCTTGATGCTCCTATTTTTAAACCTCTTGTCATCTATGCCCTTGGCCGTGGGCTGGAGTGCAGTACAGGAGTTCTGACGCAAGCATGTGCGCAAGCAAGGTGGAGTGGCTTTCAGGCTTGCCAGACTGACTTCAGATCTACCCACAGAAAAACACCGGTGGAAACAGCAGACTGTGGAACAAAAGAATTATGAGCCCAGGAATTTATTCCGAGTAACTGAAGAGCTAACATGGTACAGCAGTTTGAGTGCTGGTCTATGGCCATTTCTGCACTGGACTGTTATAGCACCCCTCCCGAAACTGCAAACCCCAAGATTCCATAGGATGTTGCAAGTGGAATCACCGCGCTATAACAGTCCAGTGCGGAAATGGCTTGTGACTCTAGAGACCAGGGTCTGAATCCCCACTCAGCCATGGAAATCCACAGGGTAATCTTGGGCAAGTGATACCCTCTCAGCCTCAGAGGAGCGCAATGGCATTCCACCAATCAAATCTTGCCAGGAAAATCCCATGATAAGTTCACCTTAGGACTGCTGTAAATTGGAAACATCTTGAAGGCACACAACAAGGCAAGAACAGAAAAGGTCTTTCCATGCACACATACAAATATACTTCTTGTGACCTCACCTCCCCTTACCAAGATAATCTAATTAATTTGTGAAAAATCTGTTATTCTTGCTCGGTGGCTTCAAGTTGACTCCAACTTCTGGCAACCTTGTCATAGGGTTTTCATGGCAAGATTTATACATAGGAGGTTTGTCATTGCTTTCCTTTGAGTCTCAGAGACAGTGAGTTCCCCAGGGTCATCCAAGGTGGAACAGGGATTCCTAATCCAGTATTCAAACTATGATACCATGTTGGCTGTTATGAAAAATGGGGCTCAAAAATCCTTCCCAATTTGTTTTGGGTTACACAGATTAGATAGATAGATGATAGATGATAGATAGAGAGATAGCATATAGACAATTGTACTCATGGAAAAATTAACCTGCCAAATTTAAGCCTCCAATAAATAAGTTTACCAACAGATAAGTTTATCAATATGTGATGTGGGTTAATTATGCATACTGGAACACATTTTCCCCACCACAGACCCCATCTGCTCACCAGAAATACTGGAAGAATTTTTCTTGACAGCTGTAAAAATATTTGCCAACAAAATTTTCATGTAATTTTATGTAAAATAAAATTTTTAAAAAAGAGGACCATCCAGAGATCTAAAGGTACCTGCTGTGAAGGTATTGTCCTTGCTCTAAAAGATCCAGTGGAGCAAGGAGAAAAACACTAGGGCCATTTCTGCACTAGACTGTTATAACGCTATTATTCCACTTGCAACATCCTATGGAATCCTCGGGTTTGCAGTTTTGGGAGGAGCCAGTTGGCCCCTCCCAAAACTGCAGACTCCAGGATTTCATAGGATGTTGCAAATGGAATACTAGCGCTATAACAGTCTAGTGTGGAAATGACCTCGGTCAACCAGCATTGAAAAAAATAGTATGAAACCCTTACTAAAAGTCAGTGTCTAGCTATGCCTGTGTTGCTCACACTGACTGACGACAGTTCTTCCTGTCATTGCTACCTGATACTCTTTAACTGGAAAGGGAATACATGAGAAATTAATCTGTTTGAAAATTTCTTCATAAAATTAAGGGAAGGAACTTGAGACTTAAAAAAATACTAATGTGGGAAAACTTAAACTGAAAGATTCATTTATTAAGGCAAAGGGCTTTGAGTGCTTAATTCTATGCATGTGGTTTTTTCTTTGTTTTTTTGGTGCTAAATTAGGGTTGCAACCTCTCTTTTCCACTCCCAATGACAGAGTCCTCAGTATTCCCACAGCAGACAGCTATAACATAATCCTCTTCATACAAGGAAGAACTACACTTATTGAATCTGACCAGTAAAGGTGGCTAATAATTTTGTCTTGTTTGTTTCCCATAAGAACTTCCTAAAATGTATACATGCCTCGATAAGGTCAACAGAAAGAACCTGAGATTTCTATTCTACCAGATGTGCCCCCCACCCCTGAGCCTCATAGTTAACAGCATAATAAGGTCAGGCATGAGCCTTCCTGGGGCATTGCTCTGGTGTGATTTCAGAATCCACCACAGGATTCCCATTTACATGAAGGATTCTGAGACTGTTCAAGCAAATGCGTGAAGCTTCTCCTTTCTACATAATATCTGAATCTGAAGTAGCCACTGGTATTGATCAGGTAATGGGGGTGGGGGAGGGCTTATGTGTGCAGTCTTGCTCTTCCTTCTACACATTCTGAAAACACACAAGAGCTAAAACATAGGCATAGGTCATTAACTCCATGGAGAGGATACATAGCTCACTGAGGGCACACACACTTTGCATGCAAATCCAGGGTGTCTCCAGTGAGAAAGCTCAGATATCCTGTGATAGGAAAGCCCTACTGAGTCAGTGTCGGCTTAGAGCAGGGGTTCTCAGCCAGGGAACATCTACATATTGTAGGACTTCAGCTCCCAGGGTTTTACGCCATTGGCCAAGCTGGCTGGTGTTTTGGGACATGGAATCCAACAACATCTGGACCCCCCTCTCCCACTGCAAATTACTGGATGGACATACAGCCTGACTGAACAAAGCCTGCTTCTTAAGAGGTTGGTTTTTACGTTTTAGTATGTGAAGACTTTTAAACACACCCCTCCCACTGTAAAACAGAGAACAAAGATAGCACAAATGTGGCCAGTAACAAAATAAAAAGCAATTGGAGCTTATACATCCAATACATCAAGGGAAGGGGGACCACAGCACAGGCAATGAAATCAGTGTTGTAATCAGTAGAACAAGTTAAGGGTAGATGAAGACTTTGTTGAGTGTTGCCCTGGAAAACATACTACAAAGCTAAGCTGAGAGCAGAAATGTGAAGACTCCTCTATTTGCACACAGATTTCTATTGAGGGTGGGGGCTGTACTGCTGCTAAGATCTCTGGCATATTAATGGACCATAAACTCACGCTAACTTTAATTTGTCATACAATCATACCATTCCACACTTTGCCAGGCCACAAAAAGATTACAGGAGTGTGAGTTGAATTTCACTTTTAAACTGACTCTATCACAGTGTTCTTTGAGATAGAATTATTTATTCTATAGCATTTGCTGTCGAAAGTTACCTCTTGTTGGTTCCTTTTCCAAACATTGCTATAGTTTCCTCTTCACTTTTTTTTAAACCTGAACTAGAACTAGAGTGGCACATTTTGGTTGTTGCCTGGTTGATGTCTTTGTTCATGAAGTCAGTTGTGATGTTAGATGCGGATGCCCAATTTTCCCTGCCCAATTTTCTTTCTTTTTCCACCTGTACTTCCATCTTGGAATCCTCACTTTCTCCATATTTTCTCCCTCCAATGACTGCCTTCTATTTTTAAATAAGAGAGCTAGATTACAAGGTTGCAGCATTGCTTTGCTAGTCATTGCCCTACTCATTTGGCTCACTGTACCATTAATTCAGCCTTTTCCTTCCCAGCCCGTACTCACATAACTATGAGTTTCTCCTCTTCACATGGTTGCTTTCTGTTTTGTTTTTTAAATTGTAATTAGACTGCTAGATCACCAAGCTACAATGCCAACATGATAATAAGTGCTGTATTCCTTTGACTCATAGTTCTGACTCTTCAGTCTACTCTTTTTTTTTTAATTATAAGAAAAAAAACAAAAGAAAAGAAAAATCCATCACAGGACAAACATAAAAGTGAAGGGGAAAAAAGAAAAAGAAAAAAGCTTACATTCCTATTTCTCTCCAAATTCTATTTGCATAATATTACTTATACAATGTATTATAAGTCATACTGATTATATATTTTGATTATATATATCTAAATCTTATTCTCATTATACCCATTGATATTAATTATTCCCATAATTAACATTTTCAAAATATACTGTTAATAATTTCATTATTTCTATCCTTTTCAAAATATAATATTCATAATTTCATTCTCTTTTCCTTTCCTAATTATTCTTATTACCATACGTACCAATATCCTACATATAACATATATATATATATATATATATATATATATTTACCTATTCTACCCTAAACTTAACCTATTATTATTACTAAGTGTACCCCATCCCCAGAGCCTATTATACCTCAATTTATTCCACCTTCCATATTGTAACTCTTCTTGTGGAGGTGTAACACCTTCCTCTTTTACTAACTCATTTTCCACAAATATTTCTTTCAGTCTGGTCTCTATTCAGTCTTGTTCTCCCTGCCCAATTTCTCTCTCCTCCTTTTAGAGTTGTGAATGTTAACCATCTCCTAGTATGAAGGCAAGCCTATAAACTACAGAGCTTGTTTGGCCCTCCTGCTTCCCAACATAAAGGCATAAACAGTGGTCCAATAAAAGCTGTAGTCCAAAAAATATGTTTCCAAGATTTACTTCTTCCTCCAAGACACCTCCTTACTGATTGGGCAGTCTACCATTGGTAGGACAGCACTACAGTTTGATGATCCATGAGGAGAGAACAGAAACTCCCAAGATAAGAGCAGGAGCAGAGGGGAAAAAAGATGTTGAAGCAGCAGTAGCAGGAACTAAATTATTAGTCTACTGTCTAGCAAGAAGATATTGTGTCTTGGTGATCTAAGAGATTTTTCCATATGTGTATGTGTGCATTTGTGTGTGTATTTATCTATCTATATATAGAAAGGAGGATTCTAAGCTGGAAGTGTAAGTGAAAACAGAAGCAAAACTGAAAGGACAGGAAAGGGATTGGATGCATCCACATCTCACCTCACAGCCCACATCATGAGCAGATACCAACAAGCAAACCAAACTGTACTGACCTGATGAACTGCACTAGACACCAGCTGAGCACCTCTCAGGTTTGTTTTTTTAAAGGTCAGTTTCAAAAGGGAACAAAAATAATTAGAAAATTAAGCCAAAGAGGAGGCAAAAAGAAAAGAAAAAGAAAAGTCCATGTCATTTCAGTGAAAGAAAGAAAAGCTGTAACTACCACTCATGAAGCCACTTAGTTAGAGCAATAAAAATAACATGTTAGGGTAACTCCTTAGTCACCAAAAATAAATAAGAAAAAAATATATGGGGTTTTATTCCCATATTACCACAATGATGCCCAAATGCAATTAAATATTGCCTAGATCTGGGGGAAAAAAAGACATGCTAAATATGACATGGCCAACAGGTCTAACACATTACACAAAAGTGTGTATCATTTGACATTCCTGCCACATTGGGAAGAAAGTGCCATTGGCTTACAGCTTCTCCAGACTGACAAATTCAAAAGTCATAAAGGGGGAGATTTGTATGACAACTCTTTTATACAAGCACACAATGCAAGAACTGGAAAGTCCTCCAAGAATTTGTGTGTGTGTGTTCCAGCTACAGACCCATTTACTAATGAATTTCCCAGTGCTACATAGAGGCTACTGCATTCTGTGTATCTGAAAGCAATCATTGAAACTTTATCAGATGCAGAGAAGTGCTGTGAGTGGCCTTTAATGTACTGGGCAATGTTATTGGACATCCTAGACTGAAAGCACCAGAATCATTTCAAGTGTAGGTCCAAGTACTTGCCTTGCAAATATTGCAATATTTGGAAACTCCTAAGGCCAAACAGGTCTTGCTGAGTTGTCCTCTTAAGGACATAAGCAGGAGAGAAATCCTGAGTGAGCCCTACAGGAAACATTTCCTTTTTCTGCCAGTGATGTGCTGCATTACCCATTGGAGGAAAGGAAAAATAAGTCCCTTTCCTCCATAGAAATGCAACCTGTTTACTGTATTGCACTTAAGCTTAAGTATGAACTTAATTGCATTGTGCATTTCAAGTGTGCTGTGGGCTTCAAGAACATTATCTTAGCAATTCTCCCAAAGTGGTAAAAGTTAGGCCTCTATTATTGTTTCCATATACTGCATGTTATTGCAAATATGTCATATTAATGCTCCAGTATAAATTCACTTGAAAGCAAAAGACAAGGAGCTATATAATATTGTCCCTTACATGAAGCCTGTGTGGATGGGTTCCATAGGGGCCTTTAAGAAAATACATTAAGATGTTCCTCTACAAGAGAGAAGAGAACAATGTCAACTCTCCCTTATGTTGTTGGCTGTGCTAGCTTTAGTAAACTATGCTATACTTTGTCTTGAATCATGCCATCCCCTTGCAACCCCAGTACCTTATCCCAAATTAATCCAGAGGGTGGGCCAAACATCCAGAGCATATTGGAGGCAAAGGTATATCAAGCTTCAGGTGGATGAGATTCTGATGAGAATCATATCTCTCCTAGTGAGAGATATGCCATAAGTGGAACTCTGCTTATGGGAGGAGTAGATCCAAACCTTTGGAATTTAATACTACTTTGTCATTACAAGCCAGCCTCTAGCCCCCTCCTGCCTGCTCCTCCTATCACCTTACCACCATCACCACCATGACCAATGATTAATTTTTTTTAAAAAAGTGAAATGATGATGACAAATAATAAACCCTCACTTCTCTACTTGTAAACTCAAATGGTGAATAGTAACAGCTTTATAAGGATAATGAGCCTACGTAAGGTCAATTCCACACTGCACTGTAACACTGTGCTATTATTCCACTTTCAACATCCTGTGGAATTCTGGGGTTTGTAGTTTACTGAGGCCAAAGGCCTCTCTGGCTGAGAATTCTTAAATGCCCCTCCCTAACTGCAAAGCCCAGGATTCCAAAGGATGTTGAAAGTGGAGTAACAGCACTGTAACTGTGCAATGCAGAAATGGCCTAAGAAACTGGACCAAGGTCTCAGCCTGCTCCGTAGACCCTGTAGATTTGTAGGACCCAGTAGAAAGATCCACTTCCAAAACAAAACAAAACACCTCCAACTAGTCATTTTGAGTGGCTACAGAATATTTACATTCATTTAGAAAAGAAATAAACAGAAAAAATGAGGCTCACAGTAAAATGCCCTACTTAGAGAGAAAGCCTGGCTAGAACTTTCAACAAGATGAACAGTTAAAGATATTACTTCATTTTGTTGCATGCCTCACTTCATACAACAACAGCAAAAATAAGCCATGTTTAGTTAATCATAGCTTTTGAATGCAACAACAATCTGCATCCCTATTTGTTTTTAAATTTTTATTCAAAGATAATTATCTAAAGTTAATTATTTAGGAGTATTTCTAGTAGCATTCTTATCAGACTATACCTCTATCACAGGCATGTTCAAAAATTCAAGGAGAAATTTCATTGGTCTTTTCAAAGTTTGGTATTTCCTCAACATTCCTCAGATATTTCACTTGAGGAGGAGTAACCATTTCCATGCATTTCATGGGGAGGGGGTTCTGTAGCAACCCAAAGGATGTGCAGAAGCTCCACATTTTGTTAACTTCATCAGAAGTCTTTTGTTCTCTTTTGCAATTTTTCAGAAGATTTTATCTGGAGAAAAGCATCCACCCTGAAGTTCACTGTCATTGACATTTCAGTAGCAATTCTCATGGCATAAAATCCTTTTTTAAAAACCTGTCTCCAGCTTGAGGCTCCATTAATTCACATTCTAATGAAAAATCTAAGATATCTAATAAATTTTCCTTTTATTGTGCCTGTTGAAAAATTTGCTTTACTGTGAATTCAGGCGGAACTCTCTTTTAATGTTCATCAGTGCCATCTACGATCGGGTCATCCATAAATTGGTTCTGTGAACAGGCCTCCTGAGACCAATTCAGAAACCATTTTTGCTTATTATTCTCAAGTTCTAGTCCTTTCAAACAACCTCACATGCACTTACACAGGCTCTTGTGCTACTTGTGTCCCACCTGTCCTCCAATGTGATGACATGCAGATTTCTACAGCACCTTCAGTCAAGAAACCGTTCAGACATCAGCCTTCCAGTGAAACTGAACACTTTAACTTGGAGACTTAAGATATTATAAACAAGCAAACAAGTTAAAAAAAAAGAAAACAAAACAAAAAACACCAGAGACTTTTCTCAGTAAAGTACCTTTAGTACTTAGAACTAGTCCCTCCTCAACTTTCCTTAGTAAATCCTTAAATTCTTATTAAAACAATCCTACATAGTGCTCAGGGATCAAACAAATTCTCTCCTCAGTGTGAGGCCTCTTAAGCAGCAAAACCCTCACTTTTTCTAACCAAAGCCCTAGCTTTCAGTTCAAGGATGGAAATCAAATGCCACAGCAACTGGGCAAGACTTATGAGGGATCGCTCAGGGAGGCAAAAGCAAACAAAAACACTGTTCTTTTAAATGTTGCTTATTGTTATATAATGACATAACAGAGATTTACTTTCTCTCAGATCTGCCTAGTCTGGGATTGTGTGCTTAAGCGGCAGTCGGTGTCCAGCATCCATTGCACTTGAGCTGAACCATTGGCATAATCATATGGCCCAACTCTTGCTGACTGGGCCATCAGGGAATTTTGGCAAATGTCTCAGATGCTTCACTTTGAAATCATAGGTAGCACAATTCCCTATAACGTAAGTTGCCTTTTCAGTAACTAGGCCATACTTTGCAAAGTCATAATTTAAAAGTAATACAGGGAATGCGAACAAGGCTACCTTACTAGGTAGCAAGTAACATTTTCTAGTTCCTTTTAAAGCCTGCTTTTAAAGGGCATATTTAGGTATTTTAAAAAGCTATTTTGACAGATTGTTTCTCTACATTTTATCCCACTATCTGATCAATCCTATTGTTTTTTTTAATTTAAAATAAACACACGCTATAGCTAATGAAATGCAATGAGTGATATGATGAGCTACAGGTTAAACAGTAGAGTTAGCAGTCACAACAAAATACTTCTCAAACACTATAATTGGGAATTTAATTAATTATTATTTAAAAGTAACTTCCCAAGCTCTTGTTTCAGCTGAGGAAGAACCTTCATGTATGCTTTGAACTTTGTTTTGCTTTTACTGGCTTTGCTTCAGGTGATTTGAGGGCAGCAGCCTCTAATGTTAAGACACTGTCTGGGCTGACTGGTCTGAATGAGATTTGGGGCCTTGGGGATTACACTGTTATATCACTATTATTCCACTTTAACAGCCATGGCAATATTGCATGGAATCATGGGATTTGCAGTTAAGGGAGAGGCATTTAGAATTCTCAGCCAGAGAGCTCCAGTTTCTCACCAAACTACAAATCCCAGAATTCCACAGAACACAGCCAGGACAGTTAAAATGAAATAATAGTGCTATAACAGCATAGTGTGAGAGGGACCTTGGCAAAAAATGTATTCCACTAACTTCTTGCTGAATGTGTGTCATGAGACAGAGCCATTGAGCCAGCCCTACTCTTAGGCCCTTTCCGCACCTTATCTTTTTTCGGTGCTGGGGTGCGGGGATTGCGTGAGCAGCTTCCAGTGAGAGGCTCTCGCATCCCTACTCCTGAGCAGAGCAGGCAGCGCTGAGCAGGCAGCGCAAGAGCCCCGCCTCTTCCTCCTGCAGTGCAGCCTGGGAGTTTCCTAGGCTGCACTGTTGCAGGAAGCACGACCGCCGTGGCTTCAGAGGCTCTGCATGCATGGCAAGTGCATGCAGGGCCCTGGAACAATGCGCAATTGTGCACCATTTTCGGCTGAAAGCCGAAAATGAAAAAGTGCGCAAGCGGCACCTGCCCTACCCTGGAGCGTCACACGATTGTGAGTGCACCACTCCTCACAATTGCGTGATGCTCCAGGCGCCCTTTCGCATGGCAAATGCCATGTGAAAATGGCTTTAGACAAAGTGGCACAATTGTTTTAAGGAGCAGATGCTGAAGGAAACCCTCTCTGCAACCATTCTCCTCTCTTGAAGGTCAGAGTTGCATGTGCTTTCAACTCCTCTCAACTAGCCTGCTGACCTGGAGGATGCTATTCTATTGTTACACTGAAGTAAGACTCACTTGCCAACCTAGCTGAATTCAGTGCCTGAAATGATGAGGACCATTTGTCCTTTTCCTTTGGCAGCAAAATATCTTGGATGGGTCTTGGGGCAGCCTTGGCTTAAAACAGGGCCTTATAACCTTTCTGCATCTTTGAAAATGTTTGCGTGTTTGTGAAAGTGCCACTCAAACTATCACAAAATGACTGCTGTCATGGGGAGAATCACAAACTGGCTGCCAATGAGTTCAGGCAATTAGAATGACAATGCAGCAGAACATCTGTTTCATAGAATGGCAAACTGGTGATGTTAAAAGGGAAACACACTGTAATCCTTTGAATCCAAAGTTTTCCACTGGCTTTCCTACTGTTCTTCTCTGCTCCATTGGTTTCTGCTTCCCCAGCTTCCTTCCCACTGGCTTTCCTACCCTATTGGTCCTTGATCTGCTCTTGCCAGTTTCCTAAAATTGGTAAGGGAGAGGAGAGGCAAGGGGAGGCCAAAGCCCTATTGTTTTCTCTCTGGCCTTTTCCGCACTTTGATTTAGTGACGGGGCAGAGCATCCTCCGGCAAGGACGTTTGCACTTAGGGGCGGACTGGGTCCAGACTACTTTATGTATGTCCGGACTTCAGCCCGCTCCAGAACGACCAGAACTGGTGGTTCGGCATGCTATTGAAAGACCGCTTAAAAGAGGTCTTTCAATAGCACAGTGCACCCCAGTCCGTCGCTGTGCTAATGTGTAGATTTGCAGGCTCGCACCAGCGCAAGGCTGCAAATCTTCCGGGGGCGGGCTTTAGGCTGGCGAGCTTCTCCGGTTGGTGGAGAGCCTCCATGAACTGGAAAGCGCCATTTTCATCCCCGGAGAAGTGTGTAGCGCGGGCATGCACTGCTCCGGATCAGCCTGGATCAGTGGAGGGAGCGCGCCAGCCCAGTAAGTATCAGAACGCCCCGTTTTCCCTCCAAAGTGCAAAAAAGCCCTCTGTCTGTCTGTCTGTCTCTATCTATCTATCTGTCTATCTATCAGCCATCTATCTATCTCATGCCTTTTCTCTACTCTGGGAATCAAAATATCTTACAGAAGCTAAACAAATACAGCTTTAAAATTCACATCATACAATTAAAATGTATGTAATGTAATGAAATTGCCAAGAGAATGAAAAGCAGTTAAAAGCATGACTATTAAATGAACAACAACAACAACAACAACAACAAATAAACAGTACGGCATATTTGAAAGGCCCTTTCATCCTGAATAATCTGTTCTTAAAAACCTGTTAAGATGAAAAGGTCTTTGCTTGACTACAGAAGGATAGGTGGGAAAGTGCTGGTCTAACCTCTCTAGGATCAGAGTTCCAGAGCCTGGGAGCAGCCAAGTAGGAGGCCCTCTCCTGTGTTCGCACCAGATGTACCACAGGATCTCAAAACTTGGGTAGGTTTTTATGGGTGAATGCATTCTTTTAGATAATCAGGACATGATCTGTATATGGGGTTTGGTCGGTCATACCCTGCCACTCCATCATATAATTCAGTTGAAGAAATAGGTGTGTTCCTGGGCATCACTTCGTTAACAGAAAATTTGGTACCAGAGGCAGAAATGAAAGAGAAATAATAGAGAGAGGTCCCTGCACCCTAGACAAGAAAAGCGTTCAACATGTTTTAGCAAACCTTTTCCTAAACTAGGAATATGCACCTGTGAAATTAAGCAACCAGGTGAGGTAAGCCTTGCGTAAATACACAAAAACACTTTGAACCTTTTAGAGACCACTTGAAAGATGCTTCCAAAATGCATCAAGGGATGATTTTACCTTCATCAGTTCCCACTTTTCTTACAATTTCCCAAAATGTACAGAACTGTGTTTTAAAAAAGAACTGCTATGGGGAGCTGGTGAGACAGACTTAGTTGTGTTCCCACTTTCTCTCTGTTTAGCTGTTCATGCTTGCTCTGTAAGCAATTGTGGAGGCATCTGCTGT
Source organism: Ctenosaura bakeri (assembly GCA_948474755.1). Classification (NCBI taxonomy): domain Eukaryota; kingdom Metazoa; phylum Chordata; class Lepidosauria; order Squamata; family Iguanidae; genus Ctenosaura; species Ctenosaura bakeri. The sequence goes on from CAOLHI010002205.1 coordinate 53,906, forward strand.
TCATCTGGCAAGCAGATACAGCTGCAGCAGGATCAGCTAGACTAAAATCTCATTCTTTCCAGCTTAGTCTTTATTGCATTGCTTACTGTGGACGTGCCACTGCAACTCAACACCAAAACTCTGTGTTTCCACAGCCCTCCTGAACCATTCTCCCAAGGCTAATGTTACTGAAAAAAATTCTAGCTAGACAGAAGACAAGGAGGAAAAAGGGGGCAGTTCAGATGTAAAAAGCCTTTGTAAAAAAGAGCTTCTTTGTCAGAAGCTTTGTAAACTAAAGGATACCTATTTTTTAAAATAACCACTCTCTCCCTTTGCCTTTTTTTAAATCAAGAGAGGCAGCAGGCCTTGGGAGACACCAGCCTGTCTAAGGATCGTGTGGTATCTATGGGGACAGTGGTACTCAGTACTGCCATCAATGGTGACACAATGCATTGTTTTCTCATCTGCTGGTTTTAATCAAGTGATTGGCAATGCAATGTCTATTCAGCCCAATTAAGCTCACTGGGAATACTGAAAACCACTTATGTGATTATTAAGAGGAGTGTGAGGTCCACAACATTTAATGCTTTTAAAACTCTGTGAATTCCGGTTTGAGGGAAAAATGCTTTATTAACATTTATCCATCTGACCCATTAATTGTTAATAGTCTTGTTAATGCATTATAATGATTATAATAGTGTGAAATTATTTTAACATGGAACATCACACTCTCTTGAGGTCAGTCAGCAAGCCTCTGCCTGAACAAAAGCCTTTTAAAAGCAAATAATATGTTGCAATAATGATGCATAAGTAAAGCAGTCAAAAAGTGAACCAAAAATTAATCCCTAAGGAAACATGTTACCTTTTACACTCTGGCTGTATGTAACAAAGCTTTGATAGGCATTTTTTTTCCTTTCAAAATGCCTTTAAAGCTGGGAGGGAGCAGAAAGGGAGAAAATGCTTAACCCCTACCTCAAATTATCCATTCATTTATTCACAACATTTTACAGCTTGAAAGCAATGCAAATAGCTTACATAATGAAGCTAAAGACAAACACAACTTAAATCTTCTGAAAATCAGCTTCCTCTCCCAAACCTTCACTATAGGCCCTTTCCGCATGGCATTTGCCATGTGAAAGGGCGTCTGGAGTGTCGTGCGATTGTGAGGAGCGATCTGCACACCGCACTCACAACCACGTGATGCTCCAGGGGCTGGCAGGGGCCGATTGCACACCTTTTCATTTTCGGCTGGAAGCTGAGAATGGTGCGCAATCACGCATTGCTCCCGGGCCCCACGCGCACTTACCTGGCATGCGGAGCCTCCAGAACCATGCCAGTTGCGCTTCCAGCCCCAGCGTGGCCTGGGAGACTCCCAGGCTGCACCACGGAAGGAAGAGGTGGAGCTCTTGCACGAACAGGCAGCTCGTATGGAGCTGAATCAGCATGGAAGCAGGAGCCTCCCACTGGAGGCTGCTCACACGATTCCTGCACCCCAGCGCCAGAAATAGGTAAGGTGCGGAAAGGGCCTATGTTCTTTAACCTGGAGGTACTCTGGATTCATATTTGAGAAGGGATAGCAGGTCAGGAGCACTGGTGGAGGCAAATGCAGCTAGCTGAGGAAAGTCTTAGAAGAAAAGGAATCGGCTGGATCCCTGCTGTGCTTCCTTCTGAGATAGCAGCAGTATAGGAGTGTTTCAGGAGGGGATCAGCCTAACTGCAAACCACATTGTAATGCCTCAGCCATTTGTACTGAAAAGTCAGCTTGCCTATATATGGAAGAGAGCCAGCAATAGTGTAGTAGTTGGAGCACTGGACTATGATCCTGGAGGCCAGTGTTCAATTCTCTGCTCAGCGATAGAAACCTACTGGATGACCTTGGACATGTCACACACTTTCAGTCCCAGACAATCTTGTGATAGGTTCACCTTAGGGTTGCCATAAGTCAGAAATGACTTGAAGACACAAATAACAATATGCAGCAGACAGTCATGAGAGCCAGCAAGATGTAGTGGTTTGAGCATTGGACTATGGAGAACAGCGTTTGAATTCCTGCTTGGTCATGGAAGCCCACTGGCTGACTTCACACTCTTTCAGCCACAGAGGAAGGCAAAGGCAAACGCCCTCTGAACAAATCTTGCCAAGAAAACCCTGTGATAGGTTCACCTTAGGGTCATCCTAAGTTGGAAATAACTTGAAGGCCCACAACAGGAAGAACAACAACAAAACACAAAACAACAAAACAAAGCCAATGGAAGTAAAGTTTATCACTGACTCTGTCGAAAAGACACCCAAACCAGCTCAGAGACTCTGTTCTGATTTCTGAACCTTTGGAACCAGACTGTGACTATTCTTTTGTGCATGTTTCTGCCTACCTTTAATGGGTGATAAACCACTGGATTGCTAATTACCCAGGCAGCTTCTCTCCTTCCCAGTGAATCATGATGGCCCCATCCCTTTAGCCACCCAGCTCAGAAGAAAGATGAGTCATTTAATTAATTAATTAAACCAGAGTGCTACCTCATGACTGCACCTTTTTGAGACATCAATACCTTTATTAGACAGAGTTGCCATGAAGTTTGTACTTTGTATTAGACAGTTGCCATGCGGTTTGTACTAAATAAATTGTAAAAATGCATCTAAAAACAGAGATAACTCTTAGAAACACTGAGAGTGGTGCACTTTCCTTGTATGTCACCAAAGTATTATTTAGTGGGCCTGTACTTTTATTACATGCTCACAACAAGCACTCCCTGATTTTGTTTGGGGCCCAATATGGTGATCTGAGTTAAGACCCAGTTCAGTTTGGACTGCTCTGAACCTGATTCAACCTGGTTCAAATCCAAATCTGAACCAAAATTCCACTGCCAAAAAAAGGGCTCAGCCATCCAGCCTGTTAGGCTGTGTCAAATCCACACCTTGGTCCTTTTTCCTATTCTGAATGTTTTTTTTTAAAATGAAGTCCTGAAAATCTTCATTGGGATAAGGTGACAATGGCTTTGAAAACTTCTGTATCCCCTAGAACTTGCTTTTGATCCTTTATGTCTAAATTTGACATCAAAGTCTACAACAGAACTCAATTTCAAACTCTGAACTTACATATTGCCAAATAATCATTATTATCCCCCATTTTCACTGGTGAATGAGCTGTCATTTTCTGTGTCAGGGATGGGGAATACGTAGCCCTTCAACTTTGCTACATTCCAAGTCCCATCTTTCCTCACCATTGGCTATATTGGCCCAGAAGGATAGGAATGGCTGTCCAACAATATTTGGATGGCCCATATAGTCTCCATTCCTGCTCTACACCCATGTAGTCTGCTGGATGACATATCAGAATAGCATTGTTTTGTATATTATGTTATACCTTTGATCATAAACTCAGTTCCTTTGTACTTATATAGACTTTTTAAAGTAGCAAAGCACCCTCTGTGTCTTTGTTTCCATGTGTTCATACTAGATCTTTATTCCTTTGGTCAGGGATGAATTCTGTCTTGCCGGCCCATGAATGATCATAGCTAAGATCAGGCTTTTTAGCAAAACATATGAATGGGAACCTATACAGCTTTGTGTAGACATCTGTGCGATGTAACTCACAAACTGTGGACCACATCTTCCTGAGCTATTAGACCCTTGACATCTGTCAGATGTGAATATTATATCACACAGTGTTGCAAAACAGGAGTCGAGAAACTCCTGCTGATAAAGAATAATAAAAACACCTGCTTGCTTTAGGCTTCATGCCTGCTTTATGGAGCTAGTAAAACAAAACACTGCTGAAGTCAAACTGGCAAACTAACTATGTTTATTGGTAAGAAAATTTCAAACTACCTAAGTTACAGAAGAAAAATTCAAACTGCCCAACATCATGGCAGGTTCAGCAACAGAGTGCAAAGAGAAAAGAACAGCCGGCCTTTTACACAAGGCATGGGGTTTATATGATATGCAGTAAACATGCTTTAGGCACCTTCACCTCACGACAACAAGTGTGAATAACAAGTTCATAGCCATAACATGTCATGTAGCAAAAACACATATGATGGCGCAGCTGTGTGCCAGTTCCGGACAAGCTGATAACGCTGAGGAAAAGTTTCCCATGGAACTGGCTAGCCATAACAACAAGTTTGTAACAGTTTGCGTTCTCACACACACACACACAAGAGCTGTGAGAAATTTGTGGAGCAAGGAGTCCATTATGCATCCACATAATGCAACACTCCCCTACTCCTTGTGGAACAAATTTTAGTCACACATTTAGCCACTTTGGACTGGAAGCTTTGTTAACCCCAGCTTGCTTACCAGCTGACCAAATGTCTCAGCAGGCAGTGGCTTAGTGAACACATCCGCTAAGTTACATTCTGAAGGCACATAAGTGAGAGATCCTTTCCCTTCTCGCAAAAACAACTTTACATTGTGAAACTTGATGTCAATGTGCTTTGAGCGAGAGGAAATTCTGTCAGAACTTGCCATGTGAATGCAGGCTTGTGAATCACAATATATTTGTACTGATTGTGGAATATGGATTTCCAGATCTTTTAACAACTGTATGAACCACTCTAGTTCAGTACAGAGTGTAGACAAACTCACGTACTCAGCCTCCATTGTTGACAAAGATAAACACGCCTGTTTCTTAGCTTTCCAATCAATAACCACTCCACTGTATATGATAACATAACCAGATGTGCTCTTGCGATCTGACACATCTTCTGCAAAATCACTATCAGAGTAACACACCAATGTAGGCTGTTCTTTGGGACAAATACACAAACAGTACTCCAAAGAACCTTTCAGGTACCTAAGCACTCTTTTCACACCCTGCCAATGATACTGGGTAGGCTTAGAACACGCTCTGCCCAAAATGTTTACACTTAGAGCAATATCAGGGCGGCTGGTACTTGCTAAGTACAGGAGGCTCCCAATGACAGATTGATACAAATGTATGTCAGGAAACATTTCATTACCAATGTTTTTCATAAACCCAGGTACCATAGGCGTTTTTACAGCCTTGCAATCAGACATATTGCATTTTTCCAACAACTTCACAATCTTTTGTTTCTGACACAGCAGAAAACCATTTTTGACTTGTTGTATTTCAATTCCCAGAAAGTTTTGAACTGGACCTAGATTTTTGACTTGGAACTTTTTTCCCAGTTCATTCTCAAACACTTGTGCTTGATTTTGTGTAGCAGAAACTAAACACAAATCATCCACATAGGCAAGGAGAATTTCTAAACTTTCCCCTTTCCCTCGGACATATACACAGGGATCAGCAACACTTTGTTTGAAACCACACGCCTGCAGAGCATTGTGTAAACAAACATTCCAACATCTGGCTGATTGTTTTAGACCATAAAGAGCACGTTTCAGTTTCCAAACGTGAGACTCTTTTCCTTCAATTTCAAACCCATCAGGTTGGAGCATATAAACTTCTTCTTCCAAATCAGCATTGAGATAGGCAGTAGTAATATCAAAATGTGTCAGCACAGCATTCATTTGAGCTGCCAGGGAAAAAACCAATCTAATAGACTGCGGCTTTGCTGTGGGACTGTAGATTTCATCATAACTGGCATCACTTTGTAAAAATCCACGTGCGACCAAACGCGCTTTGTGTTTCACTTGCCCATCAGCAGAGGTCTTTAGCTTGTAAACCCATTTACTGTCAATTGGTTTCACACCTTTGGGCAATTTACACAGAGAATACACATTGTGCTGAGCAATTGAATCCATCTCACTTTGCATGGCATCCCACCAGGGCTGAGCCTGTCGCTCAGGCAATCTTTCAAGAGCAGCAAAACTTTCCGGCTCAGAAGCCACAGCTGCACACACACGGACTGCCTGAGCGTCAGGGAAACGACGTGGGGGGATGCCTTTTGTTTTTCTTTTTGATCTTCTGAGGACGGGTTGACTCTGCGAGGTGCCTTCCCCCTCCTCAGCACTACGTGACCTTTTAACTGAATACTTTCGCTCTTCCTCCCCTGTGCCAGACTCAGCCACATCGCTTACAGCTCTCCTCCTTCGCAAGTCTCTCTCCTCTGTTTTAACCCTCGAGGGCCTGGGAGCAGAGACTGAGGGTTGAGCTGGCTGCGCTGCAGGCTGTCTGGATACAGGAAGAAGAATTTCAGACGCTGATTGAACACGTGCCCAGTTTGCGTGTTCCTCGAAGGAGGCATTTCTTGACACAACACAGGAATTACCACCAGCATGAAAGCGATACCCTTTACAAAAATTCTCATAACCAACAAAACGCAAACGCCGGGCTCTTGCCCCTCCTTTTTCCTTTGACTTTTGGGAATGTGCACCCAGGCAAAACTCCCAAACACCTTCATGTGAGCAATGGAAGGCTGTTTATTATACAGATACTCATAGGGGGTTGCATTGATTACACTACTCCAGAGCCTATTGTGTATGTAACAGGCAGTCAGAACTGCTTCACCCCAAAAACTCAGAGGCAGATCTGCATCAGTTAGCAGACTGTGCATCAGAGTTTGTAAAACGCCTGCATTGCGCTCAGCCACTCCATTTTGGTGAGGAGAATAGCTGGCAGTTGTCCTGTGAATGATCCCTTTCTTTTTGAACCATTGTTGCATGTTATTTGACAAGAATTCAGCTCCCCTATCAGTTTGCAACTTTTGAAGAGAACAACCAAACTGCCTCTCAATCAGGGAACACCAATTCTTGAGGACTTGACACACATCAGATTTTTGCTTCAACACATAGCAGAAAATGTACCTGCTAAAATCATCTACGAAGAGACAGAAATATCTACCCCCTCCGAGTGATTGTTTACTGAGGGGCCCTACAATGTCACAATGAACCAACTGGAATGGAGCAGTTGGCACACGGGAACTAACCCGTGGTGCTGGCAGCTGCTTGGATTTGGTTTGCTTGCAAATTGCACAGTCAAGGAACACACTACAAGACTTCAAAGAACACCCTTTACAGCAACCTGCCAACTTTTTTAACACTGGAAAACTAGCATGTCCCATGCGCCGATGTAAAAGATGAATGCATTCATTGTGTGGTGCAGTATTAGCATACACATTACACACAGTTTGATTTGGCTCAAGGAAGAACAGCCTTTCTTCCCGTGTAGCCACAGCACACACCTCCCCATTTTTGAGCACTTTGCCCTGTTTTCCACAGAACTCAACCTTAAACCCAGATTCTGTCAGTTGCCCCACTGATAACAGGCAGAAATCAAGAGAGGGCACATACAAAAGAATGATAAAAAGAGAAAGGGCCTGATTCTAATCTACCATCATTCTAATTCAACCCTTTCCTTCAGGCATGCTCCTCCACATATTCCACTCCATGCCCATGTTATTAACTGGCCTGATTCATTAGATAGTCACAATATCATTAGTCAATTGATTCATCTATACCATAAATGAAAGTGTTTTTTTATTGTCCTTTATGTTATATAAATCTGTATAATTGATCAGAAGCACTAAACTGGGGGTGGCATCTTGTTCAATATTTATGTCTTTGCAAGCAAGACTTTCAACACTGTAAATACTGTTAGTCACATTTATGATCATGGCATGATTGCAGTGATCACAAATCCCTCTCAATCGACCTTAGAAGCCAGGCAGCTGCACCAATGGGAGTCCCAAGATGCTACAGAGCAGGGCACTGAATAATGAATAGATGTAACAGAAGAAGAGGGGTAGCATTATATATCAAATACAAACTCAGTTGTATAGAAATCCATGAGAGTAATGAGAGTTGACCAGTTGGGAGCATTTGAGTGAAAATAGAGAAATAAATGAATGCAACACTGTGGTAGGAGTTTACTATATTCCACCAAACCAAGAAGAGGTGGTGGATGATTTTCCCCAGAAACAAATCTCAAAGACGCAAGAATTAGTAGTTATGGAGGACTTTGATTACCCAGATATGTGCTGGGAGACTAACTCTGCTAAGCATATGGTCTCCAACAAATTCCTGATGTGCGTTGCAGATAATTTCTTATTTCAAAATGTAGAGGAAAGAACAAGGGAATTAGCAATCCTGGACTTGGTCCTAACCAATAGGGAGGAGTTACAGAATCATAGAGTTGGAAGAGACCACAGGGCCATCCAGTCTAACCCCCTGCTATGCAGGAACACCCATCAAAGCACTCTCAACAGAGGTTTTTTAGGCAGCATACTCCACTGCTGGACAGCTCTGACCATCAGGAAGTTCTTCCTGAGGTTCAGGTGGAATCTTTTTTCCTGTAGTTTGAATCCATTGCTTCTCGTCCTAGTTTCTGAAGCAGTGGAAAACAAGCCTGTCCCCTCTTTAATATTACAACCTTTCAGATATTTAAACATGACTATCAAGTCCCCTCAGCCTTCCCTTCTGCAGGCTAAACATTCCCAGCTCCCTAAGATGCTCTTCCTAAGGCATGGCTTCCAGACCCTTCATCATTTGGTTGCCCTCCTCTGGACATGTTCCAGTTTGTCAATATCCTTCTTGAAATGAGGTGCCCAGAACTGGACACAGTGTTCCAATTGAGGTCTGACCAAAGCAGAGGAGAGTGGTACTATTATCTTCCTTGATCTGGATACCATACTCCTATTGATGCAACCAAGAATTGCAGTGGCTTTCTTGACTGCCACATCACACTGCTGACTCGTGTTCAGCTTGTGGTGTACTAAGACTCCTAGATTCCTTTCACATGTACTGTTGTCAAGCCAGGTGTCTCTCATCCTATATTTGTGCATTTCTTTTTTTCTGACTAGGTGTAGGACCTTACATTTCTCTCTGTTGAAATTCATTTTGTTAGCCTTGGCCTAACTCTCCGATCTTCCAAGGTCATTTTAAATTTTGATCCTGTCCTCTGGCGTATTAGCAACCCCTCCCAATTTGATATCATCTGCAAATTTGATCAGCATGCACTCTACTCCTTTATCCAAGTCATTGATAAAGATGTTGAATGGCACTGAGCCCACTAGTCACTTCTCTCCAGGATGAAAAGCAGCCATTGGTGAGCACCCTTTGGGTTCAGTCAGTGAACCAAATTCAAATCCACCTGACAGTATAGCTTCTTTGCAAGAATATCATGGAGAACTTTGTCAAAGGCCTTACTGAAGTCAAGAAAGGCTACATCCACAGCATTCCCTTCATCTGTCAAGCTTGTAACTCTATCAAAGAAATAAGATTAGTCTGGCATGACTTCTTTTTTTTAGAAACCCATGTTGACTTTTAGTAATCACAGCATTGCTTTCTAAGTAATTACAAACTGTCTGCTTAACAATCTGCTCTAGAATCTTTCTGGGTATCGATGTCAGGCTGACTGGGCGATAATTATTTGGGTCCTCTTTTTTCCCCTTTTTGAAGATGAGGACAACATTTGCCCTCCTCCAGTCTTCTGAGACTTCTGTTCTCCAAGAATTCTCAAAGATTAATGCCAGCGATTCTGAAATTACTTCTGCCCATTTCTTTTAATATCCTTAGATGTAGTTCATCTGGCCCTAGAGACTTGAATTCATTTAGAGTAGTTGGCCACCGGAATCACAGTAGTTGCTACTTTAGGGGGAAGTAATGCTAGAATTCACAGTTGTGAGACAGGGGGAGAATAATATAGTCAGACATGGAATTTGGATTTCATGAAATCTCATTTTTGAGAATTACTGAGTGGAATCCCATGGCTAGACATACTAAAGGAAAACGACACCTAGCAAGGATGGGAGTTCTTGAAGAAGGAGTTGCAAAAAGCACAATCATAAATAATCTTATGGAAGAAGAAAAATGGGAAACATTTGAAATAACCAACAAGGCTGCACAGCAAACTCAAGGAGGAAGTGAAAAGAAAAAGGAGCATGTACGTAGAATGGATGGAAGGACAAATCACCCAAGAAGAGTACAAATGTGAGGCCCGAGCTTGTAGGAATAGTATAAGGAAAACTAAATCTCAAAACTGAGCTGAGACTGACTAGGCAAACAAAAAGCAACAAAAAGGGGGTTTTGAGATACATTTGAGAAAAGAAAATGACCAAGGAGACAGAGTGGCTGCAGTTCAGTAAGGATGGCAAAACACAAAAAGATCAGAATGAAAAGGCAGAGCTACTCAAAACCTTTTTTTTCCTTGGCAAGGGATCCAGATTGAAAATCAAGATTGATAGGGAGTCAGGAATCACCTAGATGACCTAAACAAGTTCAAATCTCCAGGGATAGATGAGCTGCATCTCAAAATACTGAAGGAATGTGCCAATGTATTCTCTCAACCCCTTGCCATTAATTCTGAGAAATCTTGCAGAACAGGTGAAATGCCCAAGGACTGGAGAAGGGCAAACATTGTCCTTTTCTTCAAAACAGGCAAAAAAGAAGATCTAGGAAACTACAGATTAGTCAGTCTACCCTCAGAACGAAGAAAAATATGAGAACATAGGAATCTCTCTGCAACTATCTTGCTGACCATGCAGTGATCAATAGGAACCCAAATGAGTTTATTAAGAACAAATCCTGCCAAACTAATCCTATGTCTTTTTTTAAAACCAGATCACTAGTTTAGCAGATGGTGGAAATTCTGTCATTTATCTGGATGTCATTTATCTGGATTTCAGCAAAGCATTTGATAAGGTCCCCCATAATGTTTTGATTAAACTTGTTAAATATGGAATATATGGAAACATTAGCAGACGAATTGGTAATTGGTTAGAAAACCATGCTCAAAGATTCATCAACAATGCCTGCAATTCAGAATGAAAAGAGGTCTCAAGTAGAGTGCCTCACTCTGATAACTCTATGTGTGTGTTTTTGCATGCTTTACACCTCAGTCTTTAAAACCACTCAATAGTGCCTCTGAAAAAGTGGGTTTATATCCATGAAAGCTTATGCTAAAATAAAAACCAATTAGTCTTAAGGGTGCTGCTACATTTCTTTTTTTCTCCCCCTTCCTTCCCCCTTTTTATGCTTCTAGAAACTAACACAGCTACCACTTTGAATAACTGATACATAGGTACCACATTAAATCCATCATGAGCCACTCTTGTGCTTAATGGGAAATTGTGTCTGGCTGTAGAAAAGACACCAACTCCATATTTAATTCAACATACATAAACAAAAGGTCATGAAATTGATCCAAAGCCAGTACCTTTGTATTTGGTCACCACTGCCGAGTTCGTGCTATGAGGTTCTTGGAAAGTGACAGTGAGCGATGTACTGCTTGTTACCATAAGGCAGATGTTGGTCGGTGCCTCTGGGGCTCCTGGAAGCAAAGAGAAAATATTGTGTCTCATGTGGAACAAATGCCTTTCAAACAGTGTCCTGGGTTATCAAAGAAGCAAGTCAAAACTTTGAAGCCAGATATGGTGAGCTTTGGTTTAAAGATGTTTGCGGTTGTCTTTTGAACACTAACAAGAATCATGCTCATGGAATCTGATACACTTTTGTTTTGTTTCTCTGGTGGCTTCATCTCTCTTGGTTAAAAATGGCATCTCCCTTCTGTCTAGCTCTTCCTAATATATGTAAGGGGACATGAGAAGCCAAGGAGCTCATTGCTTCCATTTCAGAACTTAGTTCACATTATTACTAAATAAGCAGTCTTATCCATACCATCTACCTGAAATAATACTTTGTCCCTGTGAAAAAGGGATTATTGGTTCTGCTACTCATTTGTCTAATCAGAAGTTTCTTTCATCTCAGTGACACTTTCTCCCAAGTAAGTATGTATAGGACTGCAGCTTTAGTTTACTTCAATTACAACAATTGTAACATATTGGTTCTGGGGGGAAAAAGGTAAGTGACATTCCTCCCTCACCTCAAAAGCCATGGAATGATTGTTGCTTTCACTGAATCTGTCATTGGCACTGATATACTAAGAGTCACTAAATGGGAGTAAATAGGAGGAGGATTAGGAATGGAGAAGCATGGAGCATGGGGAAGCAAATTCAAATTATGAGAAGTAAATTCAAGTGATAAGCTCAAACAAACAATGATAAAACTGTGATTTGCAATAACAGCCTTGAGGGTTTGCTGAAACCAGAGCATTCTGGTACAGATATTACCACAAGTAGTGATTTGAGAAAACCAGAAGACTCTACATTAAGGTGGATGAGAAAGGAAAAGTGGGACATTTTAGCTTGCTGTTAATTCCTTACACTAGTGGTTGTGGGCAGACAGAGAAAGCGGCTTTAAAGAAATGTCATATAAAGAAAATAACAGTAAGTTGATTAAAGAGTAAATATTTTAATTGATCAATCATCTCTTTTTTAGATGATTAAGTGTTTAATTAACCTACTGATATTGTATGCCTTCAAGTTGTTTCTGACCTATGGCAATCCTAAGGTGACCCTATTACAGGATTTTCTTGGCAAGATTTGTTCAGAGGAGGGTTTACTTTTGCCTTCCACTGAGGCTGAGAGAATGTGACTTATTCAAGTTCATCCAGTGAGTTTCTATGACTCCATGGGGATTCAAACCCTGGTCTCCAGAGTCATCATCTAACATTCAAACCATGCTGGCTTCATCTAACCTACTACATGTAAATAAATATGAACATTAGTAAAACCTCAGTACCAAACCTCTGGTTCCAATAGTGAAGGAAGCATGATATTTAATTAACCACAGCCTAGCCATCATTACAAGGAACCAAAAAATTGGGGAATTTATAACATATAGGAAACTTTCCTTGTACACGTTCATATAACTGGTCCATCTAGCCTAGTACTACATTGCCAAGATTGTCAGATACAAAACATGAAGCTGTGTTTGAGGCACAATATTTTTCTAACATCAGCACTGAAGATGATGAACCTTTCTGCAGTAGATATGAAATGACAGGCTCCTGTGTTTCAGGGAAAGATTAGCCCCTCTTGGTTTCGGCAAAATACACTTCAGCAAAATAGAAAGTGTATTTATTTCTTTATGAAAAGAATCTTTTATTTCCTCTCAGCTCACCAGAACTCCTAACACAATGAGCAAAACAATATAAAACATTCTCTAAAAACAGATTAAAACTATTTATATAAAAAAACAGATTTTAACAGGGACAATTAAAACAGTCCCAAAATAAATATAGAGGCCTGAATCTTATCGGTAGCCCCAAGTAGAGTAGACCCATTGAATCAATCATTGAATGGTGAGTCAGTACTCATTTTAAGTAAATCCCATTGGATTGAGACTATAATAGGACCGAATCCAAATTTTTCTATAAGCCTATGGAAAATGGCTACCTGCCACACACACACACACACACACACACACACAGACCCCAGAGTCAATTGGATAAGCATTTTTGAATCTTACCATTCTCCTTATTTTATGTTTGGGAAAATTGCTCTATCTCAGTGGTGGAGCTTGGAGTGCGTGGAAAGGGGGCAGGATGGGATGTGGCCATAGCATGCGCAGGCACAGCCATGGTGCATGGGGGCGTGGCTACAGCACACGGGGGTGTGGCTATGAGCCAGGATGCCACAAAAAGCATTGCCGCCTGGAGCGAATTGCCTCCATCACCCCCCATCCCTACATGACTGCTCTATCTGTTCCAGTTTTTCCATCTATATAATTAAGGTTAACTGCTCAGCATGAATGCTCCTGAGGAATACTTGCAGATTGCTGTGCTATGAACTTTGATTGGTATTCTTCTGTTTAGTTTGTTTCATACATGCATTTACCGCCCCCCTCCCTTTGTCCTTACTGGAATGTTCGTAGCCTGATTTCATGCGCTTGTAGAGCCGGTATCTCCATTCCCAGGCCTTCAGTTGCTTCTCTTTCTCACAGCTGTCTGTACCCAGACCTTCGCTCATTACTTGTGCAGACAAGTCATTCACTCGTTGCTGAGCTTCTTGAAGTAAGTTGTTCAAGTGGATCGACCTGCTTTCCATATCAACAACTGTCAGGAAAAAGGAAGGGTATTAAATCTCAGGACACTACTCAGAAAAATCCTGCATTCCATCAGTTTTTAACACAGGATGGAAATGAAAGCCAGATATTGGTTGATTGGGTCAAACGAAACCATTGCCCAACTGACACAGCTGCAAACCCCAGACACTTCTGTGACCCTGCAAGACATCCTAGAGAACTCTAAAACTTGTGACTCACTAAGGTAAATCCCAGAAAAAAAGGCTGCTGTCTCAGGCAGCTTTAAAAGGTGATTAATAAATGCACAGAGGTTAAATCTACAAGTGGCTAATAAGAAATTGGAGATGTATGCAACCTCCAAGTTCAGAGGCATGGTACCTGATGCTGGGGAGAAGAGGGTCTAGCATGCAGCCCTTCTAAAGGCTTCTAGTTAACCACTGTGGGACTAGTGTTGATCCACTAGAGCTTCTTAGTTTCTTCACCCACAAGCCAAGTCTGGTTTCCACTGTTTTTGCTGCCTGTCTGGTGCTGGAGACATTAAGTGGCCATCAACTACCAGGCATGCCACAACATATGGTTATGGCTCAGTTTGTTGGGTTATACGTTGTGTAGATTTATGGAATGACATGCCATTGTGTTGTCACTTCTAAAATATAGTCTCCCTGCTGCCCCCCAAACAACAACAGCTTGAGGTGATTCAGCTGATGAGCAACAAAAAAACCCTCTCGGATAGCTGCATAACCATCTTTATTGTATTTAAACAATACAGTCTTTGCAAGGACCTGTCCATGAATATTAAGTCACATTGTGAACATAAATATTGTATGTATATTGGTTCTGTAAGAAGCACATACTGTACGTATTGTTTGTTCAAGAAATATATACAATTGATGTATATTATTCCTGGGGGTTCTTTATAATTTTGTTTGGGCTTAATTCTGCAAATGAACCAGTAAATATGGTGAAGCAGTAAATATGAGCCCAAACTCATTTTGTAATTCTGCCCTTTGGGGAAGGTCTTATTCTTGTCTTCATTTTAAAACACTCCTGTCTTGTCATTTGATATAACTTCTAGGACAGATCATATGAACAATGAAAACCACTGCCACAACAAAAGTTAAGTAATACAACAAAAATGCCAGCAGTCTGAAATTTCCTGAAACCAGAGAGGGAAACACCAGTGATACAAGCAAATAACAGGAGGTCTGACATTGAATAGCCAGAGCAAAGCAGTAAAATAGCTCAGCCACAAATTGCCCAAGACCATTTTGACCTATCAGCTGCAAGTGAAGGCCCCCAAACAAACAGGCCTAAGGGGCTACTATAAATAGAGGCCACCATCATGACGTAAGCCTCTTGTTGATTATCATCTAACTTCTAAAGCTGGAGAAGTCCAAAGAACATTTCAAAGCATGGAGAGCTAAACATAGGAGAAGATCACAAGTGAAGGGCACATCATCTCATCTTTAGATACATTGTCTATCCACTATTTCCCCCATCTACTCTTTTCTTTGATTCTTTTCTTCAGCTTTGAACTTGGGGGGAGCATTCACTTGTGATGAAGCGATGTTACCAAGCTGTAGCAGCCCTTTTGTCACATTGTATGTGATGTTTCCACAGACTGTACAGTTCAGCACAATCCAAACAACTAAGGTGCTATGATAATCATCTTTAAATATCTGAAGAGATGTCATGTGGAACATGGAACAAGCTTGTTTTCTGCTGTTCTAGAGTCTGCAACACAAACCAATGGATTCAAATTACAAAAAAAGGGCTGCCACCTAACTGTTAGGAAGAAGAATTGCTTGACTGTAGGGACTTTTTTAAAGTGGAATAGGCTACTGTGATACTGGAATTGTAGAATTCCAGTATGTGAGGCTGGAAAGTACATTCCCGATCCCACCGCTGCCACCATGTGAGGCTGGAAAATGACACCATGCGCTGCTGGGATGTATATTCCAGCCTTTATGATTTTTAGTTGTTAATTCATCTTCGCTGCCACCACCCGCTGAATTATGAATTATCTGGACAGTTGTACAGTACAGCGGGACCCTGTCCAACCACGTACATCCCTAAGCTTAAGGATCTTCCTTTTCCCCCAGTCTACCTAGCTTGGCGTGGGAAGGAGAGAAACGGGGTCTTTTACAGAAAGTATTTATTAAAGATAGGTAAATAAACAAGGCAAATTAACACACATGGGAAGCTCCCTCTTCCCAGGCACGCTTAGTTACAGAAAGAACAGATATGAAAGCACAGATACATTCTTTAGATCAGCCAGCCTCCAAAATAACAGAAAAGTCCCTAACGCGACTAGATAACTTTAGTCTAGTACTCACAGATGGTTCTCAGGCTTAGATGTTCTAAAAGGAAGGGCCAGGAGGCGAGGCCTATGGCCTCCAGCCTGCTACTGGCACAGAACCCCCCTCCAGGAGGCTCCTTGGTTGTTATCCCTTTGTTATCTCTCTGTTGTCTCTCGGCCACATGACCTCCAAGAAGTTTTATAACTTCTCCTTCGAAGCATCTCGAAGCATCTTGAAGATGCTCACTTCTTTTCTTTTTGATTGGTCAGTTCTCACCCTATGACCTGTGATGCTGAACCACATGACCTATGATGCTGACCACATACTAAAATGTAATCTAATCCCAACACCTTATTAACCCTTGGTTTACCTGAAGAGGGAAATGTCCCCCTTTAGCTAAGTCTAGATAATGGGAAGCCCCATTATCACAGCTACCTTGGAAAGTGATAGGCTGTCTTTCTTTGAATTTTTTTTAAACAGAGGTTGGATGAGCATCTACTGGGAATGCTTTATTTGTGTATTTCTGCACAGCAGGGAATTGGACTAGATTGGCCCGAAGGTCCCTTCCAGCTCTAT
Source organism: Ctenosaura bakeri (assembly GCA_948474755.1). NCBI lineage: Eukaryota > Metazoa > Chordata > Lepidosauria > Squamata > Iguanidae > Ctenosaura > Ctenosaura bakeri. The sequence goes on from CAOLHI010002205.1 coordinate 70,543, forward strand.
GATTCAATGCTTCTATAAGTCAAAGTGTGCAGTGGCATGGTGAATTTTGAAGTACTCAGAAAAACACTTCTGCAGAGGACAAAACTTGGACCTCTGGTTTTCAAGGCAGCCATTGGCCACAGATCTCAAGGCTTTGAGGTGAGACCCTGATACACTTGTACTGAATGCTGCTTCATGGGGTTACCCCGTGGTTCAAAATAATGATTTACAGAGATCAGTGCATTGGGACAGAATATCATTTCAGAGAAATTTAAAATGTAAGTTTAGGTCTAATTGCTAGCCATGACTACAATACACTCACGAAGCAGTAAAATATGGGCCTTTCTGCACTACACTGTTATGGTGGTATTATTCCACTGTGAAAATCCAATGGAATCCTGGGGTGTGCAGTTTAAGGAGGGACATTTAGAATTCTCAGCCAGAGAACTCTTTGGCCTCAGTAAACTACGAACCCCAGAATTCCACAGGATGTTGAAAGTGGAATAATAGCACTATAACAGTGAAATGCAGAAATGCCCTATATGTGAGTGTTGCCTTACCAAGTTCTCCTTAACTCAGTGTGCCTACTCAAGTTGTGACTTGGAATAGCAATTTGATGTAGTACTTAGCTGGCTTTAATTGAGATTAACCATTAGATTAGAATTGTCTCCACTTACAAACTTTGTTTTAAAAACTTGACTTTGGTGCTTAAATGATAATGATCACTAAATCTGTGGCATTGCTGATTGTTTTCACACAGCATAGGTAAACAACAGCTTTCAGTACTTTTCCTTTATTTCAAACCCATCAATACCTTTAATTCTTTTAAAAATACTGAATGAGGAGAAATTGCTTAAATTATATGCAATCCTCTCAGTGAATTTAGATTTATATTTAGCACAAGCACAGCAAACACATGATGAAGTGAGTTGGTTCCAGAAAAAAAAAAGGGGGATGTGTAGCTAAAGTTGGGCTAAAATTACCATCAGCATTGCCAATGGTGAAGGATGCTGGGAGTTGTAGTCCAAGCACACATCTGGAGGGTCACAAGTTGCCTATCTCTATAGTAGATTCTATGAAGTTCAAGCAGGGAAAGCTCCATCCCTTAGTATAGTATAAATCTGGGTCTCAAATTGAAGCTAATCACATGCAAGATCTGAAGCCATGTACATATAGCCTCAGTGAAATTCAGCTTATTAGCTGTTGAAGATGGAGAGGAACTAAACAGGACTAAGGGTCTTTCCACCCTAATTCTGGGGTTTGTAGTTTCCTGAGGCCAAAGAGCTCTCTGGCTGAGAATTCTAAAGCCCCCCCCCTAAACTGCAAACCCCAGGATGCCACAGGATTTTGGAAGTGCAACAATAGAACTATAACAGTGTAGTGTGGAAAGGCCGTAAGACTGTAGTTCCATACACACTTACCTTGGAGCTAATTCTCAGTAAACTCCTTCTGAGTAGATGGGTGCATCTACTCCTTCTGAGTAGATGGGTGCTGGGTTACAGCCCTAAGACTGTAGTTCCATACACACTTACCTTGGAGCTAATTCTCAGTAAACTCCTTCTGAGTAGATGGGTGCTGAGTAGATGGGTGCTGGGTGCACCTTATCATGATGGATCGCTTTGAAGCCATGTCATTTACACCCAAATTAATTGTTTCATTTTTTTCCCCCAACAGCAAACTAGTGAAACAAATAATAGTTTCTTGAAAAACTTTAAAAAGCTTCCTTCAAAAGCAGACATAAAGGATGAAAAAACAGTCCATGCTTTATTTGTGTGTGGTGGTGAGGGGGCCAGAGACAGAGGTGAGAGGCAGGAATTCAAGACAAATAGAGCAATCTTTTGCTTGTCAGATCAAAGATAATTCTCATCGAGTTCAGTGATCAGCAAAACAAAGTGTCTATGTTAGGGACAGAGCTTCTTTATGAACTCATTTGTCTTCAAATTGCTGCACAATTTTTTCAATGGAATTACTCTTTCTTGGCAGTTCTAATTGAGGTATCTAATGGGTATGCAGTTTATAGCATTTTGATCGCTCCTCATTGACATGGAATCCTCGGACTTCTAGCTTTATGAGGCATTCAGAATCCTCAGCCAGAGAGTACCTCTAGTGCCTCTGACCAAACTATAAAGCCCAGGATTCCATAGCATTCAGCCATGGCCACTAAAGTGGAATCAAAGTGCTGTGACTGTTTGGATTTCCGCACGAGGCTGTATATAGCGCTATGATTCCACTTTCAAGTGGAATCATAGCGCTACATCAGCCTTGTGCGGAAACGGCCTGTGTGGCGTGGAGACAACCCAGGACTGTTTACAGCCAAACTTATCTGCTGAGGAGAGAAAAGGAAGGGAGAAAACAGCACCCATTGGTGTGCTCAGTTCCCTACCCATTGAGGACACGCATGCAGGACTAGCCTTTGGGTTTCATACGCTAGATTGGGAAGCCAGTGATAAGCACAGCATGGTATTTTAAAATGGAAATTAAGTGGTTATAGATTCATATTCTCTGTGTTCATAGGCATGTTGGTATTAATGACAGGAAATGAATACTAATTTATGATTGCCCTCGCATGCCATCAGACTGCACTTATTTACAGATGAAGTCAATGAAAAATTAGTTTAGCCTTAAAAAAAAAACCCACTGCTGTTTAGAACACTCAAGGCTGTGTTTTCCTGTAGATTTGTCATGCCTAATGAATGTTGCTTCAGCCGTCAATCATGTATTCCAAACCCTGTCACCCTTGGGTTTTTTCCCCCCAGTCACGAACCATCACAGAAATATAAACAAATAAATACAAAACTACACAACTCTTTTCATTGAGCAGCCATACTATACAAGAGGGGAGGAAAATCCCCTGGGAAACCTAAAGGAGGCCAGGACAAATGATAATGTAAGTGCTGTGGACAGAGTGGAGCAATAAAGGTGCACCGATTCTGAAGGGCCAGCAGAAAAGTGGTGGCGGCGAAGAGAAATAGACACCCTCACATACACACACACAGCCCAGTGGAAAAAAATTGCCAATATTAGTTGCCTCAAGGTGCAATTTCCTGGAGCTCAGAGATTGACAGGTCACTACTAAATGTTGTTAATTTAACTAACTCCAAATTAATGGCAGAGTCTGCTCAGTCTGAACCCCTGAAAACACAGTTTCATTATGGCCTTGCTGGGAAAGGCCTAAATATAGGCATTGACAGTTTCGAGCAAAATCCGTAGGCTTCGGTGTATTTTTAGCCACAGGTAAGGCGTCAGAATTTGTGTCATGGCTTAAAATGTGATTAATGGACTCGGCAAGTCACTTGCTCTCCTCTTGCAAACAAACAAACAACAAACGGGGGGGGGGGGAATTGCAGCGAGACAGTCCTATGAAAGAAGACAAAGGACAGTTTCATAAACCGCTCTAAGTGCTCTTAGTGTATTAGTCTACTGCTGATATTGGACAGGGATTGGCTTTGGTTGAAGCCAGAGCGGCACACACTACACACAGATGCACATACACACAAAATACAAGGATTCCATTTGTTGCTGGCTGTCAGTTTTGAACTTTCCAGACAGGGCTCAACTGGTTTTCATTAGGATCCTACCAAAGCAAAAACAGCCCCAAAACTCTGGATTTTGGATTTATTTATTTATTTATTGTGCAGTAGCTCAGTCTGTTGTGTGGACTGGCACTACGAAAGATAAATAAACCCTACAGTCACAAGGTACTGTTGCTGAGTTCCAAAGTCCACTGAATTCTGATAGTCAATTATCAGAACAAATTGATATCATTTAATAGGTTTAATCATTTAATCATAATAATCATTTAATAGGTAAGCAGTACTAAGAGAATGCTAGTTCCTGCCCATGTCCAAAGGAAGTTCTAACAATGAGAGTCTTCGTGTGACATTCTTGCATCAAAGCACACTCTGTGTGTAGAGGACACCTATACATCCATACACATATGTACATATACACCTTCTTTTTAGGGGAAAACTATTTGAAACAAATGTAGCTACTTAATGGAAGAAAGACAACATGCATAGAAATTTTAGTTGGAAAGGTTTGGAAAGTATGGATAATTGAAACAAAGATATTGTAGGTAGCAGACAGAATTCTAGGTACAGCCAAAAGGGATTTATTTCCGCCTAAAATTTTGTGAGTTCACAGAATCCATTTTTAAAAATTTAAAATAAAATGGCAAAAATTTACATTCTGAAAATCTGCTTCAGAAACTCCTCTTTATTTAATTATTTATTTGATTCTACAACTCTGATTTGGGCATCAGGGTTAGTTCATACTTCCATGTTTGCCACCAATGTTCCCCCCGCCCCTATCCATTTAAAGACCATTTTGGAGATGCACATAGCCAAGTGATCTAAATTTTGGCTTATTCTATTTCTTATACTTGTTTAGTACTTCCTGTAAATGTTTTAAAAAGATAGAGAACAATACTGGGCACCGAGGAATCCTAATAGCTGTGAGGCTAAATAGTCATCCTACAATGACTGTATTCCAGTAGTGGACAGCCAAATAGGACTAGAACTACTGCAAAATGGTACCTGAGAGTCTCATATCAGCCACCCAGCCAGAATGATACTATGATTGAATTGTTGAATGATGCCGAGGGGTCCACCAGAATCAATTAAGATGTCCTCCTTTGTCCTGCTGTTACCCACTAAGATGACTGTGGCTGCTTCAGTCCCTAAACCCAATTAGGATAGAGGTGTACTGTATTTGTTGATGTAAAGACTCACTTTTTTCCCTGTGAAATACTGTTTGAAAATGGGGTGCATCTTATATGACAATGCATCTTATACACCGGCAAATACGGTATTTCTTCTCGAAGGAAATAATGTGCAATTTTAGCAATTTTCTTCCTGCTTCAAAAAATTCACAGTTTTTGAATGTCACTCACAATTCAAGACTTATTCCATAGAAGAAATACTATTTTCTATGTTAAAAAAACCGTTTCCTGCACAGAAAATGCTGTTTCCTATGCATATCAAGCACATGTGAATTTTGCACAGCAGTTTCTGCACAGAAAACAGCATTTCTTTTTGGCACAAGAAATAATATTGCCTGCATAATATTATTTTCTGCGCAGAAAATGCTGTTTCCAAAGGAAAGAAAAGTAAGTGCGAATTTTATACAGAGTACTGTATTTGCTGGCGTATAAGACGCACCAGCATATAAGATGCACTCCATTTAGTCTGCAGAAGAGAAGGTTAAGAGGTGACATGATAGCCATGTTTAAATATTTGAAGGGATGCCATCTAGAGGAAGGAGAGGGCTTGTTTTCTGCTGCTCCAGAGACCAGGACAAGGAGCAATGGATTCAAGCTGCAGGAAAGGAGATTCCACCTGAACCTCAGAAAGAACTTTCTGACAGTCAGGGCTGTCCGGCAGTGGAATCTCTTGCCTCGGAGTGTAGTGAAGTCTCCTTCCTTGGAGGTTTTTAAGCAGAGGCTTGAGGGCCATCTGTCGGGAGTGCTTTGAGGGTGTTCCTGCATTGCAGAGGGTTGGACTGGATGGCCCCTGGGGTCTCTTCCAACTCTACATTTCTATGATTCTATGATACACTGGGAAATACTATTTCCTGGGATACAAGATGCACTGGCATATAAGATGCATCCCATTTTCAAACAGTATTTTTCAGGAAAAAAAGTGAGTCTTCTATGCCAGCAAATAGGGTAAGTCCCAAACTGTGAAGATAATCACCAGTCTAGCATTCTTTTCATCAGGGTTTCTTGATACTCAGAATACATGCTTTTTGACAATTGTTTGAATATTTCCCAATATTCTTTACATCCCTAGGCTGGAAAGGATTTATTTCTCCTAGCTTGAATCCCTAAGTATGCATAGCATCAGAGATTATTGATTTTTTGGCATTGGTACTGAATCAATATTTAGTACCGTAATCTTAAGAATCACTAACACACATAAGAGTATAATGGGGGGTGCTTAACAGCAAAGCTCAAAGTTATATCCATTCAAAATCTCAAATGTTTTCCAGTCTCATGACTCTTCTAATTTTACCCCTGTGCAGCACTGTAATTGCTAATTTGGGTATTTCCACACCATCCAGATAGCAGCAAAGGAATCCAACAAGGAGCTATCCCTTTCTACTTACACTCACTAATTATAATTCTTTACAACATTTCTATCTCACTTCTCCTATGAGGATGGGATGCAGTCATAATTGTACCTTAAGCTTCTTTTACTTCAAAGTCAAGCTCACTTTGTGGAGCGGCCTGCATGGTCAAGCCAGTTTTAGTTTCCCAAAGCAGGCTTCTGGTTAGCCCTGCAAAGCACAGATTTCCCCCCAATAATAATCTCTTTGGAGTGAAAATTGTCAAACCACACATGCTCATCTCTCTGGGTCTAATTCAGCGGCGGGCAATACCCCCAGGACCACAGAACTATCTCCACTAATGGGCCTGAGAAGGATACACCTTCCTCATGCCCCCACATCTATTCTATATTATTCTATTACTCAAAACATCCTTGCTTCCATGGAGGACAATTTCATCAGCTTTTTGAACTCCCCTCAGTTTGTTCGAAAGTCAGGAGAAGACTCTTTTCAAAACTGGGAGTGATCTCTCAGTCTCAAACAGCTCATAGGGACAGGAACCTGGCGAAATTGCCCTCTTGCACATAGGCTTTAGAAGGCAGGGAGGCCATGCTCATTTAAATTTTAGAGAAGAATATTGGTGAGTGGGCACACTGGGCCCCTTCATAGGCTGCATGTGGGATGTGGGCCTCATTTTCCTCACCTTTGGTCAAACATTTGTACTTCCTGGCCCCTCTGATAAGCAAGCAGCTGGGCAATCTGTTTCATATATCTTGGAGTCCCTTTCCTATTGCATTTAGCCAGGGTTTTCAGTACAATTCAGCAAAACTTTGCATTTGGCTGTACTTACAGTGTGGACTCTCCTTTGCCCCAGCTTTCAAGAGGAGCTTTGCAATAGGCACATTATTTGTCAGGATAGCGATGTCCAGCGCAGTCAATCCTTCACTATTAGGAGTGTTAAGGTCCAGTTCCTCAGGTGTATATTGATAGAGGAGAATCTGGACAGCATCCAGGTCCTGCTGTTCCACAGCCTCCAGCATGGCTTCACAGCACTGGAAGTTCTGTTCAGCAACAGAAAAATAAGCAGGGAAACTGTCAACATAACTATCTGTTCTCGGCTCTTCCGTATTTCTGTTTTATAAACCACTCATTATTCTATGAATTAAAGTATAGTCACCAGCTGTGTTCCAGCATCTCAACCACTCCCATTCCCACCCAGTCCTCCAAGCCTTTGCCGGGTGCCTCTTGGAAGCTCATTTGACAGAGGTTTGTCATGTTCTGTTGCATTTGCATTTTGTGTAAATTCTTACTGAGATTTTATATTTTTGAAGCCAACCTCTGAAAGCTTGAGAATATGGCTGTTAGTAACTATTTTGAATAGAGAAATCATAGATAACATTCTTTGTTCCTGAAAGTGGTAGCCACAGCATGCAGGGAAATACAGGACATAAGAAAGTCAGCACAATGTATGTTTGATAAATGATATCTTAACTATACATTATGGGGAGGGAGGAGAACAGGGTGTTCGAAGACTGGTTTCAGTTACAGATGCATGTTTCTTGTTCAGTGAAGTTCTCTTTTTAAATCAAAGCCGGCCCTGCTGTTAGTCAGAGTGAAGTGGTTGCCTCAGGCATTAGATTTGGAACATAGTACAGAGGAAACGAATTGCTAATCACTAAAATAATTATTGCTCTATTTTTATTGCCAATGAGAGGGACAGGCTGTTGTATGATTTTCTGCCTCAGGTGACAAAATAACTTGGCTGGGTCTTGAGTATTATGCACCTGGGAGGTTTTTTTCAGAACAATGATTGGTAGATGGGAGATCCCAATTCCTATTTGGCCTCAAGCACAGTCTAGTCAAGAAACCTTTCTATTGTAAGGATTTCATGTCCTAAGTTTAAGACAATGTTCATCTGTGATTCTTAAGAGTCTGAAAACCAAGTTAATGTGGAATTCTTGTGACAAGCTAGGGTTGCCTGGTGATATTAGGGGTGGGGTTCCTGCGACTTTAGTAATTGCAATACAAGAGGGAGTTTTGGTTGGTGTTGCTTGTCATACAAGGAAGGGCTGCTGAAATCCCTTCTTCTACACAACTGTTAAAGATTATTGCACCGGTCAACTCTATGATAAGACCATGTGAATTCTGACATGCCCATGTTATGTCTTAATAGTGCTACAACACTGGCCTTAGCTGTAGCCTACCAGAATCTCTTCTATATTTCTTTGCAAGAACATTTTATGCTTTCTCAAAGATGTTCCCAAATGTTTACATGAAAGTCGTATATCAGTTTGAAATAAATGTACTGGGCAGTTTAAAGTAATTTGTTAATGTAGGTAAATCTAGTCTAGTTTGATAAAACTAAGGAACAGTGGAAACCCCCCAAGTTTGTACTGATATGGCTAAAAGATTATATTCAACACTTTTCCCTCTGAGAGAAAGGGAGGAAGAGAGGTTAATGAAATATATATAACATTAAGGAATCTTCTAACTTGGTTTGAAGAACTGTGAATTCTTGTGATATAGCTTTTGGAGTTTGCTGATTTGTGTTGTCTTCCTATTCAGTCATTCCATTTGGATTGGGGTGGTGTTTGGTGTAATTTTTTGGATCTATGCTCTCCCAAAGGGTTTTAAAAATTGGAGCATAGTTTGTTGAAGTGGCCGTATGGTTTTAAGGGCAATTTTTCTCTTCTAAATTACAGTTTCTAAGAGTTATGGTGCTATAATGCAAAAGTGTCATTCACTGATGCACTATAACTCAAAGATTTTTTTAAAAAAAATTAAGGAGGAGAACAGAAGATTATTTTTTGTTCTGATATGATGCAGAATAATAAATTTTAAAAAATCAATTCAAAGATGGGAATAAAATGTTGCAGCTGGTGCTGAACATTGCCAGAAATAGTCTAGGACAAATGAAGTATCATTTGGATTATTTAAGCCCCCTTCTTCCTCCAAGAACTGCAGCAACAACTACAACATTCTCCTAACTAGACGGGAGGATGGAGGAATGGGTTAAATCTCCCCTCTTTTCCTTCTCTGATCCGAATAATTTATCTGTTCCCGCAACTGGTGCAATTCTCTTTAAAAAAAAATCCTGTGTGTTACATGCAAAGGTGCACTTAATAGAGAGTCAGTGTCATGTAGTAGTTTGAGTATTGGACGTTGGCCCTGGATACCAGAGTTCAATTCCCCACTTGGCCATGGAAACCCCCTGAATGATTTTGGGTGTGGCACATACTCTCAGCCCCCAGAAAACCCAGTGATAGGTTCACCTTAGGGTTGCCATAAGTCAGAAATGATTTCAAGGCATACAACAAGTTAGGCCTTGTGTAGAAAAACTGAGGTAGGGAGACATCAGCAATGGCAAATTAAAATAAATGTTTGCTCTGAGCTGATGCATTTTATAAACTAACTATTGTATTGTATTGTATTGTATTGTATTGTATTGTATTGTATTGTATTGTATTTCTAGGATGCCTTTCTCCCAGAATTGGGACCCAAGGTGGCTTCCAATAACACATGCACATTAAAAAATATTAAAAACATTAAATAGATATAAAATTATAAGAACACTTAAAAGGATATTCCAATACAGCAATTAATAAATAAAGCTGCCTGGCTTACGTGAAAGCCTGTTTGAAGAGAAAAGTTTTCGCCTGTTGGCAAAAGGAGAGCAGGGAGGAGGCACGCCTAGCCTCCTGTGGAAGAGCTTTCCATAAGGTGGGAGCAGCCACCGAGAAGGCTCTCTCTTGTGTCCTCACCAGGTGGGCCTGGGATGGTGGTAGGACAAAGAGAAAGCCTTCCCTAGCAGATCTTATGGTTCTAGCTGGCTTGTACAGGGAGAGATGATCTTTCAAATAGCCTGGACCTAAGCTGTTTAGGGCTTTATAGTTCACAACCAGCACTTTGAATTGTGCCCAGAAACGAACAGGTAGCCAGTGGATCTGTTTAAGCAAGGGAGTTATATGCTCCCTGTAACTGGGTCCAGTCAGCATTCTAGCTGCTGTGTTGGAACCTGCTGAAGTTTCCTAACAGTTTTCAAAGGCAGCCCACGTAGAGTGCATTGCAGTAGTCCAACCAAGATGTAATCAAGGCGTGTGTCACTGAAACCAGATCTGACATCTAAAGGAACAGGCACAGCTGGTGCACAAGCTTTGACTGTGCAAATGCAGTCCTGGCCACTGCTGAAACTTTGGCATCCAGGCTCAGAGTTGAATCCAGGAGAATACCAAGGCTGCAAGCCTGGATTTCAGGGGGAGTGTAACTCCATTCAGCTCAGGCAAAGTCCCTATTCCCTGATCTGCCTTTTTTTTACTGACCATGAGCACCTCTTTCTTGTCTGGATTAAGCTTCAATTTGTTTGCCCTTATCCAGTCCATTGCTGACAGCAGACATTGGTTCAGGACCAAGACAGCTTCCTTGGAATCAGATGGAAAGGAGAGATAGAGTTGGGCATCATCACCATATTGGTGACACTGAATCCCAAAACTCTGGATGAGTTCTCCCAGTGGTTTCATGTAGATGTTAAACAACACAGGGGACAAAGCAGAATCCTGAGGGACCCAAGAAGCCAATGGACAGGAGTCCCCCAGCACCACCTTCTGAGTTCTTCCCTCCAGGAATGACCAGAAGCACTGCATAACAGTGCCCCCAAGTCCCATCCCAGAGAGTCGGCCCAGAAAGACACCATGGTTGATGGTATCAAAAGCCACTGAGAGGTCCAGCAAAACCAACAGTTCCCAGCATAGGTCATCCACCAAGGTGACTAAAGCCATCTTTGTCCCATTGAAATGGATCTAGATAATCTGTTTCATCCAGAAACCCTTGGAGCTGGGAGGCCACTACATGCTCCAGAACCTTGCCTAAAAAAGGGATATTGGAGCCTGGCCGATAGTTATTCAGGATGGTGGGATCTAGGGACGACTTTTTTAGAATATCCCCTTGATATTCTATAGAGATACAGTGGAGTACACAATGAGAAGTATTTCAGTTATTGGTATAAGGCAGGATTACAGTAATCTTCAGAAATAAAGGCAACTCCCACAAAGATTATCTTACTTATTCTGACCTATTGTAGGCCTTCTTTGGGATAGTCACATCCATTTAACCACTCCACCAAATAATTAATCAATAAATGTCATGATATAGCTTGACAGAGAGCCATGCAGATGTATGTAGATAATTGCTCCAAACTTCTCCAATCATTGCTCCAATCTCTGATGCAAATGTCTCATTGCATCTTGATGTTTTCCATGTCCATCAGTCATTGGTGTGGTCTCATAGCTCCAAAGGAATCAGAAGAGGTACAGATATTGGACCATAGGAACAGAAGGACAATTTGCAAAATTTTGTTGCTTTCTAATATCTGCACAGCTAACTGTTCAATGCCCCAAAAGGAACAGACAGCTCTCCCTTTTCACAACAGTTAAGTCCATGAGTTAGGCAGAAAAAGACAAGCCACAGGAAACAAAGAAGCACATCATCTCCTAATTGAGCTGGAGAGAAGCAGGTGCAGAAATAAAATATGGCCTGCGGGTTTTTGTTTACAAAAACATCCTTCTAATGCTCTGCAGTGGTGGGGACTTGCCAAGTTCCTTAGAATTCCTTTTCAGTGTCCCTTTGTGATAATTAGCTAGCAGCATTCTTCTAGTCAGAAGAAAAGAGAGAGGAAAAATTGGATGAATGGTAAGACCCAGTTGAGCATTTTGGAAACTCTGTAGGAAGTATGTGACAATATTCTGAGTTGTTTGGCCAAGCAGAAACAAGAACTGCTGCAGACAATACAGAGCAGATAATTGCTTCACACAAACAGTTTCATTGGCTTATTTGGCTAAGATGTGGTGTGGACGGTGGTCCTCCCCATTCTAAAGACTAACAACATGAGAACAAGAGACTCTTCATGTCTATCCCTTGAGCAGGAAGAGTAGAGTAGATGACTTTTGTTCAGCAAAAAGGAGACAGGGTGACACAATGAATTTTGTGACACTATTATTAGCTGTTTCTATCAATGAAGGGTCTTTCTTTGGGAATGTTGTGGGTTGTAGACCTTAAAAAAAAAGGTGGGGTTATCAATGCCAGGTGCTGTAGGCTATATTTCAGAGGAAGGAACTGGCAAAACCATCTCTCGGTATTCCTTGCCTAGGAAAATTCTATGAAGATTATGGGATCACCACAAGTCATTAGGGAACTTGAAGGCACATATAGACTCACAGCCTATAGACACAGAATCTAGGAGAGAAAGGTCCAGTTATGGAGATCAAGAGATACTGTATGGTATATTTCCATAATTGGGATTAGATCTAAAATGGAAGAGGAGAGATGAAAAATGTACAATTCCAACTCATTTGCAGTTGTCACTAGTCTTTGGAAACAATTTTAGTTTTTTTTTTCCTGTATACTTCTGATGTTTCACATGAGTAAAGATCTCCGAATTTAGTTTCAAAAGTCACTTTAGATGAAATTCAATGAAAACCTAGGAATGTTTATGCTACCTCCCTGTCACTAGTCTTATATTCATAGGGGTAAGCCATGCTAGTCTCTTGAAGCAAAACAACCAAAGAGTTCTGCAGCACCTTGAAAATGGACAAAGGCAAGTTGTTCTTGTTGTGTGCCTTCAAGTCACACAACAAGAACAATAGGGTTTTCTGAGGATGCGGGCATGTGATGTGCCCAAGATGGATTTCTACGCCCAAGGGGGGAACTGAACCCTGATCTCCAGAGTCACAGCCCAACACTCAAACTACTACACCACATTGGCAAGTAGTACACCAGTAGCAAGTACTACACCACATTGGCAAAAAAAGTATTTTGACTCCTAGTTCATTTTATCAAAGGAATGAATGGTTATGCCTCCAAAACAACACATCTGTCAGTCTTTAAGATGACAGATGGCACTTTGTATTTGTTTGCTTGCTTTTTTTTATTGTCCTATATTATGCTAGTTTTATAGACACTCTTTAGGTTCTTTATGTGTAAATTTTTACATACTTCATCCATGGAGGAATCTCTACATTGATGTCCAATTTCCTTCAGATTAAATTGTGGGGCAATACAAAACACAGTATATAGAGAATCTGATTCTATAACATTTCTGTGAGGGAAACGTATCTCTGTTTAGACATCAGGCTATTTCACAGCAAATGCTTTGAGCAGAAGTGTTGGTTTTCAAACAGATAGTAGAGGGGGGGAAGTCAGCTATTTTACCCTGAGGGGCTGGATTCCCTTTGGCTTAATGGGATTCCCTTGAATAGATTCTCTCCTTCAAAGTAACACTGCTCCCCTCATCAACTCAGATGGGGAGGCTGGATCAATTGCTGCTTTCCTGATGCACAAGGAGCCTACAAGGTAAGGCATATATGTTTCTGGGCTCTCATCGTCACCCCACGGCATGGGGCTGTATATCTGTGAGGACCTGTGTCACTGGAGCATTGCACAAGCATTCAGAAAGGCTCTCCCCCACCTCACACACCTATACAGCTTGAATGCTAGCAACTCATTTTGAATATAATCTGGGCTCATTCAAGTGAGTTTCAGATCCAGAGTTGAAATATATCTTCATAGATTTCAGTAGGCACTACTGACCAGGTAGTATGCCTAAAAATGGCTGGTGGAAGGCAAACATAAACCCAGTCCTGAGGTCTGTCTTATCATGGAGGTAAGGCTGATGCCTGTTTTCCCAAGAGCCAGTTTAGGCAACATCTTTAAAGCTGTCTCTTGTGATCAACAGAGACACAAAGACTTTGCTAATTTTAATAAGCTGAACTAAGAGCCTTCCAACCAGTGTAGCAATTTTCCAAGAGACAGGTGCGTTGCTCTTGTTTCAGTACAAAGGAGTGGGGGTGGTGGGAGGGAAGGAATCTTGTAGTACTATTAAAACTAACAAATTTATTTCAGCATAAACTTTCACAGATTACAGCCATGGAGAGTATGTTAGCACTCTATGAACCCGTCAAGGTTTCACAAGCAATCACAGTAAACGACTACAAGTTCCTCAGCATTTCAAGATGAACAGATCAGTGTTTGTCCTTGGTGCATTTTCTAATCCAATAGGTACTCATCAAGAAATGAAGGAGGCTTGCCACATTTTTTAAAAGGATGATGCAGGTACCACTCAACCTGGCACGAAGAGGGATGGGGGCTAAGAAAATCCAGGTAGAAGCTAGCAAGCTTAGGAAACTTGCTTTTTTTGACTATAGCTCCCAGAATTCCCAACCAATATGACCACTAATTATGCATGGGGTATTCTGGTAGCTGTAGCCTCTGGAAGAACTTTTCCAAGGTGTCGGGGCAGACACAGCTTAATGGGCTATGTGCAGATCAAGCACTGAAACCAGACCTCCCCTAGAGATGCTTTTAGAACCCTCACATGTATCAGTGAAAGGCATCACTATAGAAAGGATGCAAGAAGGGACAGATTTACATACAATTTGCACATGCTAATTGATATTTATATATGCAAATCCAGACATGATTGCCATCATTTAAATAGAAATACAATACATTTCAGCCCGTGTGTATGTGTGTGTGTGTGAGAACTGTTCAGTCTGCTGTCCAGCTGCCAACTGCTTGCTCATGAACAACCATCCAACACTCTCTTCTGTTCTCATCTTTCAAACTGGACTTGGTCCTGGGTAGTCCCTCAAACAGACAATTCCTTCAGACACAGCACTGTCTTCAGACAGCCCTTCAAACAGAATGCTGAAAAGGAGGGTGCATCAGGGCCACCCCAAGGTCATTTTGCTGCCTGAGCCAATGGATAAGATATTTCTCCCCTTTCACTCCACCTGAAAAAGTTACCTAAACAGTCATGACAATATGGCACCCCTAGTACATCTGGCAAGGGACTGCAAAAACCTAGCTGCATCTCCCTGCCTCTCAGCATCTGCTACCTGAGACAGCTCCTTCATTCTGCCCAAGGGCAGGGCTGCTGCTGGAGTACATGGACACTGTTACTGCTACCCTGACCCTCTCATTCCTCCATGTTGAGGTTAAGGGAGATGAGTACGTATGTGGTAGTACGAGAGAGGATTGCTAAGATAGATGCAGCACTAACACATGGACCCAGAAACCTCAAAGAATGTCTAAGATATGCACCGAGTATTAAAAGGGAACTTGCTAAACAGCTGATTTTCCAGCTTTTTTCCTTGCAAAATATTTATCTTTCACCAGTATAAATTGGCACATAGGTTTATATTTTCCAAATAAAACTTTTTGCATTCAGCCTTATAACTTATTACATCCTATGAAGATGGAACACATGTTTTTTCTTCTTCACCAATCTTATCATCATCATTTTTCAGTAATGCTTTATTCCACACAGAGAAAGGCAAACATTTATGTGTCAGCTAGGATTGCAAAGTGCTAGCCTAGACAGAATACAGACCAGATAGAGCGGGCAGCAAACATTTTGCTGCTTGAGATGGAACTATAAATTGTATTTCCACAAGTCAAAATGCACTGTACCTGAAGCTGGCCAATTTATTTTGGTAATTGATTCAGAAAATCACACACAAATGCCTCTTTCTCTTCATGGGAGTGAAAATGCAATTTAAAAATAGCTAACTATTTTACTTCATGACACCCCAAATCAGCTTCCTGAAGCAGCAGCTTCACTCAGTATTCTGGGAGAGCTGGCCCTGGTATGAGAACATAAAGACCCAGAGGTTTCTGTCATAGTGACAAAGTGACATTGTTCTGCCAGACCTACTTGCCTGAGGGCCAATAACAGAACAGGTGCCCTGGATATGCAGATAATTCCAGAGTCAGTCCCTCACATCTGCAGCCAAAAAAAAAGGGGGGGGCTTCTTCTTCTTTTTTTTAGATTAGATTGTTTGTGATAGGAAAGATCTTCCTCTCTCTCAGACCATGGAGAGCTAGTGCTCACTGGTGACTTCTCTGTCAGCTTGGTAGTAAATTTGCTGTGGGTTTTACTCTGTACTTTGAAGGAGCTATCCAAGGTGCTAAACAATATTATCTCATAAGTTCAGCAGTTTGGATAATTCCTTGAAAACTTAGGCTAAAACCTGGAAAGGATTCATTAGAGCACTGACATAGGAACCAACTGCTGCCACTGTAGATCCTGTAGACAGTACTGGGCAGAGTTTAGAGGAGTCACAAGCAACATATCTGTAAGAGGTCTTTTGGGGAAAATGGAGGCTTCATCATGGTCTCACCACTATCACAGGCATCTTTGGCAAGAACACAGGGGAGACCCTACTTGGTGGCTGCTCCCAGGTTATGGAACTCCCTCACAGAGGAGGTTCAGTTGGTCCCCTCTCTCCTTTCCTTCTGCTGGCAGACAAGGACCTTTTTATTTAGACATGCCTTGGGCTTATAATCTATATGGCAAAAAGGACTTTTAAAGGGCTTGTATTTTTTAATTTTTTTTATTGTTTTAAATAGGTTTTACATTGTTTTAATTTTGTGTTTCTAACCAAATTGTTGTTTAATTGTTTAGCTTTTATACAACTATGTTTTTTTTTTAATTGCATCCTGTTTATAATGCTTGTAAACCACCTTGGATCCTGTACAAGGGGAAAGTTGGGATATTAAACAAACAACACATAAACAAACAAATGGTACACTAAAAAATAAGTAAGCGAGTAAATAAATAAATAAATTGCTGTATTATTGGTGTGATGAGGAAAAACATCTAGTAACAACAAGATAGGTTCTTGTGGCACCTTTAAGACTAACATGTTTTGTTTGGCATATGCTTTTTGTGGACTGTGGCTCACTTCATCAGATAAAATTACATATGATAGTGGACAGCAGTCCATGAAAGCTTTTCCAAAATAAAATGTGTTAAGTCTTTCATGTGCTACAAGCCCCTTTGTTGTTTTTGCTGCAGCAGATTAAAATGGCTCATCCCCACCCAATTTTCTATTATTATTTTTAAAAAAACTCTTTTCAAGGATTTTTTTTTATATTGTTAGAGACATTTTGACTATGTAGTTTCCAGATTCATGTGTTGCATTTCAGTATATTTTGAAGGAACTGTAAATATTAGATGTCTCTGGTGGTGTGAATCACCCCATCGCTAATCACAATCAAGTCCTTCATTTTAGACATGGATGTTGGTAAAGGAAGTAGAAAAAAGGGCTTTGGTCTCCACATGGACCTTTTTGGTTTTTGTCTCAGCCATGCTAGGTCAAAAGTGACCAAAAGTATTTATCTTCTTCTTGTGGTCTTTTTCCAGGACTGGAGGAAATGAAATGCCCAGCTATTCTTCCGTGGTAAGAACTGTACCACATTATACATTTTTAAAGAGGCTTTGCAGAAAGCAGTAATTTGATTGACAGGCATGCCCTCCCACAATGCTCCTAAAAACTCCTGTAAATATCAGAATGGACCATGAACGATCATTAGGTATCATTTTTGGTGAATCTCACAGAAAGTACATCTCTGTTGAACATTGGGGTCGGTAGCTGTTATGAGAACAGAACTGAACTGACACCAAATCAACTCTACATGATAAAACTCAACTTGAAATAAGTCAGAATAAAAGTCTAGTTCCATGTGCTTTCAGATTGGAGGTGGAAAATCAATCATATACTCAGTTCTCTCTTTCAAAAAACCCCCTTCTCACAGAAAGCTAGATGTCATGGAGAATTTTAAACTAGCCATCTGCTGGTTTTGTAGATATAGACTCCCCACCTGCCCGCCTACCAGCCAGGGAAACATTTTATCACTTTATCCACAGTTCATGTGAATTACACCAATGCAATTAATGGTCTTTCAAGAAAAAGAAAGCAACACAAATGCACACTCCATTAGGAGAAATACATTTTATACCTTATATATCAGAACTGGCTGTTTTATGACTTTTATCCAAATATGACCCACCCATGGAGACAAATGGGAGTGATTACTGGATTTGATATTTTTAAAACATAGGGATTTTTTAGTAAATCATAGTAAAACATAGTAATTTTTTTCTCACCTAGTTTTCACATTTCAAATATTCATGGGCAGGATGAAAATAGTTATTATGAATTTTGCAATTACTTTTTGCATTTCTGGACCTTTTTTTGTGAATATTTCACAGAATGTTTCTTTTTGCAAGAGATCACTTTTTGTGCAAAATAAGATGTCTTTGCACAATTTTTTTTGTGCACAATCCCCTTTTTTGCTCTTCTGTTGATAATAGGGAAAATGAACAATTCTTTTCACTTTTGCCTATGTGAAGAATGTCAGGTCAGATAATTTTTTTTCCCCCTCACAGGAATATCTCATATTGTCAAGACAGACTTTCTTATTGAGGATGGGAAAATCTGTGACTGTTCTTTATTTCTATATTGTCATAAATAGGAAAAGAAACCATTATGCATTTGTTTGTTCCTACAGTGCTAACCGTAACCTGAAAGGTGTATGGTATCTATGTGTCATCTAACCCACTTATGTCTTAGCCTCTTTCTCTATACTTTCTCTTACTGCACAGACTTCATCATTTCCCCTGTCTCTTCTGATATTCCATGCTGCCTTTTGTAACCTCTTACTTGATAAAGAAATTTCAAAAGCTTTCCCCAATACTGTGACTGGACCTGACCATTGATTTGTTTATTTTATTATTTTTGTTATGTGCCTTCAGTTGACTCTGAATTATGACTGCACTCTTCTAGGATTTTCGTGGCAAGGTTTAATGGGAGAAGGTCTGCCTTTGCCTTCTTCTGAGGCTGAGAAAATGCGAGTTGCTCTGGTCACCCAGTGGCTTTCCATGATCCAAGCCCTGGTCTCCCAGAGTCTTTGTTTAACACTCATGCCGTTAAACCATACTGGCTTTGTTTGCTTTACATAAATCATTATTGCCTTTACCATTATTCTGCCTGTATCCTGCCTTAAACATGCAGCATGAGGCTATACCTCATGACTTGATCACTCAAAATAGGTGGAGTCAATTGGAAAATGCAGAAATACTGTATCCACATGGCTGTTTGCAGAGGTATCTGGGAATCTGGACCCAATAGGAAGCTGTCCAAATTTTGAATCAGACAAACAAAAACAAAACAAAAAACCCAAACAGCTTTTCATCTTCTTTAAGAGTAACCTTCTCATCCAGCTTTTTTCCGGGTATATACATGTCCAGTCAAGCTAACTTTATTTACTTGAATATCTTACTGCCTTCTCTGTTGGCTTCATATTACCAAAAGCAGGGCTAAAGACTTCAAGAGATCCTGAGGAACTTTAAAAATTATGTTTCAGAGCAGTCATATTACCAAGACAGTGTGCCCTGGCCTGTCTAAAAACGAACTGATGCCTGGAGCAGAAAATCAAAATGGCACCTCTCTTTTCACTGAATAAAATGAAACATAATTTCTTCCAGGAAGTTCTCCACAAGCCTAATTCAAATATATAGAACTATTTCATTTTAGTAGGGCTCAGAGACAATTTCCGAGTGAAATTTTGTCTGCTCTGAAATGGCATCCATAGGCTCTGACCTTCTGTGGTCCATGGTGGTGTGCTCACAGAGGTTGCATGTGGTTGACCCATTCTTTTTGTCTCATGATAAAAACATATCTCTGAATATACCTAATAAATGTAGTAAACACTGAGCCAAATTCCTACTGAGCACTCGTTTAGCACTGGTGTTTTCCCACAGGCCATTCAGACCCTCAAGAGCTGCCCATGTCTGCTGACCACTGCTTTCAACCATGAACAATTCAGCATCTCAAGCCCTCTTCAGACACTCACAAGAAAATGTAAGGGTTAAAAGTGGTGACAGGCTTCAGGGAGTCATGTGCTAGACATAGTCCCATCATTTCATTCTAATCTGCTCAACAACAGTTGCTGATTGCACAGAGCCTTCTATGTACATCCACCACAATATACGCAGAAATCCACTCCAGACTCTTCTGTTGAATCCATGGATGGGGTAAGATGCACAGAGATGCTAGGGACAAGGCTGGATCGTGCATATCCTATGCTGGCTAGAGGTGAGTGCTGTAGTACAAAGTTTAGAGGACAATAATTTGTGGAAAGCTGGTCTGCTTCCTCCATCTGTCCATTTCTCCAGCCACGGTCCCTTTACTACATTCAAGAAAAGAAGTTCTACCCTCTGCAATATTTTTTTATAGGCATGCATATGTTCCTTGCTCATCATCATATTCTCCTCACAACTTTTTGCAAATGAAATAGAGAATCAAAGATCTAAACTGGGGGAGAATGTAATGAAGGAGAATGATAACAGCTGGAGATGGGCATGCAAAATGATACAAGGTCTAATCTTGGAGAAATGCATGATTAATTTGAACTGCTAGTACAGTATCTGATGAAATGAGAAGAAATTACCACTGAAGACTTTCGGAGACTGAGCCGGTCGGATCTGGCTCTGTAATACGTCTCATCAAAAGATGAGTGACTTCCCTTCAGTTTCTCTGAGAGATTCCGATAGAGTCGTTTAGCAGCATTGGGGGAAGAGGGTGGATTGTTCTTTTTGTCTGGGTAAGCTGTAGGCTCTGCATTTGCTGGGTCATTTTTCAGGTGCTGGTTCCTAAGAGGAAAAGAGGCACAGCTCTGTTACTAGAACATATGTACTTCATTGGTAAACTGGAATTTCACATGAAATCACTACATCCTACACTCAGAAAAAAGAAGGCATTATAAATGTTCTTTTCTCTGAAATACTTGATCAACTTGATCCCTCTGCTTCCTCCACTTCATGTTCATTTGGTCTGATTTTTGCAGCATGGGTTTGAATATAAATCCTGAAATTCATAATTACTTGTTAAAGAGTTAATTTTGAAATCTATAGTTACAGGAATATCTCAGTTGGTAAAGCTTCTGACAAGGAAGCTTATTTTTACAAAGTCTCTTGATACCTGCCCTGTCCCTCCTTTTTCATCATCTGCTATCTACCTGGTTTGTTTGTTTGTTTAGTAATGTTGGTATTGGAAGTATGATGAAAGAGAGCCATAAAAACACAAATTTTAGTATCAGATTACAGCAGCATGTCTGTAATAAATAATGCAATGAAGCTTAAGGTGGGAAAAAGCAGGATTCTGCTTTAGCCAATCCAACTGTAGCTGTGTGTGCCTATCAACAACAGGCAAATGAAACAGTAGCTCCCCCACCAGATTCCCTTACTGAGCATGCATGAAATGCAAAAGAGGTAGAACAGAGAAGCCTGCCTTACCTCCCCCCATGTTGAGAGAGAGAGAGAGAGAGAGAGAGAGAGAGAGAGAGAGAGAGAGAGAGAGCGCTTTGCTCTATAGGTTTGGCCACCGAAAAGAAAATCGTTAAGAAAGGTAGATACATTTTGGAAGAAGATTTCAAATGTTCTCTAGAAGGTTGCAAATATTTTTGTTTACTTACACAAGGCTTACTTTATTTGGTTGTTTTATTTCACATGTGCATAGTTTGGATAAAAATTCACCTGAACCTTATTTAACTGTTCTTTTTTGTGGCATAGGAACCTATCCCGATTCTTTCATTTTTGCCTCTGGTGCCAAAGTTTCTGTTAGAGAAGTAATTCCTAGGAACATATCTGCTTTGTTAACTGAGGCACACTGTATTTAGCGTACCTGGCCTCATTGTCAGCAATCACTCAAAAGCATTTGCAAAAAGGAAACAGTAAGAGGGTGTGGGTAAAATTGTGAGTACTTATTTCTCAGAGCAATATCAAGGAAGCCCTGCATATAAGCGTGGCAAAATACATGTCTGGCATGCAGAAACGCCCAACTTAATCCCTCATATTACTAATTATAATGTCAGGAAAGACCTTGGCTAGAAAGCCCAGGAGAGCTGCTGCTGGGAAACAATGCTAGGTTGGAAGGACTAATAGTCTAGTCCAAGGTAAGACAACTTCCTCTGTTCCTAACTTGACCACCTCTCATTTCTTTGGAGTTTCTTCCCAGGTTTGCCCATGTGTGCTCTCTGTGGCCTTCCCAATGCCCATCCTGGGCTCCTTTTGCCCTTGCTTTGATGCCCACTTGTTTGAGGGAGAGAGGTGTCCTTCTGTAAACAAGACTTCTTGCTTAAATGTAATGAAGAAAAGAAACCAAGTGTACAATGTAACAACATATGAGCCCACATCTTTTTTCACACAGAAGGAATGCCTGTCTACCAGGGATGATCCACTGTGGTGAGTCTAGGGGTTGATTTATCTTTTTTCCCCCGAGTCCCTCCAGGGGCTGCATGGTATGCCAAAACATGACCAGCACCACCAGACCTGGAGAAGGTTGGAAGCCCGTTTCTGGTCCTGAAGGATATTTTTTAAATATTAAGCAGTGCAAGAAGGGTTTGCAACTATTTAAAAGATGAATTGCTGCTCCTGGAGGTTTCCAAGAGAGGGAGTCACCTTCTTTGGGCCAGAAGAGTGGTGGGCCAGGGAGCCAGAATCTGCCCATTTCTGGGTTTATATCAAACCAAAATAGTAACCATAGACATTGGAGGGGGAAAAACATAAAAAACATAAACTAAGTAGTCTTTTGGAAATATATTTGTAGTAGCAGTACTTTACTGAGAATTCCCCCATCCACATTTGTTTCAGCTGTGAGATGAAGGAGAATGATTCACAATGAATGATTCATTTGTTTGGTTCACAAACAGGAAACCATTGCTTAAAGGTATGTGAAGGCCTCTGCTACTATGCAGCAGTTAGAATGCCTAAGGTTACACCAAAGGCATCAAAAGAAGATGCGTGCAGAAAGGGGGTGGGAATAAGCTTTGCCTCACGTTCTAGCTTTCTAAAAGTGGTATAAGACAATATTTCATACTGACATTTCAATCCTATGCATGTTGATATGCTCGTGTACAAGTTGACCTCATGTAGAAGTTGAGGGTACATTTGGGAGCCACAATTATGGATTTTGATATGACCAGGGAATAAGTTGAGTGTCATTCCAAAGACAGGGGAAAATGCCAGCACCACCTCAGTTGGCCAGCTGACCCTGGTTGCCGCAGTCACTGACACTATTTTCCTACCCAGGTATTCAAAAAAAACTTTTGGCCACTCCACTCAGAGAAGGAGATGGTTCTTCTTTTGATTTAAGTTAAGTTACATAATTAAGTCTCATCATAATAAAAGGACTCTCTCTACTCTCTTGGTGCTTCTTTGAGGGGAAGTGCCAAATATCTGCAGCTACCATTTTCCCACCAAGGGATTCAAAAAGACCAAAGAAATACCACGGCAGAGAGAGTAGAGGGGGTTGGTGCTTCTTCTATGTTCTCCCAGGACAGACTAAGCTCTTTCCTTTTGCAACTCCACTCAGAGAAGGAGATGGTTCCTTTTTTAAATAGGAGTTAATGTACAGTACTTACATTGACCTGTGGATAAGTCAACCCAGGCTTTTTTGGGTTGATTTTTTTTAACTAAAATTTCTAGACTTATACACAAGTATATACATTGGTTCCCTCTAAGCTATTTTTGTTTTAAACTGTTTTAACTCTTTTAATCTGTCTTTTAAACTTGTTGAACTGTTTAATATGTCTTCAGCCTTTGAAAATCATTTTAGCTATTTATACCATGTTAAACTGTGATCCTGCCTTGAGATTTTTGGATAGAGGTTGGGATATAAATATTCAAATCAGTCAAGCAAGCAAGTCTTATTGATTTTGAGGGAATTACTTCTATGCAAAGTTAGGAATGGATTGCAAAATTATTTGAGTGGCCAGTTTATGACTCAGTCTAAAATGTATATGTTAAGAAGTTCCTTTCTTTTGAGCAATCCCACGGGTCAAGGAGTGGGGTGGATGGGTGCAGCGTGGACTATTTGTCTGGAGGGCTGCTTGCCCGCCCCCTCCACTCCCTCTGATGCAGCCAGTGCAGTCCTTGCTTTCAGAAAAGTTTCAACACTCCTTTTCATCAAGCTTTTCTCACTTGCTACAGTTTGTTGCTCTTAATTGTTTTTTCATTATTGAGGACATTCAGCCCCCAGTTCCACAAACTCCTCTCGACTTCCTTTCCATCTACAATGACAAGCAGACCTCTTGAACATGACTTGGTCTGATCAGAAAGACAGTCTCACACGTTCCTTGGCTAATGATGTATTGTAAAGAGACAAATTGCCTAAATGATTAACATATGCTGAAAGACAAGCCAATAATTGGGCTGTACAACAATGAGGAAAGCACCTCGTTAAATCCAAACAACAACATGTACAAATAAAGATTTCCCCAACCCACCAGAAAGAAATCCTTCCATGCTGAAAATAAAAGGAAAAAGGGGAGGGGAGAGAGCAGGCATGGGGAACTTCCTGAGATTCCAGCCGGGAATGGATCTTGGCTTGCTACTTAAAACAGAATGAAGCTCTGGAAAGCAAAGTTTATGCTGCCAGATTTATTTCATTGACTAAATTCTACAGCATTGTAGAGTTGGTATCTATACATATAATTGCTGATTTTGTGTATTTTACTCCCTTTCTCCTCACCAACGGGGGAGGTGCAAGGAGCTAATGCAGGGCTAGGAAGCCCCACTGTGGCCTTCCAAAATCTTGTTATGACTTCATTGAATTGTCTAACTTTACCGTCTGGAGACTAGAAACTTGTTTTCAAGAAGAGAAAGGTGAATTCTGCAGTCAATATTAAACTCTACAGTTGTGCAATTCAGTCCCAAGGTGCATACACTAAAATCTACTTTCACTCTTTACCTTTTAATAATAATATTTTGCAACATGGTCACAAAAATCTGTGTGTGTGTTCCCTATTCATCTTATATGCCATGAATCATTTCACTGGCAAGTTTGGGAGAGACACGATGGCCATTTCCGCACTGGCTAATAGAAACGGTTCAGAGCGTCCTCCAGGGAGGACGTCTGCACCTGGGAGTGGACTGGGTCGGACCTACTTAACATAGATCCGCACCTCAGCCCACTCCGGAATGACCCCAAGTGGTCGTCAAGCGTGCTTTTGAAAGACCGCTTAAAACAGGTCTTTCCAAAGCATGGAGCGCGCCATTCTGTGCCCACTCTCCAGTGCGAGCCTGCGATCTACCGGGGGCACGCTTAGGCTGGCGAGCTTCAGTGGTTGGTTGAGACCCTCGACCAACCGGAAGCCGCCATTTTCGTCCCTGAAGCAGTACAGAGCGATGAGCATGCACTGCTCTGGAGCAGCGCGGACCGGACTGGAGAGCCAAGAAGTCCGGTAAGTAGCGGCACGGGGCTATAAAGACTGCTGAGAAGATAATAATTGTATATGGGGATCTGTGTAGACTGAAAGAAACAAAATGTACCTTTCCTGTTAAAGCATTAGTAATACACACTTCCTGAATTTGGTAAGGATGATGCTGATTAATCCTCCATCATCCCACTTTTTCAGATGGTTGCAAAATATCCTTGCTTCTCTTTCCCCTTCCCACTTTTCCCTTTTGTCTTTAGCTTACTTCAGCTGCCTGAAGCTGAGCTCAGAGTGCCAAAGTAGTTTGTACTAAGTTGACTTGGCAGGGGAGAAAGGAGAGGACAGGGCAGAATCTTGTGCCTCCCAGGAGGCTCAGGCAAAATGCTGT
Organism: Ctenosaura bakeri; assembly: GCA_948474755.1. Taxonomy (NCBI): domain Eukaryota; kingdom Metazoa; phylum Chordata; class Lepidosauria; order Squamata; family Iguanidae; genus Ctenosaura; species Ctenosaura bakeri. The sequence continues at coordinate 96,005 of CAOLHI010002205.1, forward strand.
AGCCTCTCCTAGCTTCTCTGTTCTTTCTTATCAATAGCATTTTCTGCCTTGACCACACTCTGTTGGTGTATGTAGTTTTCAGCTGTAAAGGGTATATAACAAAATACTATTTTCTACTATACAAATAAAAGCCAGTTATGTGGTGACACCAGGACCAGTCAATCCACAAAAACCTTCCTCCCCACCTGCATGTTTGAAAGTTCCAATAGAATGGTTCTCTGGCCCAAATATTCCCATCAATAGTGGAACTTCTTGATAGTTTGTACTGTTGCATTATTATCTAGAGCTCATTAGTGATATTACAGCAAGAGTTTGAAAGGTATTTGTTTCAGTGAGTGGTAACAAATTACAGTGAGTTGTCTGTCATGCGTTCCTTTCTGCAATAGCGAGGGCATGAATAACTTATGCTATGATTGTAAGATAACAAGTGTGGGCCCTCGCTCACTTGGAACCCCTGTTTGTTTCCTATAGGGTGCTAGGGGAGAGGTAGAGAAGCCCAGATGAAATTCCAGCCTCTCATTGTCCTGAATTTCACACTACAAAGTTATAGCACTATGATTCCACTTTAACTGCTGTGGCTGCATCCTATGAGATCCTGCAGTTTGTAGTTTAAGAAGGCATTCAAGCTGTTTGGCTGAGAATTCTAAATGTTCTTCCCTAAACTGCAAATCCCAGGATCCCATAGGATGGAATTGTGGCAGTTAAGGTAGAATCATAGTGCTATAGTTATATAGTGTGAAAAAGCTCCTAACATCTGTGCAACCAGGCAGCATGCTAGGATTGGACAGCACAGGGAGGGGAACACAGTGATAAAGTGAGCAGTTCCTAATTTTATGCCCTCCATTATCAGTAGTAGGGCTGCCACATTGTCAAGTGACAAATTCAAGTGACAAACCTTCCCTAAGGATCAATCACCATCTTGAAGGGCTGGGAAGAAATTATGCCCATGGACAATAGTAGCTGCCTGAGTAATTTGCCTGATTCCCCCCACGCCAAGCTCCCTAGAGGGCTGTATACCATATGTATACCATATGTATTTTTTCCCCCGCCCAGAAATTGGTGGTATAAGGCAGAGATGGGCAAAATGCTGTCTTCCTGATGTTATTGGATTGCAACTGCTCTCAGCTCCCACAACTGGCTATGCAGGGTAGTACTGAAAGTAGTTGCAGCCCAAGAGCATCTGGAGGGATGTATCAGGGTTGATTTGAATGAAATCAAATTGATTTAAACTGCTTCAATTTTAATTGTTTAAACCACAATTTAAATTGTTAGCGAGGAAGATCCTGTTTAATCATTTTTAGTAGAAGTACATTATTATTTAATATGTCCTTAATACATGCTCAGAAATGTAGGCTTCATTAGAGGATAGCTACACACCAATTATTCTGAATAGTTTTTAGATTAATTTTCAGTTCCTTTGCATTTATATCCAGGATCCTCTGCCTTGTTCAGATTTCTCATTTTCTATTCATTGACCTTCTCTAGCTTTGCACTCAAAAGAGGACCAGACGGAGAGAGACAGAGCGCGTAGACTTCACGTATACCACCCACAGAATAGGACTGATCAGGTTACCTCTCATTTCCATTAACAGTCATTAACATATTTATAGAATATAATTGGAATTTGTATAATTACTATTCATGATGCTTTAAAGCTCTTTTTAAAGGAACAGCCTTAAGAAAAAGTTGAAATATGATTTAAATTTTTAGAAAAATATTTATATTTTAAAAAACCAATTGAAATATAATAGAGTTTTGATCAACTCTGGACTGCACTATGCCCATCCCTGGTGAAAGGTAGTATGGTACTGAGCTGGTTCCATTTTGGGGGAAGCTGGTAGGCTTACCTGTTCCCAAATTGGGACGTCTTCCTCACAGACTTGGGAATGGGATCTCCTACCTTCCGTGGGGTCTGAAATGCCTGCCTCACTTGCAGGTGATGAGAAGGAACCACACAATGGTCCAGAACAAAGGGACCTGGCTGATACTGCTCTGTCTGGTTATCACAACAGAAAGGCAGGGAAAGGCTTTGGCCAGCAAGTGGGCTGAGTGACGATCCAACCTGTTCCACATGAAGTCCCAAATCCTACCTAATTTGTAGCCAAAGAAATTGCAGCCAGTTTTCATTTCACCACGAAATACTCTTGGTCTGTGTTTCATCTCTTGTTCTTCCCAATACACATCCATTAGAACTGCAAGAGATAACTTCACTCTTGTGCTGAAACTTACAACATTTTAGTTATTTTTACAGTTATATAGGGAATGTGGCCTTACTCCTTAGGTGTGTTTTCTACAATGAACCAGAAACTTGTAGCATTCACTTTTTTTTTTAATCAAAGCAACTAGAAGCCATTAGTTTAGCTACCTTTGGAAAACAAGTAAATATTACTTTCATAGGTAACTATAATAATACCAAATGCTTTCAGTGGCATTGAAACTGTGTTACTAACTGCTGCTTAAAAGTGATTGTACAAGTTCTGGATTACAGGAATATCTAGGTAGTCCTAACCTAAGGTAATTGGCTGCTTGATGTATCTTGGTTTTCCATTGCTTTAAACATGTGATTTTCAGTTCAGGAGCTGGAAACAACAAATTAGGACCTGCAACAAAATAATGTATTTCTTCCTCCTGAAAGGAATGCTCCCATTCATAGTTCTAGGGAGCTTGGTGTGGGGGCCTTTTAGTAGTAAGGTGCCATTTGGCAAGGTGAGGCAGCCATCTCAGGCCACGGACTTTGAGTGTCACGGAAGGACCTGTGTATCAAACATGCTTTCACTCAGAGGGCATAAGAGCTGAAGAGGACAGAAGCTTCTCTTTAAAAGTTGGGTATGAAAGTCAAGAGAAACTGGGTTATGTGGCTTTTGAGAGGGAACTTAATTTCAGTGGTGTGAATGCACAAGGCCGATTTGATTAAAAAATATGAGAAGAACAGTTGCTCTGTGAATAGTAAGGCTGATGGTTGCTCTCATGTAGTAAATTGGAAGGGAAGACCATGGAGAGCGTTGTACAATGCTGGTTCTTCCCAAGTTATTCAGAAATCTTTAATACGTTTTAACAGGACGTTCAGACATGGTCTAATTCAGGGCCCATAGCACAGTTTATCACCTCACTTTAACAAACGGACAGGAAGAAAGGGATGATTCCAGGCATATTCCTCTACACTCTCCCCATGCCACACACATCATTTTGAATTCCTTAGTAGCAGGTAGAAGAGACACAAAAAGGGAAATCCTTGTTGGTGGCAACACTTTTAAAATGCTGAAAAAATAGCCAAAGGTTCTACTAAATCAGCACTTCAAAGCACTTGAGTGGTATACCAGGAGAGTTACGTACTCATAGAGGCATGCAAATCTGCATAAATTTCATTCTTACAGGGAGGAATGAACAATTTTATCACTTTTTTTCCCCTTGCTGTGAGAAAGGCATTGAAAACTGTACAGTTTTCGATAGCTACAATTGGCCGTCCACATTTGCAGGTTTCACTGTCATGGATTTGATTATTTGCAAGTTTCTCCAACTACTTCTCCCACCTCAAGTACTTTTTCCCCCCAGGGAACTTTCCTCTCAGTGGCTCTGACCAGGTCAGGTAGCCATTTAAAAACCTGTCTCTAGTTTTCCTCCTCCTCTTCTACTAGCTGCTGTCTGGTCAGCTAAAGGCAGACGGTAGTCCAGTTTCTCAGCACCACATACCTTCTCCTGATTGCCCCCCCACCAGCAAAGGAAGGAGATGGGCAAGAGAGAGGAAGTATAGGGCCATCGTGCCAACCCACCCCCATTCCCTCTCTTTTCTGCTGACCTGGTTTGGACCCTGGGTGTCTGTTCTCCCCACCATACCTCAGCTCACTTCCCACAGACACATAAACACATTTTAATATTTGCAGTTTTTCTGCTTTTCCAGAGACCCTGCACCCCTAATCCTAGTAAATGTGGAGGATCAACTGTATTTGCAGATTGTCATATATGCACTGCCAAAAAATACACATGGGTTCTTTTCTATGTTATTTTCTCCATAGCAAATCATGCCTCCTGGGTAGATATGTGGTTTTCTGGACAGAAAAATTACTTTTCTGAGCAAGAACCTTGTTTTCTGCACAGAATATATTCTTTTCTGTACAAAACCCCCATGTGCACAATCTTTTTTTCCCCCCACAAGGAATAATTCCTGAACTGCAAAGATCCTCCTCCTCCTCCTCCTCCTGGTTTTCCAACATTAGAAAAAAAACATTTTTCATATATCATTGAAATATTTTCAAACACTCCTTCCATCTCTACTCTTTCTGAAAGTAAACAAAAGCAGACGTTGCTTTAAAAATTATATAAAATATTACAGAGCTTATGGTAGTTGTGGGGGTGGTTGATGGTAAACATATAATTATTTAAAAGCAATGACATGAGTTTCAACCAACTATTACCTTGGGAAAGTCATACAGCTGTTCTGCATGAGGCAGCCTCAATGGATTCCAGTAGTGTCTATACTGATTTAGTACTTTGAATATAGAGAACAATGTGATTTCTTCACAATGGAGGTGCTTTCTGGGGAAATCGCTTTTGATTAATTTGCCACCAGCTTGTATAATTATGGTACTTTCCCTGCTTTACAAATAGTTTGCCTAGATGGGTCATTTGATTGATGTTTTGGAATTGGCTATTCTTAATTATGTAAAACTTTTAACCTGATCAGAGGCATTGGGAAAAATGTTCTCAAAGACTAGCATAAATAACATTGAACATCTTAGCATAGGTGCAGCTCATTAAATCTAGCTCTTTGGCAAGTAAGTATTGGATTGTGTTAAGGATGATTTAAACAGACAGGCTTGACCTTGACAAGACAGGGTGTATTGACGCAATGAGGCACATAGTCAAGAAAATGGTCAACAGGCCCAAGATCTTTTCTGTATCTTTTCAATGAAAAAGCCATTGTAAACAACAACAACAACAACAACAAAAATAAAAACAAATATGCAAGGAAAAACAACTTGGGATTTTGTTCAAGCAAACTTTTCCCCTAAACATCCTGGAATATGAGACATCATCAAGAAGGCACAAAATTACTACAATGGGAAGAAAACATTTGAAATCTTTTGTTCTGGTGCACAATGATGTAATAAGCAAAGATTTTACATCTTTAGCCATTTCTGCACTAGACTTTTACAGCGCTATTATTCCACTTTCAACATCCTATGGAATCCTGGGGTTTGCAGTTTCGGGAGGGGCCAAGTGGAGGGGCCCCTCCCGAAACTGCAAACCCCAGGATTCCATAGGATGTTGAAAGTGGAATAATACGCTGTAAAAGTCTAGAGCAGAAATGGCTTTTGCCTCATGTCTCCCAATAACTTAACTTAAGGACATTCACAGAAGGAAGGTCTTTGGATTCCCTACTCCTAGCTAAAGCCTTCTGTGTCCCTTAGGATGGCCAGAATGAAAACTGAAGAGGGTTCCTGTACCTTTAATGGGTGTGCACAAAAGGGAATCTCAGCAGGTGTTGCTAGTCATACAATCAGGTAACAAGCAGTACCTACTGAAATCCCCTCTTCTACATAACATTAAAGGTACAGGAACCCTCTCCAGTTTTCACTCTGCCAATACTAGTATCTGCCACCCAGTCCTTCATAAAGGCCTCCCTACAGTTCAGAGCACTCTACTGTAATAGGCAGAGTAACTTTGACATGGGTATGAATCATGTGACCCTCCAGTACTGTCTCAATAGCTCTTGGCAATGCTGGGCTGGTTGTTGTATTCCAACCGTATTTGGAGAGCTACAGATGGTTGGAATTTGAAATGTTTATTTAATCAATTGTTAGTGAGGCTGAATTGTCAATTAATTTGCGTTAACATAACTAGGGCAGAGAATCTGTTACACTGCCATTTTGTTAAGGTGAGAGGTTGCTGTTTGCGCAGCAGGGGCTCTGTGGAGGCCTCAGGCTATACAGGAGGGAGTCTCCCACACTCCATTTCTCTTGGGCCTAGATTAGTCTTCTCTTCTAGCAGAGAAGACAAGCTGACTTGCTGCTCTGTCCTCTCAGTTCTTTGACTTTCTGCCTCTGTCTTACACTCATTCTCAGTCTTTCTCTCTGTGTGCCTCCATCACTCCCTGCTATGCTCACCCTGACACCCATAAGTAAGAAGTGATGCAAAGCAAGCAACCATTGAAACATATGAGTCACACCCCAGGCCGCACCCAAACAATCATTTACAAGCCAGCACGCATTGCCGCTCAGCTGAAGCCAGTAGGATTTAAGATCCTTCTTAACAAAGAAGCAGGAAAAAACTAACCAATTAGACCAGTGGTTCTCAAGCTTTGAATACTGGGAACCTGAACTCCTAAACATCTGGAGGACCTAAGTTTGGGAACCATTGACGAAAATGAATATGTTAAAATCTGACACACTGATTCCATGTTGCACTTTACCTATTTCCTTAATGATTACATCCAGTTCTAGAAGCCTATTGTTTTCTGGTGACTTTGAATGTAGCAAACTTACACTAACAGAAGAAGTAATTAGCACATCTTTTCCCACACTTCCTGTGAGAGCAAAGTGATAGCTTACACATCCATTTCATGGACATGGAACTCACTGTGGTGCCATTTGTGCTTCTTCCACCAGCATGTGCAGCAATGGTGGTTAAAGTTCTTAAACCTTAGAGATCACAAATACTCCATCATGATGCCTCTCCATATCTGCTTCTCGAAATTGATTCGACACTTCTCTCTTCAGTAAAATTATTGTTGGAGATTTGCCAATCTTCTTGCTTTTCTTCTCAATTGCTCCTCCTGCCCCCCAGCTTCCACCTAGACCCCTACTTCTTCATTTTCTTTCCTAGGCTAATCCGTGATGTTTAGCTACCCTTGATCCTAAGCAGTTTCCTCTCTCAATTCCTTTTGTTTGCAGGTTGAATATCCAAAAGCCTCAAATGGCTCACCAGCCACAACTGGGCCATGACCGTCCTTGTACTAGAACATGTGTTCACTGATATAATTGCTTGCTGGAACTAAAAAAAAACAAAAAAACCCTGCTAACAGTTCATTGCAAAAGACAGCCACAGCTGACGCTAGGTGGTGCAGCAAACCAATACACTGGAGAGCTTTCATCTCTGGAGACCTCAAATAATATCCAGTTTGGGTCATTGCTTAGATAAGGTGATCTGCGGAGTGGATATAATCCCTAGAAGCTCTCCGTACTCATCACAGTGCTTCCTACTACTTGCTGCAGTTATTGGAGGCAGTCAAATTATCAAATCATCAAAACATCTGCAGAACTCAGTGGGAGGGGAGGACAACACACGTGTCGTAGTTCCTCATACGCTAATTACATTTAGCTCCCACTTTTTTGGTGCCAGTCTCTTTTGTGAAGAATTAATAACACAATGGCAATTAAGGAGTGATAATGAGTATAAATACCTTAGCAGCTTGACTACGACAGAAAGCTTAGCTACTGGGAGGGGAGGAGACACCCTCTCCTCCTAATTCTGCAGTTTTCATTCTTATTGCCATAAGTGAGCACAAATCACTAAGTCTCTTGATGCCTGTGTACCTTGTACAATGCAAAGCATGCTTGGGAGGCATTAGTCTGTCCACCCTTCAATGATATTCACACAGCCTTTGTCAACAGGCATAGCTTTCTTATGTAGATTCATCACTTAGGAGTACATTTCTAGAGGTGTAAACCATAATATAACCATAGGCATGTCTTTGTTATCTTCTTCCTCTTGAACAATTTTATTCTTCACCAATGCCATCTTATAACTCAGACTGCTAACGATTCCTACACTATATGGGTATATCAGCCCACACGCACATGTGCCGATCCTATATATAGAAACACTACAACTCAAGCTGGCACCTAGAATTGCTCGCTTGCTAAGTTAGAACTCCATGAAAGATGCATGCACAACAGGTAGGAGAACACTGCACATTGTCCTTTCATTTGACTGAGCTCCCCCTTCCTTTTCCCACTATAAAATCAAAAGATGTGCACGTTAGAGAATAAAATTTCACTCACCAGTTTTGCAATACAAGGCTGAAGAGAAACGTGCTGATGGTAATTGTCCACTGTTTTCATTCAATCAAATCACATTGCTTTCTCTTTGGCATTCTCATGTGGTTCAGCTTCCGGGAGAGAGTGAGAGCAAGTGAGTGAGAGAGACAGCGGGAGGAGAGAAAGAGGAAAGAGAGAGGAGAGAGATACTGTGTGAATCTTTTTCCTATACTGAGCAAATAATTAAAACAATGACAACAATGTATATTCCCTATGAGCAACTGCTGAAGTTGAAGATCACGACTGCACAACATGAAGCAAAGCAAAGGAACAGAAAAAAAAAATCTCTAGCAGCAACGTGAGGCAATAGCCAAATAAATACAATTGGATTCTTCAGTACTTTTGTACGCTCTTAGCACTGTTGGTACTACCTGGCATCAAAGATTCATGTTCGTGTTGTCAAGGAAGCCCCTGGCTATATGATGCTATGATATGCTATTATCTTGTTCTCTCTCTCTCTCTCTCTCTCTCTGAACTGATCTCTCAGGCAAGCAAGAGGTGGGAAGGAAGAAAAGTAACTGTGGTCCAGAGTCAAACAAAACCAGAATGCTAAGCAATGGCCACTCAGACTGATCAAACAGACATTAGGGCAGCCATTAAAAAAAACAAAAAACAATTAGTTTTATGTGAAATCCATAAGAAGGGAATAAATCCAAGCCCAGAGTTTGGTCCTGCAGTTCATGAGCACATCTGATGAAGTCTTCCCTCATTTGCCAAGCTTGCAGTCCAGCTGTCTGCAATCACAGCAACAAAAGCAACAACCACATCCACAGCTCTGGGACATCTGCAAGATCCTGGGAATGCTCCCAGCCGTGCTAAACAGGTTAGCCATCGAAAGGTTATGAAATCAGTTCGGACAAACTGAAACAATGCGGCTCCATCTATGTGTGAATGTAAGCTCTTGCTGCAAATCTTTTCCAGTATAACGCACTATTTAATGATAAAAATAATCTTAGAGACAGTAAAATGTGCCACTTCAAACAAACAAGCCAGATCCTTGAAAAAGGATTGCAAAAGTGCAAACAGTGAAAAATACAGCTATGTAGTTTTTTTCTTAAAAAAAAGAAAAGAAATCTAAGATAAGTATGATCAAACACTGTATTATACGTCTCTGGTTCATTTCAGCCAACCATAGGAGTTCTATTAAGCACCTAGCAACAGAATAAAATTAAGAGAGCCTTTAGGACATTTGTTTCAAACCGTGCCGTTTTCAATTGTCTGCAACATTGTTTATAACGCTCCTGTATTTTCTGGACTTCTGTTATGCAAGGGAATAAAAGCAATACCATTGATGAGGGGATCAAATCCTATGAAATGCTGGGCAACCCCTTTCCTATTGTTTTCAGCATTTCCTGAATGCCCTAGAGGCATGGAGTATAAACTCACATGGATTAAATATTCCTTAATACACTTTTAACTTCCATGTTGAACTCTCAGATTAGGATAGTTAAAGACGGAAAAGAGGGAGCTTTCAATTAACACTTATGAATATACGGGGAGGGGTGGGGATTCCAACTTGCATTAATAAATGTAGTTATGGAACCTGGGGCTGGAAGGAGCAATTGTTACTGCAGATTCATGTGCACTCGACAGATGCAGAGATACAGACATCTTTTTCAGAGGCACGGTTCATATCCAGTTGGGTTTACACAGCACTTCAACAAAATGGGGCAAATTAACTCTAACAGAAGAAAGTTCAAACATAGGCAGTTTATTTTGCTGTTCTCAAAACTCAGAAAGCAAATGACTGAATATATCAACTCTCTAATAGCAGAACTCCATGCTAACAGTAACAACTGAGCAAAAAATGATGGAAGGGGGAGGTGGCATGTGTTGCTGGAAAAGGGCTGGGAGGGTGCTATAGGAACAGTGAGACAGTCTTGGAAGACTAGATGCAACAAGGCATTCTTCAAGTTTTGCAAGAAAGACTGGACCATGCAAGAAGCTGTATAGACAGACTGAGGGCAAAGCAAGGAAAACAGATATATTTTCTTTACTGCAGGAAAAAGAGGGAACGCAAAGAACAGCAATTCCAAACTTGGTTATGATCACTTGGATAACTGGCACAGACTCTCCTGACCTTTGCCAGGTGCCATCATGTATGTACATAGTGGCCTTCAGTCCTGATCAGCCCAAGCAGAGAAAGGTAACAATGATCATAGAATCATGGAGCTAGAAGAGATCACAAGGGCCATTGGGTCAGTTGCCCACTGGGGAGACTGAATTCACTGGCTAAACCACAAACAAACAAACAAAAAACTGTAGAGTATAGCTTGAAAATGGAGTGGGTTGGAGGGCTCTGGAGCAAAGTTTCTGCACAATAAAGTTACTCAAGATGGGACTGAGCAAAAGAACCAGTGACATGACTCTGCAGGATGAATAAGAACCTCCATTTGAATTCCAGCTTTCTTGCCTGAATGAAGGCTAGCTGGCTGTTTTAAAAAGGCATTGTACCAAAAGACAATTAGATGGAGAGGTGTATCTAGCATAAGCAGCACCCAGGGCAAGCATGGAAGTTTGCCCCTACCTCTGGGGCACTTCCTCCTCTTCCTTCTCCTATGCTGCTTCTGGCATGGCTTTTTGTGCCCCCAATATTGGTGCCCAGGGCATGTACCCTACTGCCCCACCCTACTGCCTCTGGATGGAAGTTCCTAGACACAAGGGACATTGGGATTGTACTTTAATGAACAGATTTATCCTGAGATGAATATACTTCAAGGACCATGTTTTCTACCTAACCCTTACATTTATTTAAGGCATCCTTTTGAATTTCTGACTTAAACTCATGAAGGGTGGTAGAAATGTGGGCGGGAAGGATTGTAGGAATGTGGGAGGCTCACTTATCCCCTGCTTGTACCTTGATTAAAGGCAAAACCAGAGTACTTTAATAGGGCTTTAATATCTCCCTGCTTGCTCAACTTTCCTATCATTTGCCTCATTCTAACTACCAATTGCCATTGCCACTCTTCCTTCTGCAAACTTCTATGCATCCTTCCTCTACCACCAGAAAAGGTCCAGATAGACAGGATCAAGGATAGTTCATTCATGATCATTTGTTTGCTACCTGCAATGAATATACCACCATGGTACCTGTGAGATTGCTTATGTAAGTTAGCTTTTCAGGCTCAGGAGACCACAAGCAAGAAGCAGTTGCCCGCAAACTGTCCTGATCCTCAGAACAAATTAAAAGTTAGTACCAGTGAGGAATTTGCCTCCATTCAGGAGCTTTCTTCAGATGCTGTTACGGGTTATCTCACTCTAAGGAAAGGAACAATGATTCTTCCCTGAGAAATAAAAGCAACACCTAATTTGAAATGAAGGTCACAGGAATAATCATTAGCTTGGCACAGGTTGTGTGTGTATAAGAGCAGAGATGTGAAGGCACACATGAACAAACAAGCAAACTAAAATTGCTTGCTCCATATCATTTTACTGACGTGTCTTTGAATAGTGTTTTAATTTATCTTTTTTTAAATGCAGACTGTCTCCTTTTTTATTTAACTGTAAACTCCCTAGAATCCTATACTTGGGGGAAAGGTGGGATATCAATTAACTAAATAAGGTTAATAAATACAGCTCACTCTAGGACTATTCACACAACACATGGCTGAACAGTCCACTATTGACGTGTTGGGTCTCAGAACAATGACAACCACACAAACAGACCTAAACTAACTCTCAGCCTTCCTTCACTATTTTCCTCTACCATTTCCCACCTTCCACTATCAGAATTCATTGCTTCTGGTGTCAACCTCTGCAAGTTCTATCCCCTGCTGTCATTTACTGCTGCCATCCTGGACATTCTGTTTGTCCATCTGACAATAGATTTGTGCTGTCAGTTGGTGTCCTTGGACATAAAGGAAGAGGGTGAAAGCTTGCAACCATGACTGCCTATATCAGACCCATATCAGACCCTCCATCATCCAGATAGGCAAGGCTAACTGGAGCCTAATGGAAGCCAAACAATACCCTGTGTGGCAATTATATTTTGAGTTCTCTAGCATTCACAAAATGTGACTGAGACGGTCAACGAAAAATAAATAAAATAAAATAAAACAAAACAATAAACATAATCATCTATACTGTTTTTGATCCACTGATTAAATTATTCATTTGGGTCCTCCTATGAAAACCATTTTACTTTTTGTATACTTCTGTTTTCCAGGACTGTTTTCGTACACTACACGTTCCACAGATGAAAACAGAAATGAACAACATCAAGGTGTGGTCAAGATGGCAAAAGTTATTGATGAAAAAGAACCCCACAAGCTAGGAGAGGCTGCAGCAGTTTGCTTTTGCCTGAGTCTACAGAGAAGGATTTCACCCTCTCCTCTCCTCTCCTCTGTGCTCACTTAACTGAGTGCAGACTGTTTTTGCTCTTTAAACTTACCTTGCAACAATTAAAGTAAACTGAAGACAAAGGGGGTAAAGTAGGAGGAAGAGCCATAAACTGCGACATTTTATATGCAGCTGGACAAGTAGGTCAACAGTGCATTAATCAGGACTGTCCCTACCAAATGGGGCAGTTGGAGGATATGGAGTATGAATTCTAAAGATCCTAAGAGCTGGAACTAATTTTTTTTAAAAAAGCATTTTTAATACTTCATATTCACTTGGATCCTTGTTGGAAATGTGGCATTTCAGAAATAGATAGACTGTGTGTGTGTGTGGGAGTGGTGGATGACTAGATAACTGTGTTAACTGCAATGCCTGGCATTCTCAATATGATTGGTCATATGATTGTTTGGAACATCTGTCTGGCTGTTTAAGAAAGATTGTGGATGACTCTGATACGGAACTGATAAACAGCTTTTTGATACAAGCATAGATAGAATTGTCCTCAGAATGGAAATTCTCTGAAACCTCTGCAGGCTATAATTGGATTTATAGCTTGCTGCATATCTCAGCTAGTCAAACTGACACATTCAGTAAGAATGTGCAAAGGCAAGCAAAGAATCTATAATTTGCAGTCAACAATAGATGTTATTCAGTTTAGGTCTCCTTTCATTAGTATATTGTTTTGGCTGTCTTGTCTTTGTAATTTCTTTCATGATGATAATAAAATATAAAAAAGCTCAAAGCAGCCTAAGGCTTCTAAGACACTAAGCCAAACTGCCTTTCTCTACTTGCAGCTTTGTCCCAATAGCAACTATTATTATAAGGTTTCTCCAGTTTGTCTTGAGCAATACTATTCAATGGAACATAACACTGTGGCAAAGTAATCACTTTTCTGTAATGAAATTGACCATCTATCCAGGGTTGGATACAACCACAAATTGCTTTGTTCTTATTTCTCTATGCCCCATGTACAGTCCAAAATTATTCATTTTGCAAAATATATCAGAGGCTGTATAAAATGCTCCAGGCACATTTCTCATTTTTTACTTTGAATATTCTAAGGCTTTGAAAGGTGAACATCTTTGAACCATGCTGGTATACATAGGCTGTAAGTGAGAGGGCATGCTTTGCCAACCATCTTTATTGGTATTATGGTTTTTGTTTTGTTTGTTTTTGCATTCCACAAAGTTGTATGATGTTGCATAAGTTAACTAAGTCTTTCTGTTGTTCCAATAACCTCATCTAAGTTCCCATGAAATTGAGAAATGGGACTGAACTGCTGCAGGGGAATATTGTGATTTCTTTAATGACAAGCTTAATGATGGCCATTCTGATGTTAGATCAAAGGTGGGAAACTGAAGTGGAGGTGAGGTGATGGATTTACTCAGTCTCGGATTTTCATAGGTCAGATGAGGTGAGAGAGCATGTCCATGTCCCTGATGTTGAGGTGTGTACTACATCCCCAGATATCCTTGAGTTTCTAGTTAAAGGTCCGCATCTTTTCACCTGGTGCTTCAGCCAGAAACCAGGTTCCCTCACCTTGTTCCCCTCATAGAGAAGGAGGAGGTGGAGGACTGAAACATCCTCAGATGGCATTCCCAGGAGCTCCTGGAAGAATCTGCCAAGAACAATTTATCTGGTTCTGTCTTCTCTTCCTGGCGAGGAATGGTGGAGAACCAAAGTTCTTTTCACCAGCAGTTCTCCACAGTACCTGGGAGTGATGATCAAGGGCTCTCCAGCTTCACATTACCCTGCCTTATCTGTCTTATCTCTGCGTGGATAAGGATGAGACAAAAAGATCTTGCTCTCTCTAACTCTGGGCTCACTCATATCCATTTCCTACTCTCTGATAGCCCTACAGGCCAGAGTTCCAACAAGATTTCCAACAAAAATGTGAGTTACCAGATCATTTTTACTTTAAGAAAACAGGCTCAGGGCTAACATTAAATTCAGAGGTGCATGTCTTGTTTTAGCTGAGAATCACACCTTATGCAATTCTCTCTCTCTCTCTTTTTTTTCATGAAAAATGATGTTTTAGTAATGGTGGAGGCTCAGGAAACTCTGAGGGTACCCCTTGGAGTGCCCTTGATAGGTTGCCTGTGACCATTCCTGCTCTGTTCAAGGCAGGATACAACTGCAGCACTTTCAAAGGATTGGTGCCAGAGAATGATTAAGGTCACATCTATAGAAAATCATAACAGGGACTTTGGTATTTTGGATCACTTGCATGCCAATGAAATGCCATGTTATTCCATATGACAGCCTGAGGGCATCATATAAGAATTAGAATAATATGAGAATTAGAGCTTCAGACTGGATAGGAAAAGGATGGACAGGGCTTCTCACTATACACACACACACACACACACACTCATATATACATATATATCACTATACACACACACCACAAATATATTCCTTTTTTATGCTTCCAGTTTTGAATTCAAGTGCTAAACTAGGAGAAAGGAAAACTTCCTGGTGGATGAGTCCTAATAGCAGAAGAGTCCTTGCAGAGTCCATCAGACCAAAAGCATGTACTTTCTTAATATCCTGTCTCAAGAAAATAGGAAGGACATAAAGGACAAAGCTGTTTTCATGCAAATTCTAAAATCTTCATGAAGTTCCATATTTTTATAAAAAATATATATTTCATGTTCATAGTTAAGCTGCCACTTATCAATAGCACAGCCCCATACGTGCCTATTCAGAAATAAGTCTCAAAGTGTTCAGTGGGGCTTGTTCCCACAGCAGTGGGTAGAGGATTGCAGCCTAAGTTAGCTAAAGGCCTGCTTAACAAATGTGTATAATATTGATTACTGGAGTCACTGGTGAATCTGTGAAATAATTCTGTTGGAAATGATAGCCACAATCCTGGATCTAGCAGAGTTCTGTGCCCTCCCTTGTGGCAGTAGCTGTAATACATCAGTAAGCAGTAACTGATGCTTACTGGTGAATTCAGGAGGTGAATCTCAGAGGAGTAGATGCAGCTAGTACTGATTGCCAGGGGAAAGAAAATGGGGTGTGCTCCCAGGAGGATGGGGTGGAGGGAAAGCCTCATTTCCAGCAACGACAAGCCATTTCCACACTAGACTGTTATAGTGCTATTATTCCACTTTCAACATCCTGTGGAATCCTGGGATTTGCAGTTTCAGAGAGGGCCAACTCTCAAGGATTCCATAGGATGCTGAAAGTGGAATAATAGTGCTATAACAGTCTAGTGCGGAAATGACCACAACGATCTGTTCCATACTACCCCTGCCACCCACAGTTCGCTGCCTACCCCAGAGATGATGCTGGAGCAGCCCTGGAACAATTGGATCAATGCTGCTAAACTTCATTGGAATGACAAAGCTGCCTTGGAAGAAAGTTTCAAGGAATATGGTTAAAACCAAGAAGCAAGATGACTCTGTGGAGAAGGGAGGAAGTGAAAAGAAATAACTGCCGAGATGGACACAGAAGGATCCATAGCTGTCTGCTTTAATCTATGTGTCATGCTCATCTTCTTGCCAGAAAACATCACCAGCTACACCTGCAGCAAGTGCAAATTGGTAACTCTCTTGGAAGAGAAGGTCAGTGCACTACAGCTACGTGTTGAGTCCATTGAGCGCAACAGAGAACTTGAGGACTTCCTGGGCAAAACACAGGGAGAATTGATCCTGCAGAACCAACGGGAAGAAACTGCAAAGGAAAAAGAGGCTGGTAATAATGAGGAAACTCCTGGGAGGAAAGTCATTGTCAGGAGCAGGCTGTACAGAAGGGGTTCGGAACCTCTCCCAACTAAGCAGTCACTTCCTGCATCTTCAGTAGGATAGCAGCAGGGAAGATGCTCAAATAGGTAACTAGCAACAAAAGATACTGTATACCGAGGAAGGAATCAAGGTAACTGCCAGCCTCAACATGAATAAAACAAAGGTGCTGGTAACTGAGAACCCATTCACCAGAGTATAGGGGCACCTGTGTGCCAGCCTACCAAGATGAATCAGGAAGTGTACTGTCTTCCTGGTACATGTATCTGGGATGTCACTGGCAACGTGTACAATTCATCAAGAATACAGATCAGTACCCTTTTCTCCTTATCCATGTGGGTACCAATGACACAACCAAGAACATCTTTGAGCAACATTGAGGCCATAAAAAACAAATGCACAGGTGCAAGTTGGGGAATATATGGCAGTATTACATGACAAAAAGATCTTGGGATTATTGTTCATAAATTGAACATGAACCAGCAATATGACACTGCAGCAAACAAGACGAATGCTATTTTGGCCTGCATTAAAAGAAGCATAGTTTCCAAGTCAGGGGAAGTAACAGGCCTCATCTGCAGCACTGTGTTCGGTTATGGGTACCTTGTTTTAAGAAGGATATAGACCAGTTGGAGCAGATTCAGAAAAATGTAAGAAGGATGATAAGAGGTATGAAGAACAAAACATAGAAAGAAAGGTTGAAGGACCAGCTTGGTGAACTGAAGACTAAGAGATGACACGATTGCACTCTTTAAATTCCTCAAGAGCTGTCATAGAGAGGAGGAGGCAGGCCTGTTCTCTGCTGCACCAGAGGGTAGGATGAGGTCTAATGGTCTGAAGTTACAGTTGGGTAGAATTGGATTGAACATTAGTAGGAATTTCTTGACAGCAAGAGTGGTTCAGCAATGGAACCAATTGCCTAGAGTGATGAGGGGGGTCGCCTGACATCTCCAAAAATAGGCTAGACAGCTACCTGCTGGGGAAGCTTTAGCTGGAGATCCTTCATTGAGCAGGGAGTTGACCTTCATGGTCCCTGAGGCCCCTTCCAACTCTATGATTCTATGGCCCTTTCTGCAGGATGTTGTTAAACTGTAATGGGGACGGGAGAAGGACAGGACCATGATGACGGTTACGCATGATGTCGTTGTGGTTCTGTCCTTCTCCCATCCTTAAGCAGCACAATCATGGAGTAATTCATTGATGGGTTTTCCCCATCAATGACCTGCCATCCTGCACTTACCTGGTGTGTGGAGTGTCCAGAAGTACAATGGCTGCATTTCCTACCCCAGTGCAGCCTGGGAAAGTACTCAGCTGCGCTGTGGCAAGAAGAGGGAAGGCCATGGCACTTCCTGGATTGTGGAGGCAGCCGGTATGGAGGGAAGCACTCCCGTCACGCTCCCCTCCTGGCAGAGTAGCTGCCAGGATCCCCTCAGGACACCACAGGGATAAGTTAGGGTGCAGAAAGAGCCGAAGACTCTATGACTTATTTCCATTCTCCTTAGAGCTGAAATCAGGCTTATTTCCATTCTCTGAGTTGCCTTCATCTTCCTCCTCTCACCACTGGTAGACAGTGGTATCACCCCTACATTTGATGCTGCCTGAGGGAGGTGTTTTCCATGGGGTGCAAAGGGCTAGAGAACATTCCCCTTCCATCAAAAAAGAGACATAGGCACACGTACATCACTGATGGGATTCCAGTCTATGGCCGTTTCCACATGAGACTGTTCTAGCGCTATGATTCCACTTTCAGCATCCTATGGAATCTTGGGGTTTGCAGTTTCGGGAGGGGCCGGCCAAACCCCAGGATTCCATAGGATGCTGAAAGTTGAATCATACCACTAGAACAGTCTCATGCGGAAACGGCCTATGTCTCAGATGAATTGAAATGTGTCATATCTATGGTGGGCTTCCATACATGCAAATTATCCTGTTCAAGCCATCAGGCTATTGATGGACATGTGTGTAGGCAAACTTTCCTTAGGTTTCATGCAAGGCATCTGGGCAGACAAAAAAAAGAGTGTCACAGTTTTATTATTGTCATTTTGGTCCCCCATTATAAATGACTTCAACATTATCTTATTAAACACTCATTTGAAACAAAGAGCACATAGTATGGCTCCAGGCGCTTGCTGGAACAAGGACGACTAATGTGTGAGCCCTTTGGAAGTGAGTTAATAGATATTTGCAATAGTACTGAGCAACTTAGGTGGCTTAATTAAAGAAAGGACTTGTGTTTCACTGTTAGAAACTAATTTCCTCCTAGGTCAGGATTTGGTGGTTTTTCACCTATCACTCACCTCTCCACACAATTTGCTGCACTTAATAGTCTCTGTTTGGGAAAACATATTAAATGTTATTGAAAGAAAATGAACTGAAATAAAAAGCACAAGACAAAAAAAAACACCCTACCCTTATACATTTATATACTTTTTTTTTTTTTAAAGTAAAGACATTGATAGGAGGAAAGTGTATATAGTTTTGCAAATGTATATAGTTTTATATTCCAATAATGGGAAATTAACTGGAGACCTAAACAGACCAATTCCTTCTCCTTTAGGGAAGACATAGTGTCACACCATTTGTGGTTTCATAACCACTGGGTTGCAAATGCCCAAGCCCCAACAAAATGTACTTGCAAGGTAGTTCTTAGGATAAAAAGTAGTGCAGCCTTCTCCACATCTCAGATAACTCAGATCAAATAATGAGTATTTTCTGTGCAATTCACAGGTTGTCAGCACAAGCCAAAGCAATGAGGTTGCTCCCACTGTACTCTTGTAACACTTGGAAGGACTAGAGGTAAACTAGACGGGTTAAACCAATTGTACCCTTCCCAGTCTGGAAATAATAGCTCCTTTCTCTTTTCTAATGAAAGACTATGGCCATTTCTGCACTACACTGTTATAGTGCTATTATTCCACTTTCTTTTTTTTAATTTTATTTTTATTAAAGTTATAACAAACAATATTTCCAAATAATCATTCTTTCTTTTTATAAATATAGAAGAAACAGAAAGCAAAGAAATATATACAATCAAATTTATATACCTATATACCTATAAATTTATATACCTATCCAACATCTAATTCTATTTCTTCTTCTTCTATTAATCTTCTATCTTAAACATAAATAGATAAATAGATAATTTCCCTATTTATGTGACTTGCCATATAATTTTGAAAATATATTTTTCAATTCCCTTTTCCCATATCTTTGCTTATTTTCATTCTTTTCATGTTTCTTTCTGAATCGCCCATTTTCATTGTATGTATTCTTTAGTCGGTTTCAATTCTTCCCTATTTTTCCCTCTTGTTTCACCCTTAAGTGCCATTGTCAAATCATCCATCATTATCATTTCTGATAGTTTAACATCCCATTCCTCGATATCAGGTATATGTTCACACTTCCAGTACTTTGCATAAGTAATCCTTGCATTTGATACCATATACAGTATTATTCTCCAATATCTAATATGCTCTTTTTATATTTGATGTAACATATTTAAAAGAAATATTTCAGGGTGCAAAGGAATATTAATTTGTAATATTTCCAATATTTTCTTTTGAATGCTTTTCCAATATCTTTTAGCTTCAGGGCATGACCACCACATATGAAAAAATGTCCCTTCTTCTGTCTTACATTTCCAACATTTATTGGAAATCTTGTACGTTTTTCTTAATTTTGCTGGGTCTAAGTACCATCTATAGAGCATCTTAAAGTAATTTTCTTTCAGCTTTTGGGCTAATGTAAATTTTTGTGTGTTCTTCCAGCTTTTCTCCCAATGTTCCAAGCTAATTTCATGCCCTATATTTCTTGCCCATTGTATCATTGAATCTTTAATTATTTCTGTCTCTAATTCTCTGTTTAATAATATTTTGTATAATTGAGCCACCATATGGTCTTTTTTTTTCAAGAATGACATTTTCAAATTCATTTCTTTTCCCTGTACTTTCAAATCCTTCCAATTTGTTATCCATTTTAAATCTTTCTTTCAATTTATTATATAAGAACCATTTACATTTGAAACCTTCCATCTCTAGTTCCTCTCTTCTTTTTATTCTTAGACTTGTCTCTTCCTCTACTAAAATATCTTCATATCTGATCCATTTTTCTTTCTCATCTCGCCATCTTCCAAATAAGGCTTCGTGGGGAGATAGCCATAACAGGATTTTAATATACATCTTCCTTTTAAATTTCTTCCACATTTCAAATAATGCCCTTCTAAGACAATGGTTGAGGAATTCTTTATCTACTTTGGTTTTATTATTCCAAAGATATCCATGCCAGTCAAATTTCAATTCCGATCCTTCCATTTCCAATATTCTTTCATTTTCAAGAATTATCCATTCTTTCAACCAGGTCAGGGCATTTGCTTTGTAATATATTTCAAGATCTGGTACACCAAATCCTCCTCTTTCTTTTCTCTCTATTAAGATCTATGTTGTTGTTTTTAATTTTGTTTTTAATTTGTTAATAGTTAATGTGTTTTAGAGGGTTAGAAGGGTTGGTGGGTGGGGAGGATGGGCTACATCTTAATGTTTTTAATGTATTTTATATATTGCTGTAATGCCGCCTCGATCCATTGGGAGAGGCAGGGCAATAATGGCCCTTTTCACACGGGGCTCTGAAATCTTCCCACCGCGATCCAGGCAGGCTTTTTCCCAATCCCCGCTAAAACGTGCCAAACTTTTGTCGTTTCTCATGGCTCTATCGGCAAGAGGCTAGGCGAGCATTATCGCATTCACACAGCGCAGCCATAGCCCCTCCCAATGTTGTCCTTTCCCCGCCCTACCTAGCGTTTGATTGGCGGTGCCCTTTTTCAAAAAGTAAAAGTTTGGGCGTCATCGATGACGCCAAAATGCACGTGCGTCCCCTCGCACCCTCCCGGGATCCACCCCCTCCCCCGCGCCTGCTGAAGTGCCGCGGAAACTTTTGACAAAAACTTTTCCTGCCCGCTCGCTTTTTGCTGTTTTGAGTATGGCGAGCGAGCAGTTGAGGGAAATAGCTGGGCTCCTTGCCCCGTTTATGACAGCAATTGCAGCCTTGTTAGGAGCGCTTGAATATTGCTGGTCCGAAGATGGTGCGAGTAGGCGCAGGCTCGCAAGGAACCGTCGCCCTGCGCTCCTACAACGGACACCCGCCCCCCCACGCAAGGCCACCCTTTTTCGAGGTGATGCGTAGCCTGTGGAGGGCGGCGGGGAGCCCCAGATGGACAGCCGGTGGCAGACGTGAGTAAGCGCAACACACTGCGCCTGTGTGGCTATGGGAACCCCAGGGGAATGGTTGTCGTGATCCCCCCCAAAGGGGGATGCACCCTACGGAGTAGAACCCACGCTATTTACTGTGGCATTTCCATAGGCAGAAGACGCCATGCGCCTGGCCACCAAGCCCTCGTGGACACGCAGGGCATGCCAGGGATGGAAGGTAGGAAAACCACTATTTTAGCAGCCCTTGGCTTATTTTTTCATTTCCCTCCTAACGCCCCAACAATCAACAAAGGACACAATAAAGTTTCCTCCTTCAGAAAGGCTGCTGTGGATGCGCACATGCCTAATCGAATTTCACCTTTGTTTTGGGCAGCAGACCAAAGAACATCCCTCAACCGGAGTGGCCACGGACGGATGTGGAGGAGCCGGAGGAGGAACGCCCCTGTGCCCAGGAGTAGACGTTCCAAGGCCAATGTTGAAACCCCCAGCCCTTTCCCAAACGCACATCCACCCTGTACAGCACTTTTTTATTTATTTATGTAAATATGTAGTTATGAAAATATATTTTTTTGGAAAAAGGAAACATTTATTTATTAAAAAATTTATTCTTTCAAGTAGGTGTGTGGCTCCTTGCATGTAGCCCTCCCCTGCAAAGCTGTTCGGTCAGCGTGGCGTCTGTGGCATGCCACTGTTCCAGTCACGGACCGCTGTGCAATTTGCCAGCCAGACAAACTGTATTGCGTGTTTGGCGAAGTGGTGGAAAGGGCAGTAGTGTCAGCGTGGACTTTTCAGCTTGGATCAACACTCCGTGGGAAGATTTGCACTGGGAATGCGCATCCCCGTGGATTTCCGATCCTGTGGAGACAAGGAGGGGCGTTAGTATTTATAAACAAAGCAAACAGTACGAACTGACAAAGGGAACTGCCTTGTTTTATAACTTCAGAGGGCAGATATTCACAGCAGGGGAGATAACCTTTCAGCTTTTGTGATATCAACAGCTTCAAGCTAATGTACAACAACTTAAATTTTGGCACAAGCTAGACTGAAAACGATGTGGTAAATTGTGTGCCTATACAATAGTCCCAGGAACTGGTTCTCTGCCCATGGGATCCTCCCTCCCAGAGCCACATGGACTGATAAAGATGAAATGCTTGCCTCCCCCAAACAATGATGTGTGTTCCATTGCCCTATGGATCTCTGCCATGTCCAAACAGCTAAAGAAGCATGGAACACCACTGAGTCTCCTGCCCTGGCAGGGGAAAATCATCCCCCCCTGCATGTGGCGGGGGGGGGTTCAGACAAACAACACAGCAGGTCCTTATGGGGAGTGACTGCATTAATGGCGGCCGCTTTAAAAATAACTACTGCCAGGGGTCAAACAGAAGCCACTACCCCCCACACCCCCAGCCCGAGAATCTGGTTTAAAACGGATGATTACCACGGGCCATTTTTCTCTGGGGGCGCCAAACAGTCCCCAGAGAAAAATAATACGTTTCCCAGTAAAAGTTTGCACGGGGACCTCGTGCCGGAGCAGCACAGCAGCCATCCCCAAATTTACACAGCATCCCATCATTGTGCCATGATCCCGCTTCCAAAGTAACCTGGAGAACGGGTTTGGCGCGGTGGCTGCTTTGGACGTTCCCTCCCTTCCTACCTGCCCCCCTCCACAGCTTTCCCAATTTTCCCTAACCTTTAAAAGCATCCTGCCATGCCATCCTTGGCGAGTGTATCCACTCGCCAGTCACCACCTCCCCCTCGACCCCATATTTAAAAACAGGGCACCTTCGGGAGACACAACCCCCGGAAACCCGCAATTCACGACACCGCACGGACAAAGGATAGCTAAGGGGAAAACCTACCTTCCTTTTTTCCGTTCCTCGTCCCTTTGCTTCCTCCTTGCAGCCGCTGAAACCTTCCTTTTTTTCCGTTCCTCGTCCGTTTGCCTCCTCCTTGCAGGCGCCTCAGCGGGTTTGGAAAATGGCGCCGCCCGCTCGTGCTGGGGGCGGTCCTGTGGCTTCTGCTGACCACGCCTTGATCCCTCCCTCTCTTGATCGCCCGCGCGAATCAGGATGCACCGCTGCTTTCTCATGAAAACGTTGAGCACGGATTGGAGGAAAAGACCACATTTTATCCGGTCTTTGAAAAGTGCGCGGAAATGCAGATTGGTGGCGCCCCCGCTCAGATTGGTGTGAGAATGCAAAAAGTTTAATGCTCTCTAACGTGTAAAAGGCACCCGACCAAGGACGAACTGGGAAGCTTTAAAAACCCCATGTGAAAAAGGCCAATAATAACAACAACAACAACAACAACAACAACATCTGCCACTTTATTCTTGACTTCTTCCCTCCCCAAATGAATCTTGATAAACTTTTTTCCAATTACAGAAACATCCTTTGTTGATTATTATTGGAAGATTTTCAAAAAGATAATTAATTTTTGGAAGAATATTCATTTTAATTGATGCTATCCTTCCCAATAAAGGTAACCTCAATTTAGACCATTTCTGAATTTCTATCTTTATTTCACTCCATAATGTTTTGTAATTATTTTCATACAATTCATTGTTTTGTTTTGCTATTGCAATCCCTAAATATTTTATCTTTTTTCTGTCTCAAATCCCGTCAATCGTATTATCTCTTCCATTTCTTTTTTAGTCATATTCTTTGTTATGATTTTTGTTTTACTCTTATTAATTTTAAATCCTGCTATCTTTCCAAATTTTTTAGTTGTTTCCAGTAATTTTTTCACACTTGACTTTGGATCTTCAAGAAAAATCACAAGATCATCAGTATACACCCTCAATTTGTATTCTTGGCTCTTTACTTTAGTCCCTTTGATATCTTTATCAGCTCTGATGATTCTAAGCATCACTTCTAATACTGTTATAAATAACAATGGTGAAAAGGGCAGCCTTGTCTCTATTTTTTTTTATTCTGATTGGTTTCGTTTTCTCACCATTGATTATGATTTGAGTGTTTGTATTTTTGTATATTTCTCCAACCCATGTGCCAAATTTTTCTCCACAATTCATCTTTCCAAGTAATTGTAGTATAAATTCATGTTTGATATTATCAAAAGCTTTTTCTGCATCAACAAATATCATAGCAAATTTCTTCTCGTTATGTTTTTCATAATATTCTATCATGTTAATTACTGTTCTTAATTATCTCTTATTTGTCTTTTAGGTAAGAATCCACTTTCATCTTCATGTATTATCTAGATTTTTTTCATTCTTTCAGCCAATATATTTGCAAATATTTTGTAATCTACATTTAAAAGGGATATCGGTCGATAGTTGTTAGGATCTCGAGAATCCTTCTCTTCTTTCAATATTAACGTAATGTTTGCTTCATTCCAAGATGCAGGTTTTCCTTTGTCAACTATTTCATTAAACATTCTATGCATCGGCTTTAGTAATTCATCCCGTCATATTTTATAATATAAAGAAGAGAAACCATCGACCCTGGTGATTTTGCTAGTTTTGCTTTTTCAATAGCTTCCAGTATCTCCTTCATTGTAATATTAGCATTTAAAGCATTTTTTGTTCTTCTGTTAATTCAATTAAGTCTTGTTTCTCCAAATATTCTTGTATCTTGTTATTTCCCTCCATGCTATAATTATTTTCATATAACTCCTTGGAATGTTTCCTGAAGATAGTTTTTATATTTTCTTGATCTGTTACAATTTCTTTTCCTTAAAAGGCTTGAAAAATTAAGTTTCTTTCTTTTCTTTCTCTAGTCTTAGAGCTAACCATTACCTGGTTTGTCTGCTCCTTCAAAATGTTTTTGTTTCATTATCTTTAATTTTTTCTCAATTTCAATCATATTTTCATTCCTTATTTTTTCTTGTAGAATCCTGATTTCTTTCCTTAATTTCTTGTTACATGTATCCTTTCTTAATTTTTCTTCCTTTATTTTAATGTCTCTCTCCATTTCTTTCACTTTCTCTTGTCTTTTAGGTTCCACTCCAATTCCACTTAATAAATAAACCTCTCATGAGTGCTTTTCCAGCGTTCCAAATTACCTTCATAGAAATATCTTCCGTCATGTTTTCTTCAAATAGAGCTTTAAGGCCTGCTTGGCTTTTTTGATGTATTCTTTATTTTGCAATAGAAACTCATTCATCTTCCAATTTTGATATATATTTCTTTTCCTCAATTTCAGTTTCATTTGAATTGGATTATGATGTGAGGTAATTTTTGGTAGGATTTCCATATCTTTTATTTTAGTATGAATCGTCTTAGAAATAAGAAACATGTCTATTCTTGACATCGTATGATGACTATTGGAATAATAGGTAAATCCTTTCTCTTCAGGATGTTTTAACTTCCACACATCAACCAAAGAAGTCTCTTCCATTAATTTAAAGAAAGTCTGGTAATTTCCCTTGTTTTTGTTTTCTTTCTTATTTGATCTATCTTCCACTGGATCCAATACTACATTCATATCCCCCATAACCAAAATATTTTCTTGGTTCTTTTCAATTGTGTATTTTATTAGTTCTTCTCTTATTTTATCATAGAATTCACTTTTCTTTTCCTGTGGCACGTATATTCTGACCAGCAGTAATGTAAGATCTGGGATTTGAACTTTAATTCCAATGAAATACCCTTGGTCATCCCGGAAAACTTCCTCCAATGAATATTTTGAATTTACATAAATAGCTGCCCCCTCTTCTTTTTACTGTATGCCGAAATATAGCACTTTCCAAGTTTAGGATTTCGTAAATAATGTGCATCTGCATCTCGAATTTTTGTCTCTTGTATACAAATAACATCTGAATTGATCTCTAAAAAATGAAATACTTGTCGTTGTTTATAACTTGAATTCAAACCTTGTACATTCCACAATAAAACCTTTAAAGCCATTTTTCTTAAATGTCTTCTGTTTCACTTAACTTCTCTTCTGATTCTAATTCTGTTAGTTCTTCTTCTTGTTCCTCTTCTGGTCTTTCTTGCAGTTCCTCTCCTTCTATCTCTGCTTCTTCTGGAGACTCCTCTTGCCCCTTTCTTTCTCTATCCCAGTCATGAATTATATCCTCTTTCGTCTTTAAATTTTCCAACATGTCTCTTAAGCTTTTTTTGCAATTCATATGCTTGTGTTGGTGTTGTTACCTTATATCTTATTCCACTTTCAACATCCTGTGGAATTCTGGGGTTTGTAGTTTAGTGAGGCCCAAGAGCTCTCTGGCTGAGAATTCTAAAGGCCCCAGCATTCCATAGGACATTGAAAGTGGAATAATAGCACTGTAACAGTTGTAGGGTGGAAATGGCCTATGAAACTTGGTGGTAAAAATGTCATTCATGTCTGTAAACATCACAGATGTGAGAAGTCGTCATGGGAAATTTTTGTTCTTCTAAATGTTGCTGGGAAGAGCCAGCGTGGTGTAGCGGTTTGAGCCTTGGAATAGAACACCGAGGACCAGGATTCAGTTCCTCTCTCAACTGTGGAAATCCACTGGGTGACCTTGGGCATGCTCTTTCAGCCTCAAAGGAAAGTAAAGGCAAATTCCCATCTGAACAAATCTTACCATGAAAATCCCATGATAAGTTCACCCACAGGTAGACATAAGTTGGAAATGACTTGAAGGCTCACAACAATACCAGACCAGAATGCTGCTGGATTGCAGCCCCACCTTCCCTCACCATTAGCTATGCTAACTTAAACCAAGGGGAACAGCAGCCCAGCAACATCTGGAGGGCCACAAGTTGCCCACACTTGTCCGGATTTGCTAGAATTTACCTAGCCAAAAGGTTGCTAGAAGTTATCATATGTTCATGGAACATTTGCCATCAAGGCAATGGGGACAGAAGCTCACTCCACAATGATTCTGACTTCCACAGTGAATTTCATTACACAGATTTGAATCCTATTGGTTAATCCCATCTAGAATCCACTGTTGACTGGTGACTCAATGTATAGGTAAATCCCAATGATTCAAGTAAAGTAGATAGGATTTATAACAGAGTTAATTCAGTTCATAATATTCCTGTGGCTGAGAAATTTGCCATGTGAGTATCAATTTCTCTGCTGAATGCAATGCCTCCCATGGCAAAGAAGAGCACAGACTAGATGGGGAGCTATATGAGATCAACCTGTGGTCAGGGACAGACTGTGTAGTCTGGAGATAACTTCATCCTTTAAAAATGTAATGTGGTATCAAGAGAAAAAAAATGGATGGAGGGAAAAGAATGCAAATATAGCCTGCAGTTGCTGATTAGTTGGTGAGTGTCTTCATCAGCCATCAACTAATTAATAGGCTATTTAATATGGCAGTCACAGCTTCACAATACAGATGATATTTTTGATGATATTTCATGATGACAATGGAGTTAATTGAAAAGATGAGAAAATTCACTGATTGCTTAGGAAATCATCTCAAATTAAAACATATCAGTTGTAAGAAGTATATGGACATGTGAAATAATTTGGACTTCAAGGTAAACAGAGTGAGAGGAACTATGAAGGGTCTATTTGGAATAGTGGGGCAGGGCAAAATTTAGCATGCCTCAATTAACTCTCAAACCCAGTGGTGGTTGCATATCCTAGTATTTCTGTATTATATATGACTATATGATGTTGATGATTAATCACATAAGAGTCCTTAAAAGACAGAAGTGACCATTCTGCAGGTTATAGACAAAACAATTTGTATCTGTGCCAAATTGTACACCAAAGCCTAAATCAATTGTGAGCACTCATTAAACTAAATTGACTGAATCAGTGGGAATTTGGTTAAGTTAGCTCTTAACAGAAGTTACCTTGATTCCATGGGTCTATTCTAACTGAGACAAATAAACTGGATTTAGAACTGTCATTTCAACAGAATCATACATGATTACAATTTAGAGATCAGCTAAACCTGTTGTGGTGCATATTTCAACTTGTGCTAGTCTTGTGAGATTTTTAAGCCAAAATCCATGACATGCAAGGTTGACAATCCAGAAATAGTTATTAATAAGTTTGTATTCTACCTAAATGCCAAATTAAAGTATTGATTTCATTTCACTTAGCCATGTACTTCTTGGAAAAACTAACATACCATCACTGTTCATAAATTAAATGATGTGTATATTTCAGTCTTTATAGGGGGCATTACACCCATAAAACATGGGAATTTTTTTTTTGGTGTCTTATTTAATCTATATAGGAGGAAAAGCTTTTCAATCCCCAAAAATGGGACATTCCTTATAACATGGGGCACCTAAAGGGACAAGCTTTCTGACACTAAAATAAGGAAAATCTCTTATAACAAGTGGCACCCTGCAACCCTAGCCTGTGCAAATTGAAAATTAAAATACACAGTTAGGAAGACCAATGCCCACTGTATGTTCTCTGCATCTTTGCTCATCCTGGACAAAGGAAATCTGCTTTCACTGGGCTGTGATTGTGCTGGCCAATATCTCTCTGGGAGAAGGGATAATTTCTACTGCCATTAAAGAAAGCTGAACAACCCAGCTCGGATCGTATGATCAAAGATCATTACTTTTCACTGTCTAATCTTCCATTTTTGAGCAAGGTGTTGGAATGAGTGGTGACCTCTCCAGTTTAATGTATCTTGAAGCAAATTATTATTCTTTTTTATGACCCTGTCCAATTTTATTTCAGACCTGGCTTTGGGATGGAAGCATCCCTGGTCATTCTGGTGTATGACTTGAACCTGAGAATGGATTGTGGGTTGTAATCCTGTAAGTTCTTTCACTACTGTTGTTGTTGTGGGTGGTGGTGGTGGTGGTGTGCCTTCAAGTAATTCCCAGCTTCAGGTGACCCTAAGCCCCTAAGAGAAGCCTATCATAGGTTGGGGGGTGGGAGCTGAGAGTGTGTGACATGCCCAAGATCGTTCAGTGGGTTTCCATTGCTGAGCCAGGAATCAAACTCTGATCTCCAGAGTCATAGTCCACTACACCATGCTGGCTGTCTTACCCTTCTTACTGACTCTCAATACAATAGTCACAATACCTGTTTTGATGGCTGAACTTGGGGTCACACCATGGCAGAAAGTCCAACCTTCCTTGGAGGGCAGTTTCAGAAAGGGATACCTGGAGATCCCTGGCTCATGACTTTTGGTATATAGGCTGTTACAATGTTCCATCATGTCTCTCAGACTGTTTAACATCTACGTCAATGTGGGAATCATGCAGTCAGATGTTGTTGGACTAAATTCTCAGCAGCCTTAGCCAGTATTACCAGTGGGGAAGAATGCTGGGATTCACAGTCAAACATCAGGAAGGACACGTAAGTCCCACCATAGATTCACTAGTGGACAGGGTGGGTTCTAAACCACAGCTTCAAATGTAACACATCAACACAATCAGGCTAATGTGGTGGTGGGGAGAACAAAATACGATGTGCAGATGTCTGGAGAAAATGTTTCTTCCCCAGATTACTGCTGTCATTCCAGCCCACTGTCACAGTTGGACGATAGGTTCTCATTATATCTGAAAGACGCCCAGACAAGCTTGAAACTAATAGTCATTCATAAGCTTTCCAGTTCTTGAAACATGATTCTTTTGGAAGGCACCGAGAAAAGTCAGCAAAAATAAGAGAAAGATAGCTGGGAGCCTTGGAGAACACTGACAATGTCAAAGGAGCTCTAAAAATAGAATGTTCTTCTACTTCAGACACCAACTTTTTTTTTTTTTTTAAGGGAATGTTAACTGCAGGATGTACATTGGCAAGAGCAAGAAAATGTTCAGGTAAAAGGAGAACAGGGTACATGCTCTTACCCAACTAAATGCACTATTACAGTGAGAATTTTAAAGCTGGGAGCATATATATGCATATATACACACATACTTACACACACACACACACACATTTGAATATATGTGTATATATATATGCATATACACATATATTAAAATCATAACAAACAACATTTAACAAACAGGTATGCAAACTAGTTCATATCTAGTTTGATGGAAAGCTTCCTCTTTTTTGAGCTCCTCCAGAATACGGATGCAAATGTTGGCATATTTTGCTATCATACAAGAGAATAAAAATGTTCAAATGTGTTCTCCCCACTGGATGAGATGATCAAAGTTTCACAAATTTTGCAAAGATTTCTCACATTTTTGGAGAAAATTCAGTTTTGCAATAACTTCGTATTTTGGGCAGACCCCCTCCCCAGCCTTTTCAGCAAGTAAGCATTGCATTTTGTGTCGATGCAGCATGGTCTATACAAAAACATCAGGCATGAATTAGCCAGTCTTCCAAATGTTGTTGTACTAAAGCTGTAAGCAGCCCTGGCCACCATAACCAACAGTGAGGAATGCTGGGAGTTGCAGTTAAAGCACATGTTGAGGGCTGGACAATTCCCCTGCATGCAGTAGTTTTGGAAGCAATTGCTAAACTGCTCTTTACGCAGTAGGATTTAATTTCTTAGTAGACTGAGAGGACTAGAGGTTAACCTTAGCCATGGGAAAGGAGGAATCATTTGCTGAATTATTTTTTTTACACATTATTGTTCATTTTTAATTATCATGTAGCATTTTCCAGCACAGAACAAGAGAACAATTCTGCTGTTAAAATTGGAAAGGCATACACCGAGTGGCATGATATGAAAATTAAACTAGTAGGCTAGTAAAATAGAAAAGTCATTGAGGTATGAAAGCAATTACAATGGGATTTTTACATGCTACTAGCTCCCTGTAAAATGATATTAACTTATTTTCACCTCTAGTTATGGGAACAAGGACAGTCTCATACAGATGTCTCACAGCTATTTACAAATCTTTAATAATATAGATTGCCTTTTTTCAAAGGGCAATCCAGGAAGGAGAAGGGGGCTTAGCCAAAAATATCTCAAAACAGATTTTCTTTTTTTAAAAAAGAAGTATCAATATCCCTCAATGCAGTTTTGTTAAATACTGCAAGATAGGAAATTGCAAAATTATGGAAAATGTTCACAGGACTCTCCATGTAAAAATGGCTGGACAGATTGTGGTCTATAGTATTATTAGAAAAACTAACATATAGAGCTAGTTTAGCAAGAGGAGAAATCGTACACATTTGAATAAAATTGAAGACCCTTTATTATGTATGTTAGTTGCATAAATTCTGGATTTAAATCACCATTGACTAAGCAGTTTTCTGGAAAAGTACAGTTTGAATAATATGCATATTTTGAAAGGAGGACTATATTTGTGGTGCGTGACAATGAAATATGTCAATATTTATTAATTAAGGGTTGAGGGAGCGAACAGAGTTGCTGCGTACCGTAATATTTCTGGAAGGAATGGAATAATTTGAATTTTTAAAAGAAAATTGTCAGTACCCTTCGTGTGCTTTATGCTGCTTGGTGCCTGCACACACACCTATTATGACATTATTCTGTTCTGAAATAGTTTGCATTAAAAAGATCAGTGACCACCATGGGGTGGATCTTGCAGTCTAAAAGTCTGGTACAGATCAAAGCAATTTATGGTCTTCCAAATATCCTTGCAGTCCTTGCTAGCATAGCAAATGGTTGAAGATGATGGGCGTCACAGTCCAACAGCAGTTGGAAAAGCCATGTATTGTCCACCCCTTGTTTATCCCCTAACAGGCCACTTGAGAAAAACGAAACTCATGCATGGCAAGATCTTATCACAGCTATTTTCATCATGGTTGATTTTTTCCTTGCAGCTGCTATGGAACATGATGGCTATGAAAAATGACATGAAGCTGGTTATTAGATAGGAGCAATAGATTCTGCCACTTAACAAGTATGGATGGATGTGCTGGCTGCTATGGAAAAGCCTCTTCTGCAGATCTGAATCTAAAGGGGAAATGGGATCCCCGTACTCCTAACAAGCACAGCCACTCAGCTACATCCCTGGTCTCTCTCTCCACCTGCTTAGCATTCACACAGCATTCAGTCTCAATGCAACTTTGAATATAAATGCATAACATACCAATACTGCCCCCTTCTACTTACCTACCCAGGTAGACACACACACACACACACAGCATTCAGTGCCAGGGTAGGTTTGAATAGAAATGATTAGATTAAAACAGGCATATTAATCAATAATTATTTAGTAGTGATTAATGTATCAATCAATCAATCAACTACAGAGTCATTAAACAGTGACCAGGCCTTGTTGCAACTGAAAAATTCAGAGTTCATCAGGGGAAAACTTAGTTGTCTGAAACTATCTTGGTTTCTTTTTTCTTTTTTTTATAATAATTTTTTATTGATTATATAACTGAAAAACAAAAGCAAAAAATTAAACACCATGTGTTATACATAATAGTGAAAAAAAAATTTTTTTTCCTTTAAACAACATAAACTTACATTATTTTTTTTCTCTTTTACACTTGAAATCATAACCTTATTCAGCTTATTCCATATCATACAGCTTATACATTTTTGTTACCTATCTTTAATTCTTATTTTCATTATATTCATTTTTAATATTATAATTTCATTCTTAATTCTATATTTTCGGCTTCCATTTAACCTATTACTATGATTAATTATAATCTTATTACTTCAAAGCCAGTTAACTTTTAACTTTTTTTTTTCCTTTTAAAAATTAAACATCACATATCCAATTTCATCAATAGATCACTAGTTTAACACACACGCGTAATATAAAATAAAAATAAAAAATAAAAAATACAAAACAAAACAAAACAAATATATATATATATATATATATATATATATATATACCCACCCCCCAGAGCCAACTTTTTATTTAATCCACTTTCCAAAATTGCCATTCTTCTTGTAATAGGGTAGCTTTACCATCTCTTATCAAAGCTTTTTCCAAAAATATTTTCCAAATTTCCTCAAAATCATTCCCTTTTGTTAAACCTTTCATAAGTCTAATTCTACATGTTAATTTATCATTAATTGCAATTTTCCACACTTCTTTATACCATTCCTCTATTTGAAATTTTTCATTTGTTTTCCATTTTTTTGCTATTATTAATCTCGCTGCAATTAACAAATTTGTTATTAATTCTTTTCTTACCTGAGTACACTCAACCTTATTATATATAGACAACAACGCTATATTTGGACATACTGGTATTACTACTCCTGTAATCTCTTTTATCTCTTTAAAAACCTTTTGCCAAAATTCCATTATCTTTTTACAATTCCACCACATATGTATATATGTACCAATTTCTTGACATCCTCTCCAGCATAATCTTGTATATTTCTCATCTATTTGATTTAATTTCACTGGAGTCAAATACCATTTCCAAACTATTTTATAATAATTCTCTTTTATTCTTATTGATAATTTTTTTAAATGACGTTGTTTCCAGATTTTTCTCCATTCTTGTATATCTATGTTTTGTGCTGTCTCTTCCTCCCTGATTTTTCTAAGATAATCCTCTTCTTGTTCTTTTGCTAATATTTTATATATTTCACTTGTTGTACCTTTTAATATTTCATTTTCTTGCATATTTTCTCTTTGAATAATAATTTGTTCAAATTTAGTATGTTCTTTAAAATCCTTAACATATCTTTTCATACTCTTTGTCCATTGCTCTAATTGTATGTAATTTAACCAGGATATTTTAGTTTCCTGCAATCTCTCTTTCATTCTATCTTTATTTATCATTATTTTCATCCAATCTTTTAATCTATATATTTTTTGTTTTTTTATTTCTTTCTCTATTATTTCTCTCAAATTCATTGGAAATTTTTCCATCATTACTATCGGAGTTAATGTTGATATATTCGGTATCAATTTTCTTTTATTTTTCTTCCATATTTCTATTATATTTTTTATAAAAGGATTTTCTATCTTTTCCATTTCTTTCTTTGAAAAATTCCTAAAAAATATATTTTCTAATTTCTCTATCTTGGTTTCTTTTCAAAAATATTTTACTAAAGTAATATGTTTTGCCTGGCCAAGAATTATCTCATTGATTGTGTGTTATGAAATATCATGGTTTCCTAACTGTATTTAAAAGCAACAACAACCTTTCTTTTCTTTTTGATATTCTAAATATGCAGTTGGTAAAGGAGATAGTAGGAAGCCAGTATGTAGTGGTTTGAGTGTTGGACTATGGCCCTGTTGTTACTCCAAAACATGGGTGACTCAGGGGTCCACCCATGATGCCAGTACCTCCACATGACAATGGGGAATCAATTAGCTCAATTAGGAGGGGGTAACCTAATGAGATCTTTCCACTAACATTCACTGGATCTTGCAGGAAAGAACCAGCCAGAGATCCCAAATCTAAACTGAAAATCTGTGTTATTGAAAGTTCAATCACACATGCAAAAGATCCAAACACTCTTTCTCACACACAAGAGCTAGCCAAAGGAGAAAGGGAGGAAAGTTGTGGATGGAGGACTTGTAGGGTTCAGGGGATAATTACTGATCTGGAGAGCAGCAAGGACAGTGGAGATGTGGCTTAGGTTCACACCTAAGGGCAATTCTTGTTCAGCAATCAGAGTGACAACGTGGCATTCAGAAAGGTGAGTGACTGCACTGAATCACTCAAAACTGAGGGTTTTCATACTCAAAAATTACCAGTGTAGGGAAACACCCAGGTGTAAGGGAACAGGGTTGAAACAATCACAGCTTTGATGGGAACATTAGCTTGACCATTGTATGCTCAGAGATGTTTCCAGCTGCAACTTAAGCCTATTATTTCTAGAGATGTTTTGTAATCTGCCTGAAAATGACTTTGGCTAAGCCTAGAGGGGGTGTTGGCTGACCTGCCTTGCAATTTTGTGTTTTCATTCAGTAATTTTCCTCTTTCCAGTTTGACCTTCCAGTCATCTCAGGTTCCATTTCATATCAACACCAATTAATGCAGGTTGCCAATTAAATAATGTTTTGCCAATTAAGCCACATAAATCTTGGAGGGTGTGCGGGGTCGTAACACTTGAGACTAGGGTTCAATTCCTTTCTCAGCTGCAGAAATCCACTGGGTGACCTTGGGAGCATCACACACTCTCAGCCCCAGAAAACCCGTGATAGGTTCACCTTAGGGTTGCCATAAGTCAGAGATGACTTGAAGTCACACAATAACACAAAAGAGACAGTTGATGGCATATCCTATAACCTCCTCATCTTGAAGGACCAATATACTGTTTATATTCTTATTCAGTTTCTGGTGAAGAAGGAATCTGTGGAGCAAGACATAATACTACTTCCAGGAAAATTATTAGATGCTTAGGGAGCTGCATTCCCAAGTGCTCTGTGGTATGAAAGGCACTCAGAAGAGTGATCACAAAAATACAGAGCTCAAATCAGAGGTGTTTTTTCCCCTTTAATACAATTTTACAGGCATTTACCTCTGGCTCAAACTAAATGTGACTTAGAAAATGTCTGATGAGATCTCCTGACATTTATGTGTTTACTTTATAATAACCTCAGGGGGTTCTGATTTTGATGAGAGCATTGGCTCACGCTGTTCTCCTCAATCTAAATCATTGCCTTCCTTAACCTGCTGGTACCCTCTTGGGAAGGAGGAATAGCGCAATAGAAGTCTAGGTACCCACAGCATCATGTGTAGTTTGAGCCTCAGTCAAGGAGGGAGGGAGGGGAAGAGAGTGAGAGAGGGAAAAACAGACTATAGTATATGATCTTCCATAGCAGATATTCATGGCAGACATTTAGCTGATGGCAAACTTGCCATTCTTTTCAAAATGAGACCGTCTTTATGTTAATACTGTCTGAATTTACTTTATGAAATAATCAGCTTTCTGGATGCTTAAATAGGCTCATTCTGAACAAGCTTCAGTTCTTCTATGCAATGCTCAGAAATGTAAACAGCTAATCAACAAAGATATTTGTTCCACTTCAGAAATAAGGCTAGCTAATTGGGGAGCTTTGATCTGTGGAATAGATCAGGAGCATGTCAAAATAAACCATACAGCTAGTTCAAGTGTTACGCTGCCTGAGGCAGAACAGCATATGGCATTCTGCCCTGCTGCTCCCCAGTCAGTCAATGCTTATGTGTGTATGTCGTGACAAGCTATGATGTGGTTTGTCACAGTCTAGCTTTCTGTGATGTGCAAAGCTACCCCTTCTAACAAGCCATTGTTTGCTAAACTTACAGCTTGTTGTTGACTTATGTATCCTGGCTTGTTTAAACCATGGCTTGTCACAGCAACCAAAGTTATAACCCCAGTTTGTTCCAGTTTGTTTCTTCATCTGCCCTTCCTAAAACAGGATCTAACCAAAGGGACAAGTGATAACACAGACCAGATCTGGGAAACTATCTGCCATGCATTTCTTGGTTTAATTAACAAACCAGAAGGTTGGATCCAATGTTATTCCTATTTAGAATAAATCCATTTGTTTAACTGGGACTAAAGCTAATTGTGACTAACATCACATTTATTTCCATGTGTCTACTTTAAATACAACTGACATTGGATTCAGCTCATGACTAATTTGCCCTGTCTAATTATGGCATGCAAATATGTCCAATGTGCATAGTACTGATGGCTGGACAAGTTATTTTGGTCCTTGGGTGGAAAATCCCAGAAATGCCACTCCTGGAGAATAAAACTGTAATAAAAATAAATTAAATATCCCTATTTTCTACCTTTTCATGACACCCAAATTCAGCTAGCTGAGATGGCTGCCTCATTCTGCCTTTGAACAGGTCTGAATTTCAGCAGTGAGTCCTTAGCTCACCTTTAAATGTGAGCTCATAGGTTCCTTTGAGCAACAGTTAGTTTAGCACCTCAGTTTAGCATCTGAGTCTGAATATCTCACAGGTAGTTCTCCCCATCTCGGGCAGAAAAAAAAATACAACTGTAACAAATCAAGTACTTTTTGGTTACCTTTCATGACACCCCAAATCTGGTGCCTGAGGCAGTTGCCTCATTTCATCCTATAATAACGCCAGCAGTGGTTGCAGCCATCGTAGGCCTCTATGGTAAGGATGAAAACTCCTACAAGTATGTGTAGTGGTGTTCAGAATATATAAGCCCTGCCACAGGAGCCAAGATGAGCCGACTTCTGTGGCCAGGTACACAGAAAACATTGATGATCAATTAGAGAACGTGACAGATATTTTAAAATGTGAGAATTATGGCTTTTGGCCAAACCTTACAAGGGTTTTGTTCTTTTGAAACCCACCGGTTGAAAATATGAAATGAGTGGACACCTGGTGGCTTCAAGTAGATGAAGAAACACTGTTCCTGGTTACTTTACCACACTCAGTTCACCAGTCCCTCATACAAATAGCATATAAGGCAAAGCTACTAAGAATGGTTAAAGCTGTCAGTTGTATTGAAGCTCAGGAAACTCTGTTACCAGCCACCCTCCAGCTTTGATATGGTTTAATTTGCAAAATATTATTTAATTGGCAAAATACATTAATTGTCATTGATATACAATGGACTCTGAAGTGACTAGAAAGTTGAGCTGGGCAGAAGAAAATTACTGACTGAAAATGTGTGCTGTAAAATAGGTCAGAAGATCCCCTCTAGGCATAGCCAAGGTCACTGTCAGACAGACTACCAGGTAACTCCAGAGATAATAGGCTTAAGCTGAAGCTATAGCGTCTCTGAGATGACAAAATAGCAAAGGTCCTTCTTCCTTACACCTAGACATTTCCCTGCATTGTTCCTCTACTGTCCACCATTGCAGAGCTATTACAACAGCCATTAACTCTTTGTCACCTGACACTAAGACCATTAAGTCTGTCCAGTCTTCATTGTCCATGTGGCAACCTCCATCGTTTGCTCAGTCAGAAAGTCATTCACACCCATGCCCTCCAAGGGGATTTTGGGTATAAAACCTCTATGTTTTGAGCAATATCTCACTTCTGAGCACCACACTGTCACTCTGTTTTCCAAATGAATGCTGTCCTTAGGTGCAAGTCTAAGCAACATTGCTGATTTCTTCACTGCTCTCCAGATCAGTAATTATCGCCCATTCCCTAGAAGTCCACTATCAACAACTTTCCTCCTTTTATTTTTTAGCTAGCTCTTGAGCGAGTGTCTGAGTGTTTGAGTCTTTTTGTATGTGTGACTGAACTTTTCAATAAAACACATTTTAGCTTATTTTGGAATCTCTGGCCGGTTCTTTCCTGCTAGGACCCCATAAACATTGATGGAAGATCTCATTAGATACCCCCCCGCCTCCTCATTTGAGCTAATTAATTCCTCATTGTCACATGGAGGTACTGGCACTGTGAGTGGACCCCTGAGTCATCCATGTTTTCGGATAACAACTCAGTTTACCATAGGACACCCAGACTCACTCTTTCATTGTTACTTCACTAGCCCTGTTATACAAAATTGATTCTCTACTGGAGTATGATTTTTCCTTCATCTCTTATTGTTTATCTAATTGCTATTAGAAAACATTATGGTGGGCTGTGACTTTTTGTATGGTAGATAGCTTGTTAAGTACATAACCATACTTAGATATCTGGGCCATAATATTGTACTCAATAAGTGCATCTGAAGAAGTAGATTAAAACCCATGAAAGCTCATGCTGAAATAAACCAGTCAGTCTCAGATTTCTTTGTCCCTCCACCCTCATTTTCCTTTCTATGCTCCTCCTTCCCTGAAGTTCCTAAGGCAATACAAGACATAAATACTGTTGTTGTGTTGTACCTTATTGAAGATCTAACATGAGAAATCCAGATGTAAATCTAGAAGAGAAGGAGGAAAAGAAAGAAAAAAGAAAGATTTTTACGAAGGGCAGAACTCCCTCCCTGCCCTTGTAAAGAAAATAAATAATACTGACCATTGCTACTCAAATAACATTTCAACTCCACTGACTCTACTGTAAATCCTCCTAATATATGTTGTTCACTCTCAGTTTTGTTTTCTTTTTTTCACAGGATAAAGAAAAGGTCTGTGAGTTATGCACGTCACTAACCTCACAAGCAGCAGTAGCCTGGGGAAGAAGGATTAAAATTAATTATAAGCCACTCACTCAATTATTTTGTGTTATAAATACCTTCAAAATCATTAGGCAATCCGTGCTTAAAGTTAAAAAAAAAGAGAGAGTGAGCCTTTAAGAATGCTGCAACTGCTGATGGTATGAGCAGTTCATCAGTGGAATGCACTGCCTCAGAATGTGGTGGAGTCTCCGTTTTTGGAGGTTTTTAAACAGAGGCTGGATGGCTGTCTGTCGGGAATGCTTTGATGGTGTTTTTCCTGCATGGTAGGGGGTTGGATTCAATGAGCCTTGTGGTCTCTTCCAACTCGATGATTCTACGATTCTATGAGAGTGTCCACATCATGTAGGTAGGCTGTCAGATTTAGACTTATTTAGCTGATGGGGAACACATATATACACATTCCCAATGAAATCTATTGTTAATCAAAGCAGAGGTTGGCATTCAACAGCACCCTAAGGAAGCTGTGCTGGAAAAAAAAAACAAGGTTTTTGCCAAAGGTATAGCACAACTTGATTTCAAATCCTGGAGAAATGAACTACTGCTACAGAGATCTGATTTGCATAAGAGAAGCTTCCTGAGAATTGCAATCAGACGTACTAGCCTTTTAAAAAGTGTGAATTTCATTATTCCAACATAACCAACTCTAATTTTGTGGGTATTAAGTGTTTTCTAGAAAGAAAGGGGGAAGAGGGAGGCAAAGGTTGACATGTCATACTATTTTACCAGGCTGATACTATTTTACCAGGCTGCCTCAGGGAAAAAAACAAAACAAAACCAAAAGTGGTAACGATACCATTGCTTAATGTGTGATTGGGAGGGGGGAAGGAAGGAAAGAAAGAAAGAGAGAGAGAGAAAGAAAGAAAGAAAGAGAGAGAGAGAGAGAATAATGGTGGGCTTTTAAGAACATGGCCATTCTGCTAAGAGAGTCAATGTGTGGAATATCACATTGGGGCAAATAGAAATTGTTAGATGAACATTAAGACTGCAATCCTTTATTGTCCTCCAAAGACCCTATTACTGGCTCTGGGTACTACATCCCCCCCCCCGCCTACTATCTATCACCTTCAGGTCTGTAACATCTCTTACTTTCAAGTTATGTGCTTCATGGATAAGATTTGAGAGTGAGAGAGGAAATCTCCAGCAATTAGGGTTGCCAGTTCAGGATCATTTTAGGTATCGAGATTTGTGGGCCAAAACGTGAGACCAGGGGACAATCCTGGTCACATTATTAAGTGTTTT
Organism: Ctenosaura bakeri; assembly: GCA_948474755.1. Lineage (NCBI taxonomy): Eukaryota > Metazoa > Chordata > Lepidosauria > Squamata > Iguanidae > Ctenosaura > Ctenosaura bakeri. Next base: position 136,400 of record CAOLHI010002205.1, read on the forward strand.
ACATTAAATACCAAACATTATTTCTTACATCTTACATCTGCATAGATAGAACATATTTTGCTTTGCCCAGAACATCAGTTGTCCAGTCAAAACAGAGATCTTTTGATATGATGGTACCTAAGGTACGGTTGGAGTCTTTTGCTGCCTGCTATCCAAATTAGACCAACTAGTGTACCTGCTAGGAGGTTATTATGGGTCACATCTGCTGACATGCAAAATGTAGTTTATTTCTAGTCATGTCCTATTAACATTTGGGTAGGTGTTTTCCCACCCTTAAGCTGCAGCCAAATTCCCATGATACATACACACACTCTAATACTTCTGCTACCTGTATTATCACTTATACGTAATACTCTATGGATTAGACTAAGTTACATTCTGTACTTATTGGTCTATTCTTAAGCTTCAAGGATGGCAACAGAAAATTCCTGGCCTGTAACCAAATGACAGCAACAAGTCAATTGAGGCTTGCATACTGCATCAAGATGATGCTCTACTAGCTGAGTTGGACCTTTGCACCCCACCTTTTCCAGTGGGCCAGAGATTATTTCATTATAAGTGGAGAATGTGAATCATCATCTCCTGCTCAGGATGACCCAAGAAAATGGGAGAATCAGAGCCAAGCCCTGAGATCTGGCAACCTTACCAGTAACCTGAAATCTTTTGAAAAATGAAAGACTTCTTGGAACTGTTACTGCTTACTGTCAACAACAGAAATGGGATGATGGTGGTGATAGCCATCAGTGCAGACAGTGCTTTAAAGAGTACTGTAACAGAAATATTTAAAAAGGACACTTCTGCCCCAAAGATCTTAGAAGGATATGAGCAAATACAATTAAGTACCGGTATATCAAAATATCTTTCCAGATGGCTCCTTTTTTGTTCTTTTAGGCACGCTTTGTGGTGGTTGTTTTGAGTTTAAATACTTCTGACACTACTTTTTCACCATGTTCCATCATTATTCATAAGATTTACTGTGATTTTACCAGGTGAGCAGCAAACTCAAGCAATAGAGGTACAATAAAGATATCCTTGATGGCCAACTGGAGTGGACAAGACTGTCAGTTTTGCTTTCTCCCACATTCAAATTTTTTTAACCTCGAAGTATTCCCACGCCATTTATGAACAAATTTGCATTTTTTTTTCAATATCATTTTATTAAAGTTTCACAATTAAAACAACAATAGTATTATTGCTATTTCACATGAATTATTTCTTGAATCTTCCAAACTGATCTAGACTTCATTTCCAAAATCTCTTAACATTGTTATATCATTGTACTGCATTTTTCAGCCATTTTACACGTTAGTACATAGCATTTCCATTACCATATTCCTGCTTCATGATATCTGCCGTAATCATCACAATGAAATTTTTCCACATATTACCATGAATTATAGACTTCTATCACAGGTCACCCAGCAATCACCTACAATTTGCCATTCTTTCTGAATTTCATCATCTGATTTCCCTTTCAATCTTTGAGAGACTATGTCAGCATTTTTATTTTCAATGAAGGTTCCCCACCATTGTTCTATTGTAGGTATTTGCTGTGTTTTCCATACCTTAGCATATTCAATACGTGCTGTTGTTATCATATATAATAATATTCTCCAATATTTCTTTATATTCATACCGTCTACTAAATCTGTCATATTTAACAAATACATTTCAGGAGTCATAGGAAATTGTAGCTTCATTATTTCGCAAATCCTCTTATGTATCTCAGTCCAATATCTCTTGACCTTTGGGCATGTCCACCACATATGATATATCGTACCCACCTCTTTTAAACATTTCCAACAAAGCCCAGTACCTGAATTGTAAATCTTTTGTAATTTATCTGGTGTCAAATACCATCTATAAAACATTTTATAATAGTTCTCTTTTAAATTCTGGGCAACCGTAAATTTGTTTGTCTTTTTCCAACTCTGCTCCCAAGAGTCCAGTTGAATTGTATGACCCATATTCTGTGCCCAAGAGATCATTACTGCTTTAACCGTTTCTTCATACTTCTCCTGGTGCAATATTTCCTGAGTGATCTGAGCTAGTAAATGAGGAGGGTTTTCAAAAAGTCGTTTTATCTCTCCAACCTTCTCCTTTATTTCAATTCCATATGTCTTTAAGTCCATCTGAAACCTTTCAATTAACTGCCTGTAAGGAAACCAGTTTAAAACTGTTCCTTCTTGCTCCAACTTGTCTCTTGATTTAAACTGAAGACTATTCGATTTTGTCCTCTCAATTATGTCCTCATATCGAAGCCATTTTTCCGATTCAGACCTTCTTCCAAAGAAAGCTTCTTGAGGAGAGACCCAGGTGGGCAGCTGCCTAATGTTTCTAGACTTGTAATCTTCCCAAACTTTCAAAAGCGATTTCCTGATGTAATGATTGGAGAAATCTTTATCTATTTTTGCTTTATCATAGAACATATAGGCATGCCAGCCCATCCTCAGATCTGCTCCCTCCAATGCCAGCATTCTGGCATCTCGTAGATCCATCCAGTCTTTTATCCATATGAAAGCCGCGGCCTTGTAGTAAACCTGAAAATCAGGTAGACCCATACCACCTCTATTTTTCTGATCTGTTAAAATGTTCCATTTAATCCTGGGTTTCTTCCCTTGCCATATAAACTTGGATATTTCTCTCTTCCATTGTAGAAAAGGTTTCTTATTCAATATTACGGGAAGGTTTTGGAACAGAAAGTTCATCTTTGGTAAAACATTCATTTTGATTACTGCGATTCTCCCCAACATTGATAGATGTAACTTAGACCAGCTTTCCAAATCTTTAATTATCTCCTTCCATTTTTTTTCATAATTATTTGAATATAGCTCATTATTTCTTCTGGCTATCCAAATTCCCAAATATTTAACTTTTTGTCCTCTCTTGAATCCCGTTTTTTGTACTATTTCCGTCTTCTCTCTCAAATTTTTGGTTAAGAAATTTGTTTTTTCCACATTTATCTTAAATCCGGAGAACTCTCCATACTCTTGAATTATTTTAATCAATTTTCCAATACCTCTACATGGGTCCTCCAAAAATACCACCAAATCATCTGCAAAGGCTTTCAATTTGTATTGATGTTTCTTAATTTGAACTCCTTTAATGTCATTGTCTTCTCTAATGGCATTATTTAGTATTTCCAATGTCATAATAAATAGCAGAGGGGACAATGGACACCCTTGTCTAGTCCCCCTCTTCAGTTCTATCAACTGTGTTCTTTCACCATTTATCAGTAGTCTGGCTTGTTGCTGTTTATAAATTGCTTCAATCCATGAGACAAATTTCTCTCCAGCCGACATTTGTTTACAAGTCATTATCATAAAAGGCCAGTTAATCATATCAAATGCTTTCTCAGCATCAAGAAATATCATTGCCATTTTCCGTTCATTATGTCTTTCATAATACTCTATTATATTTAAAACCGTTCGAATATTATTCCTCAACGATCTTTTTGGCAGAAACCCATTTTGATCTTCATTGATAATGTCGGACAACACCTTTTTAAGTCGAACAGCAAGGATTGAAGCAAAAATCTTGTAGTATACATTCAAAAGTGATATTGGCCTATAATTTTTCACATCAGTCAAATCTCTGCCTTCTTTGGGAATCAATACAACATTCGCTTCTTTCCAAGTGTCTGGTATTCCTTCCTTTACAATTTCATTTATTGTGCTTTGTAGAGGTATTGAAATCTCATGTTCCAGTATCTTATAATATCTATCAGTAAAGCCATCTGGACCTGGAGCCTTATCAGTCTTCAAATTCCGAATGGCCTCAACCACTTCCATCATTGAAATGGGTTTATTCAATATCAATCTTTGCTCATCATTGAACCTCATTTTATTCATTTTCTCCAAATATTCTTGAGTTCCTTGTTGATTTATCAACTTTGGGGCCTTACCCATCAGCTTAAGATAATATTTATGAAAAGCTTGTTTTATGTCCTCCTGTTTTGTAATTTTTTTCTTTCCAATCACAATCTCCGATATAATATTCCTTGCCCTCCTTTTACGCAGCAAAGAGGCTAAAAACTTTGAAGGTTTGTTGGCTTGTTCAAAAAATTTGTATTTTGTTCTCTGCATCTGTTGCTCTATTTCATCTGCATTAAGTTGACTTAATTCAGCTTGATATAATTTCATCTGTAATCTAATCTGATGATTAGCCGGATTCTGTCTCATTTGTTTCTCGATCTCTTTCATCTTCTCCAAGATTAAGTCCTCTTTTTTCTCTTCTCTTTCCTAATCTCAGCAGACCATCTAATGAAGTTTCCTCGCATAACAGCTTTACTTGCATCCCAGATAGTTTTCATTGACAACTCGGGTGCCATATTTTCAGCAAAGTAATTTGTTATCTCTCTTTTAGCTTTTTCTATATAGTTCTCCTTATTGAACAAATTTGCATTTTTGATAGGTTCTTACCAAAATTGAATGCGCGTGTGCACACACACACACACACACACAGAACATATTCACTGTCAAAATTCAATAGGTACACCTATTCGTAATATACAGAAAGCTCTATGTTCTACCTGCCTGTCATACAGATGATGAGCCTGTCAGAAGAATCCTAATTCCAATACAGAAACATAAGCATGGTTTGTGTGTGTGTACGGATTCAAACCCATGTATGGATGGGGAAATCTGCTAGTTTCATTTCCTCTAATGTCCTTGTTATAAAAGAAAGGAAAAAAAAAAAGAAATTCTCAGGTCCTTTTCACTGTTTCCTTATGTTTATGGAGAAACGGGTTAATGTTGGGAAGTTCTTGTCAAACCATAATACCAACATAACAAAATTCTTACCCATCCCCAGCAGCCACCTAACTACTTTCTTCAGCTAAGAGTTTTATCAACAGCAGTGGCTGAGTGCTACCTAGAAGTCTGCATGTTGCATTTGTTTCTCTTAGCCAATGTTGACCTGGCGCAGGGTACTTAGCTTTTTTTAAAACAAAAAAAATAATATCCTCAGTCTCCAGAATGAGATGAAATCTTTATACAAGTGAAACACACCTATATTAAGTAGGTGATAGAAATGAGGGACACTGTGAAGAAATTCAGCTCTCTGGGACAGAAAAACCTTGTTTCAGGAACCAAGCCCATCAGAGTGAATGAAGAGGTCCACTGGGCTTGGAAGTGTCCTTAGTAAATATTTGGAATAGTTTTTGCTCATAGTAGATACAAATACACTACGCTGTAGCATCAATGCAGAGCCTTTTTTAAAATTCTGCTAGTTCTACCCTTTCTCTCTTTGTACCTAGTCTGATCAATACAAATATTTATCAGAGACATTAAAGCCCTTAATCCTTTGGTTATGGTTATAGGCAACATACACACTCCATTGGGGATTAAGATCTGTTTGTCCATTTCCATACGGCACATACCACCCATCAGTTTGCAAAGTTCTGGAGCAGCTCTGAGGCAAATTTTGGATGTGAAAACTGATTTTCCTCACCGTGGCTGAGGAAGAGACACTCCTTTGTTCCACTGTTTGTAGCATATATTAGCAGCACATACACTACCTCCCCATCTCTTGTTCCTTCTGTCCTGCAAATTGCAAATGTAAAAGTGCACGGATGAGGCACTATCAAGCACTGAGACCATTAATTTGACCTTGTATGGACTGTCTAACTGACAGCTTGCCAAGCTATTAACCCCATGGGCGCATATCTCTTAGAGAAAGGGTAAGTCACACAACCTTCTTGAACCCCCTAAACTAACCTGAGAACCCCAGGCCTGATCCTGTTTCCTCTGTTTTGCTAAACCAGTTGGCTTTTACATTTAGGCCATTTCCACTCTACCCTGTTATAACACTATGGTTCCACTTTCAACATCTTGTGAAATTCTGGGGTTTGTAGTTTACTGAGGCCAAAAAGCTCTCTGGCTGAGAATGCTCAATGCCCCTCCCTAAACTGCAAACCCCAGGATTCCATAGGAGGTTGAAAGTGGAATAATAGCACTATAACAATGTAGTGTGGAAATAGTCTTAGAATGAAAGGAATGCCGTCCTGCCTTTCGTCTCAGGTCGCAACATTTTTTTGTGGCATCTTTCAATATACTGTATTTACTGGCATATAAGACTTACTGTTTTTCCCCCAAAAATACTGCTTGCAAATGGAGTGTGTCTTACACGCTGGTGTGTTCTATACACCAGCAAATAGTATTTGCCATTGTATAAATGGGGTGTGTCTTATACACAGGTACGTCTTATATGCTGACAAATACGGTATGTAATGCCAGATTTTCCAGCCAGGCTAGAAACAAAAAAGAAAATAACAGTTCAGTGAAACATTAATACAGCCACTAAGGCCCCTTTCGCACACAGTTTTTTTTGTGTGCGAGGGCCCCTTGAGCGTTGCATAAATGGGAGCGTTGGTCCGTACGGTGCACTCCCACTCACGCGACGCTCACGAGCCTAAAGTGGGACGATCGCGCATTTTATTATTTTTGGCTTTAAGCTGAAAATACTGCGCAGTCACGCAATGCTCGTGGGGCCCTCACACACTTACCTGAGCACGGTGTGCTGAACAAGCCGTCCCGGTCGAGCTTCCTCCTCCAGTGCAGCCTACAGCTCCCAGGCTACGCTGTGAAAGGAGGGGGTGGGGCGGGGCGCGAGCGCGACGGTCGCGCTACCAGGAAGTGACCTGCGGGACGAAGGAGTGGGGAAGCGGCAGCGTTCCTGATGAGGCTTCTCGCGCGAGATGCCCCCCCCCAACCACGCAAACGGGTAACATGTGAAAAGGGTCTAAGAGTAGCTCTGTGTGTGTGTGTGTGTGTGTGTGTGTGTTTTGCAGTTCTTATGGCTGATGCTAGACTGTCAATGAAGTTGCAGATGGAGCGGAGCATAGACAGCCTAACTCAGCATACCTGACACACCCCTAGATGCTTCACCAGAAAAAGTGATCCAGCTCAAAGATGAGTGTAGAAACCGCGGGAAAAAACCCATCACCTGTCAGTGCCGAGTGCGAAAGGCGCACCCAAGCCTCGCACTCAAGACCTGCCCAGCCTGACACCTCTTTGTGATCAGAACTGAACAGCCAGGGAGATCTCTGACTCTAGCTAGGGCCAGGACAAACATGTCTGCCTCAGTTCTCCCTCGCTAAGAACACAGTCCCTTCCTCACTCTTGTCCCCCCTTGGCTGCTTCCTTTCAGGACTCTGCCCCTTCCCTAAATCTGCCCTTCTCTCAGATGAAGGATCAGCAGTGATTTATATTTTCCAAGACTGTGGTACTGTTGGCACTAAGGTCCAGAGGATATTATTGGTAGCGTTTATATTCCAGGATTCAGAATGAGACTCTGTGACACTGTTTTAAGGAACACAGAACTTCAAATGTTTGTTGTAACACTGTTGCTTTTAAATGTTTTGTATCTAAATGTTTATAAACAGAACACCATTCTTCTCTCTCTCTCTCTCTTTCAATTCATTCACTATCTCTCGTACACCCAATTTCTCAGTTCTCTCTCCCACAGAGCTCTTCAAATCTCCAACCTTCCCCAAATATACCAGAAATCACACTCCTCTCAATCACTCCCCAGGCAGTTAAAAAATCCGTTATTTTCCTCTTTCCACCAGCCCCTCCCCTGGGCTATCCAAGGTTCCATTTCACCAGCTAATCAGTTTAAACACTCTCAGTTGCCAAGGAGGCTCTGTTGTCAAGACCCCCTCCCATCAGGTTTGTCACAATGAGGATCTTCCTTTTCACATTAGATGGTCCCCTCACCCTAATGACTGTGTGATATCACACCACAAATCCCATAATTCCTTTGCTACTGAAATATTTTTGAGTTAGGAAAGTCTAATACCATTTTGGACCGGTTCTGAGTGCTCAGATAAGCTGCTTCTACCCTTCCAGGTGAGTAAAGCTTGTATAGAATAGATCAAAACATGACAACTCATCAAAGCAAATGATAAACACATATTTTGAATTTTGACATAATTTGCAGAACTTATTCTGGAGGCAAAGAACTGATTTACAGAATTAGACTTTCTATTATAATTATAATTATTATTATTGCCCCACTTTTTCCCCAGGATGGGACTTAGAGTGGCAACAATTAAAAAGACATAGAGTTAAACACCACAGAATACAAAAAATAAAAACATGATTAAATGATCAAGAAGAATTAAAATTATAACAAAGTTAAAATACATAATTAATAAATAATAAATTCAGCAACTTCAGCACCATTAACACTATTCAGTGCCTTTTATCACATAGGCCATAATCACACAAAAAACCTCAAAGAAGGAGACTCTACCACACTCTGAGACAGCATATTCCACTGCTGAACTGATCACACCATTAGGAAGTTCTGTCTAATGTTTAGATGGAACTTCTTTTCCTGAAGTTTGAAGCCATTGCCCCATGCCCTAGTCTCTGGAGTAGCAGAAAAGAGGCTTGCTCCATCCTCCATAAGACATCTCTTCAAATATTTAAACACAGCCATCGTGTCACCTCTTAACTTTCTCTTCTCTTAAGCCTCATAAGGCATGATTTCCAGGCCTTCTACCATATTTATCATCTTCCTTTGAACACATTCTATCTCATCACTATCCTTCTAGAACTGTGGTATCCAGAACTGGACACAGTATTCCAGATGAGGTCTGACCAGAGCAGAACAGAGTGGTACTACCACTTCTCTTGACCTAGGCACTATAGTCCTTTTGATGCAGCCCAGAATCACATTGGCTTTTTTAGCTGCTGCATCACACTGCTGACTCATGTTCTACCTGTGGTCTACTAAGCCTCCTAGATTCCTTTCAAAAAGATATCTTTTTAGGAGTTCCCTCCTGTAATTCCCCCTCTTCCCCTTTGTCAAACTGATTGATTAACCTTGATATGATAAACAGTGATTGATTAGAGATGGCAGAATCAGTAACAGTGACAGTCACTTATTGCACATGATAGGATGAGACATATACTAACATCTAAAGTCTTCACACCTGGTAAAATATAATATGCTGAACTGCTGATTTATTAATATTATTGTTTTCAGGATTTTTAGTAGAACTCAGAAAAGATGAGCAACAAAAAGAGGCCAGAACAGGGCAGCCAGTTGTTGATTTACAACATGTAGATAATATGTTCTGTTCTTGAATCCACTAGGCCAAAATCTGGGAGAAATAAAGCTTCATTCTTAGCTAAAACCACTAAGGCCTGTCTCTCACAGTGAGACCTGAAATCCTGAGGATGTGTTCATAGATAGCAGTGTTCTTTTTAATAACCAAGCACTGTAAAGAATATATCTTATATCTATATCTATATCTATATCTATATCTATATCTATATCTATATCTATCTATCTATCTATCTATCTATCTATAGATATATAGATATAGATATAGTCTTACTGATTAATATAATTGAAGGACCTAGAAGGTGGAGTTAAGTTCTCTTTAAAAATATTATAACTGGGAAAATATGTCTTTTTCATCTTGAAAAGATAGTCAAATTGAAGTCCAATAATAAATATAATAAATTAAAAGACAGATTTAAAATGGATAACAAATTGGAAGGATTTGAAAGTACAGGGAAAAGAAATGAATTTGAAAATGTCATTTTGAAAAAAAAAGACCATATGGTGGCTCAATTATACAAAATATTATTAAACAGAGAATTAGAGACAGAAATAAAGATTCAGTGATGCAATGGGCAAGAAATATAGGACATGACATTAGCTTGGAACATTGGGAGAAAAGCTGGAAGAATACACAAAAATTTACATTAGCCCAAAAGCTGAAATAAAATTACTTTAAGATGCTCTATAGATGGTACTTAGACCCAGCAAAATTAAGAAAAATGTACAAGATTTCCAGTAAATGTTGGAAATGTAAGACAGAAGAAGGGACATTTTTTCATATGTGGTGGTCATGCCCTGAAGCTAAAAGATATTGGAAAAGCATTCAAAAGAAAATATTGGAAATATTACAAATTAATATTCCTTTGCACCCTGAAATATTTCTTTTAAATATGTTACACCAAATAGAAAAAGAGCATATTAGATATTGGAGAATAATACTGTATATGGTATCAAATACTGGAAATGTGAACATATACCTGATATTGAGGAATGGGATGTTAAACTATCAGAAATGATAATGATGGATGATTTGACAATGGCACTTAAGGGTGAAACAAGAGGGAAAAATAGGGAAGAACTGAAACCAATTAAAGAATACATACAACAAAAATGGGTGATTCAGAAAGAAACATGAAAAGAATGAAAATAAGCAAAGATATAGAGAAAGAGAACTGAAACATTTATTTTCAAAATTATATGACAAGTCACATAAAAAGGGAAATGATCAGTAGAAGCTTGGAAAAATAGATGAGTAATAAAACTAGAAGAAAGAAATAAGGAAGTTGAAACTATACATCTGTATATATTTGTTATACAGAAGGATGCTCATAAAATTCATAAGACAAGGTAGAATATATAAGAAATGTAATTGAAATTTATTTAGATATAAAAAAGATATAGAGCCATCTTTTTATGTAGATTAAAATAGAAGATCAATAGAAAAAGAAGACATAGAAATAGAATTAGATGTTGGATAGGTATATAAATTTATAGGTATATAGATATATAATTTTGATTGTATTTAATTCTTAGCTTTCTGTTTCTTATATATTTATGAAAAGAAAGAATGATTATTTGTAAATATTGTTTGTTGTAACTTTAATAAAAATATAATTAAAAAAAATAAAAAAATTGAAGTCCAAGGTGAAACACCCTATAGCCAGCTTGAGAACTGTGGCCATTTCCAACCTACACTGTTATGGTGCTATTATTCCACTTTCAAGATCCTGTGGAATCCCGAGGTTTGCAATTTAGGGAGGGGCGTTTAGAATTCTGAGCCAGAGAGCTCTTTGGCCCCAGTAAAACTACAAACCCCAGAATCCCACAGGATGTTGAAAGTGGAATAATAGCACTATAACAGTGTAGGGTGGAAATGGCCAATGTAGTGTAGAAATGACCTTTGTCTCATTCTGTAAGTTTCTTATGTTTGTGTGGGACTTCTCTGTAGTCATCTGCCTTTGGTTCTAATATAACCAACCTAACTTTGCTTTTACTATGATTTCATTTTCAAAATGTGACTATTCAGTTTATTAACTTGGTGAGGTTCCTAATACTTCCAGGACAATCTGATAGATCTGATCTGTTGCAGAACGTTAATCTGCAGCAGTCTGAAAACAGATTGATTGCTTCCTCCAAAATACAGTAATGATCTGTATCTACCACCACCATCATAGATCTGTATCCTTTACTTATTTGTCAGTCACCAGATCCCTAGTACACTCTACTTCTATGGAATTCAATGGCTTTTCTCCTATTTTATCCTGAGTACAAATTTGTGAGTGAAGTGACGTAGCAACTGTGCAATTGGGCCAAAGTTTCCAAATCCTATGTTGGATTCCAGTTTTAGGTTTTGCTGTGCATGTATTTAAAAAGCTATACCTGCATAGCTTTTTTTAAAAAAATGGTTGACAAAACTACCACTGGAATTTATTCCACAATACATTCATTATGAAATTGATTTCCCTTAAATTCTTGCCATGACTTCAAGTAATGTGGAAAAATTTTTATACAGTTCTCCTGAGCTTAAAACATTAATTTTATTAAAAAAGTACTCCATCACACATTGGCTAAAGGAAAATTTTTGTTGGTGTCAGTTGTGTAGCGACGGAGGGGTGCGATGAGGCGGTTCGCCCCAGGTGGCAATGTTTTGGGGGCACCCTAGCCCATAGCCACGTCCCCATGCGTCCTGGTCATGCCCCCACGCACAGTGGCCACATCCCCACACTGTAGCCACGCCCCCTCCCCCCTCCACACACTCCAAACTCTGCCACTGATTGGTGTTACTCATTACCTATCATGTATGGGTCACTTTGACTCCCAGTACAGGGAAAAGGTGAGATAATATGAATAAAATAATAGCAATGCTTTACTAAGTAGCATGTTAGTTAATTTTAGTTTGCTTTTAAACTATTGTTTCTAATACAGAAATGGTCAAACACCGGCCAAATCATCCCCCTCTACAAAATGAAGACTTTGTGAGTAAATATGACTTGTTGCACTCTAATGATGTTACCAGCGTTATTGCTTTTTTTTAATTTTTATTTTAAAATAAAATACATATTATTCATTTTAGTATTTTTCATATTGATATGGATAATAATTGATATTCAATCAGGTAGAGTTCAATTAACATTTAAATTTTATATTGAGATATTTAAACTATAAGTCAAATAAAAAATAATAAATCCATTAGTTAACCAAAGATATTTTGATCCTTTTTTCAACCTCTCAATAATAGGTAGAGCTCTCATTGTTTACCCATTTGTTCGTTATTTTCTAATTATTTCCCAGTTACCTTTTGTTGGACTATCTAACATATATTTACTCAAACTCCTTCACATTTAAATTTATTCAACTTTTTAGTTCTTTCTTCCTCTATCTATATTTTCCCTATTTCTGTCATTAAATAGGTATGTTCAATGACCTTTTCACTATACATTAATGCACTTTGAGCTTTCGCATGAGTATCTATCTAGTTGATTGTATTAAACTACATTGTTCCTTGAAAGCCATGACATTGGTAACGTGGTTACATAGAAACTGTTGTTATATGTAACAGCACTATTTCAAATCCTCAGCTCCCAAGCTCTGCAGTTACTTTGTTCTTTCCGTTAAAAAAAATGTGTTGTCAAGGCTAGAAAGTTAGGTTTTCGAAAAGAATGGAAAGCAAGTACCTGTAGTAGGGTTTACTGGATTTTAGAGAAAAGCTTTCAGGCTACATAAAGTGTTTGACACCCAGTGCATGGAAACATCGCCTGCCTGCTTTTAGGACAGGGTCATTCCAGCGTTGAGGATCAACCCCTGCTTGCTCAGCCCATGACATCAGGAGGTCCTGGAATCCAGCAGCGACCAAGTCTCCATGTAAGTAGCGTCAGGGTTCTGAAGCAGGTATCTGAGCACTGTGACGAATGAGGCCGTGTGTCATGCGAGACTGTTTAAACAAACACATGAATGCTTTCAAATACAGCCTAAATACCTAAGATCTCTCTCTGCCCCCTTCTCTCTCCCCCTCCTCCTTCAAAACAGAAGATTAAGCTCGCCATAAACATGAACCGATGAAAAGAATTCGCATGGAGCTTTTGAGTGGTGCCACAAGGAACAGCCGCTAGAGAATTACAAATTGCTTCTGGAGACACCAGTCTCCCTTTACAGCACATTAACATAAAAGTACACATATCTTCTTTCTATAAGGCACTAACTTGTAAATTAACCTTTAATGGAGTATAAATGATGTCCTGAAAGAACTGCTTATGCAGCAATATTTATGATCTAGAAAATTGCAAATATTTACAAGATCATAGGTGTTAATAGTCTGTCAAAAATGTTTGTATATTGTACATACATTAAACCCCCAGTTAAAGACCACACGGGGGAAAAGACCACCCCCTTTCAAGTCTAATATAGGATTTCATTTGGATGCCGTATATGCCAATCTCTATAATTAGACTCTACCCTAAGATATACCAAGACAATTTTAGCAAAGATACTTTCTCTCCAGAGCCCATTTATTTTACAGGTTGGCGCTGCTTGCCTGTGTGAACAGTTTGCCACATGATATTGTCTGGGGGGAAATTAACCTTCCAAAAAAGATCTAAGGATTGTTGCAAACTGTCCTGGGGCCAGTGCAACATTCTCTACAGAAAAGGAGGGTGGTTTGGACAGACACAGCCACCAGCTGAAACCTGCAGCCCTGCTACCGGTTCAGCCAGCTGCCACAAGCTTTGCTGTCCAGATTTTTTAAGTCTATCAGTCCTTTTTGGTATGTCCAACAAAAAGAGACGATGAGGCCTGTAGTCTAATACATCTAGAGAGTGACAGGCTGGGGGAGGTGAACTAAATGATCTACTCTGCCTTGTGAAGCTTCTCTTGACAAAAACAAAAATAGTTTTATTATGCAGGACCTTAAAGAAGTAAAGAGCCAGTGTGATATAGTGGTTTGAGTTTTAAACTAGGACATGGAGAGACCAGGGTTCAAATTCCCATTCAGCCATGGAAACCTACTGGGTGACGTTGAGCAGGTCATTCTCCCTCAGCCTCAGAGGAAGGCAAGGACAAACCTCCTCTCCATGAATCTTGCCAAGAAAACCTTGTGATTGGTTATCTTAGGGTTGCCATAAGTCAGAAATGCCTTGAAGGCACACAACACAAAGCAGTAAATATGATTTATCAAAACACACAGAGGGGGAGAGAGAGAGAATAATCAGGCAGTCCAGGATGTGATGCATAACTTAGGCCCTTACTGCACTATGGCCGAATAGCTCTTCATCATGGCTAGATCCCGACAGTGCCATTGCTGGGATGAGATTGGGACCTGAACACCCCCCACTGCACCTGGTAAGCTGCTGGTGCTTAGGCAGCGTTATGGACATTCTTATTCCTCCTGCAGTATAGTGTGAATGGTGGGTCGCTTTCCTTGCCTCTCCCTGTGCTGTACTGCAGAAGGAAGTGCTATCAAGCACTTCTACCCTTACTGCATGCCCACAGCTAACAGGATCATCATGGGACAGGGGACCATTACTGGATTTTTTATGGTAATGGTGTACAGCACATTTACAATGCGTGGGGGCACGGAATCATCTTTTCAGCAATGACGTTGTTTCACAGCATGCGTCCCAGACCAGGAGCAATGTGTTGCCATGCCGAGATGGTGACATCATGTGATAAGGACCTTAGACATTTGGTGCATAAATAGTATGTGCCACATCTACTCAACTTGGTTCTGGACTATCTGTATGAAGGTCTGCACTGATCCTTTGCACCAAAGGTCCAGAACCTTGTCATCCTTCTTTGCCACTCTTACATTTTTCTGCCTCTGAGGCCATGTTTTCACGATCAGTAGACACACTACTGTGTGTTTTATTTGTAGCAAACACTAGAGTTGGCTTGAATTGCCAACGATCATTCCAAAGCCATTTCACTTACATTGAAATGAATTGTTTCAATTTGCTCGTTTGCTTGGGTGGGTGGAGATGGTGAACTTATCTTGTAATGATGTTTTACTCGAAAACAGACCCAGAGGTTGTTGAAACTTTTTGGCCTCTTGTCAAATTAAAAAGTGTTCTATATGACATATTTGTTTTCTGTTTCTGGGACAGAGGCAGGCATCAGATTAATGGTGAGATGCTATGCCTATCTCACCGGAAATGAGCTACACTAAGTTCAAAAAACTGGAGGAAGGAAAAAGGTATCAGCAAAGGTAAGATACGGGGAAGAGCCATTACACAGACTCTTTTCTCTTTGAATTACTGTGTTAGTTTTATCAATCTTGATTGAATCACTGCTTCTGGCCAGCTCAGCCACAAACATCTGCATAATAGCCACCTAGTGAATGTTGGTTAATAGGAAGTCTAAAAGTGAAATAAATAACTAAATAAAATAGCTAGCTAGCTAGCCAGCCAGCCTTATCTACCCCCTGCCTTGGTTCACACGTATTCTATTTTCCAATAAATTAGAACAAAAGCAGCTCATTTCTTAACTTTTATAACATCTCTAATGCAACCACTGAGAAAGATATTAAGTGAACTACAGTTGCTGAAACATTTGAATTTATAGTGTGTGTGTTTTTAAAGAATAGAGAATCAAATCAATCTCATTAACAAAACACTCACACACACCCCTTCCAAGGCATTAAAGTGTTAGTTTTCTTCAAATCACAGAAACCCTTCTCTTTTCATTTTTTGAAAAAAAAAAAGTGAGTATGTGCGGCTGTATCTGAGATCTGACACTTCACTAAGATCCGTAAATGGCATTCAGTGGCTTGACCTAGGCTTCTAGTACACAGCAAAGAGATCTAATAATCCCCATGACCACAACCTTTCTGCCCTTCTCTCCTTGAAGTGACTGAACTGGAACCAAGGTGAAAGATTAATATATTGGATAAAGATATTGAATGTAAAAGCAAAGCATTATTTTAAGCTTCTCTGTTGGCACTAGGGGTGACTGGAGTAGGACTTCAGGAGTTTCACATGAGAGGCTTGGATCTTGCCTGGCATGCCCCACTCTCATTGCCTCAGAACAGATCTCTAAAGCAGCTTATCAAAGTTTAAAGCCAAGTTAGAAAAATGGGACTTGGATCATGTTTTGGGGGTTGCATACCCTCCAACTTTTCACAGGTGAAAATTGGGACATGTATAGCTGAGAAATATCATTGTGTGATGTGACCAGGCAACAAGAGGGTAAAAGTTATGAATAAAAGTTACGAATAAGAATGAAACAAAACTACTATGGTCTTTTATATACTACAAAATTAAAGTACCTTGACTCGCTATTTGCCACTATGACTCCATCCTATGGAATCCTAGGGCTTGTAGTTTGAGGAAAAGCCCTTTGCCGGAACAGTCTAATACCTCACAAAACCACAGATCCCAGAACTGCATGAAACCATGACGGTTTAAGTGGTATCACAGTGCTCTAAATTGTCCACTGTGGGGGACACCATAGGAGAGAAACCCTTGGAAATTAAGCAGAGAAACCCATGGAATTTATCTAGTGAATTTAGAAAATCCTGAAAAAAAAAGTATAAACCCAATTCAATAAATGCAATGCTCTGTGTGTGCAGACGTATGCACACAGCATGATTAACAATATATGCAATATTATAGATCACATTATTCTAAAAACAAAAGTCTTGATAAGACCTATTCAAACTTATAGTTTTCTCTCAGGCACATGGTCACTACATGAACTCTGTGTTCACATGCACCCCTCAGCCTAATGCCCATTTGGTCAATCTTAGCTGAGCTGTAACACAACACTCTCAGCTTAACCTAATTTACAAGGCTGTTGTTAGGATAAAAATGGGAGTGGGTGTTAGGAGGCTGTACACCTCCATGCTTTGATTTGGGTTAACTGGCAAAATATACTAATTGGCAGAAATATAAATTATACCCTCCTATGCTGCATGGCCTTGCTGGCTAAGAGGAAAATCTGGCTGCACATGTGCATTGCAAAATCAGGTCAGAAGAGACCTCAAGACATAGCCAGGTCACAGTCAGGAAATCACAAGGAAACCCCAGCGATAATGGACTTACAGTTAACCTCCAATGACTCAATCTTTAAGAGACAATAGCATCCGAGATGTTCACACAGGATGGCCGATTACCTTAGCTCCTCTCCGTCTGACCAAGCAAACTTCCCTTTTGTCCCCACACCTGTCTGACAATTAAAGAGCTATCAAGGCTACCATTAGCCCTTTGTCACCCAATACCAAGGCCATTAGTCTGTTCTGGACCCCACAGTCCACTCTTTAGACTCCATTATTTAATCTGCCAGAGAGTCATTAGCACCTTTGCCCTTCAGGCAGAAAAAGAGTATATAAACCTCAGCTTTAGGCCAGCCAACCCACAGTACACTGATTACTGGTCATCACTCTCCCACTCCAATTCCCATTTGTGTTCTGTCCTTAGACTCTGCATCTAAGCCAAATTGCTGCTTCCTTGCTGCTCTGCTGGACTGATAAATATCACTCACTTCACTCTGAAAATCACCCACATTTTGGGGTGACATGGGCGTGGGGGAAATAATAGGCAATACTATTAGTGTGATAGATGACAGCTCAGAGGTCGATAAGCAATTGATTGTGCCAGAAACAGAGCCAGTGATAGACCAAACTACCTTGGAAACACCCCCATCAGCTGAAAGACAAGCTGAGACAGAGTTGTTGCAACTGGTGCCAGTGGGAGAGGGGACCAGCAATGATTTAGAGGAATTAGATCCACCTTTGTCTCCCAGTCCACAATCATGGAGGAGACAGAAATGAGCAGCTCAGAGGGAAGTTGTTTTGGCAAGATTCAGTAAATGGAACAATGAGATATACCTGTTTTCATCAGCTATATAAGCCTGTTGGTGTGGCTTGCTGTCTGCTTGTATCAAATCACTATTCAAGCTCCCATGATCTTTGTGTTCTGATTCTCTCGACCCTTTTGGACTGAGTTTTGGCATTCTGGACATTTTGGATTTGACCTTGACTTTGGCTTGGCTCAGCACTTGTTGTTTGCATTTGGACACCCCCACTGCCTCCTCCTCTTGGGCAAGTACGATCGCCTTCCTTCCCTTGCTGGCAGAAAGGCACGGGCAGGGAGTTGAACTCTGACAGTTGGGTCCAAAAGATAAATGTAATGTGACTAGTTGAGAAAGATACACTTATGGGAAAAATGATTGTCATAATGAAATCCATGCATTCCAGTAGCTTTTTAGACCATCCCAGGCTACAATCCTGTACACATCTACCAAAGAATAAGCCATGTTGAACTAATTGGGACTTACATCTGTGTAGATGTGGTATAATTGCAATGTTAATGTAAATTGAACATAACTGCAAGAAAAATAAAACTCTCTCTATCTCAAAAGTAAGTACACGGTAAATCTCTCCCAGTGTTGGACCTGGCTAAAAGTTACAGTTTCTTTCCTGTGGGTCAGCCCTGGTACATGCATGTGCTCATTTGCACACACACACACACACACACACACACACATATACACATGATCAGTAGGAGTGAAGATGGAGAGAAGAAAAAAATAGTGAAACAAAGCCTTGAAATATAAACTTTATGAACATCTCAAAACCAAACAATAATCAGAACTGAAGGAAGAAGAAAAAATATTTTCAAGTCAGGAACATTGCTTTCAAATATTGGTACTGTTTTAAGGAAATTAGAGGTTGAAGGAGAATTTAAAATCCATTTTGGGTGTATCTGTGCCTCTGCGTGTGTCAGAAAGAGAGACTGAGAGAGTCCATAGTTCTGAAAATTCAAAGGGCTCTCCTTGCAGAAAGACTCTTAGACCGTTTTCGCACGGCATTTGCCATGCGAAAGGGCGCCTGGAGCGTCGCGCGATTGTGAGGAGTGATCTGCACTACGCACTCACAATCGCGTGACACTCCAGGGTAGGGCAGGCACCACTCGCACACTTTTTCATTTTCAACTTTCAGCCAAAAATGGTGTGCAATTGTGCATTGCTCCAGGGCCCTGCACACTTCCATAGCTGTGGTGGTTGTGCTTCCTGCCCCAGTGCAGCCTGGGAAATTCCCAGGCTGTGCTGCAGAAGGAAGAGGCAGGGCTCTCGTGCTGACTACTCAGGAGCAGGCAGCTTGTGCAGAGCTGAAGCAGTGGGGACATGAGAACCTCTCGCTGGAGGCTGCTCGTGCGATCCCCGCACCCCAGCTCCACAAAAAGGTAAGCTGCGGAAAGGGATTTTGTTGTTAGGACTTCCCACATTCCCCTGCTATGTACTTCCCCCTTTTTACCTACCACAAGACACAGTGTGTAGCTACATAATACATGATGTGTCGACTTCCAGTGGAGGAAACGTGGCGTCTGGTTAGGAACCTGCGGAGCTGCAGGAGCCGAACGCCTGGAGAGGTCGGAACCCCCGATTAGAAACCTTTTTTTGAAGGGGGAACAAAGATCTCCTGGTAAGGAGATCTCGGGGCAATCGAGGGGGACCGGTGATCAGCAATTGTAAGTCGGAGAGCGGAGAAGAGAAGACACGCTGATCGGGATGATCGGTCGAAGAATCGCCATTACCTCTCCAGGAAGCCCTTCGGGGCTCAGCCACGAGCCACCGTTGTAGGCTATCAATCCTTATAACAACTGGATTTAGTAATTTTCTTAATTTCACCATTGGGGTAAGTGGATCCTGCTTTATCTTTATTGAGGGACTTTTTTTTTGAAATAGAAGACTCTGACTTCAGAAAAGTTTCGGTTGGGGAGAAACGATCCCTAAAGACGCGGAGGGTTTGGAAGTGCTTTAAGTGTCCATGTGCTTTAAAGTTTGAAGGACATTGCTGAAGTTAAACTTTCAATTGGATTTAACTGTCTCAAAGTAAAGATCGTGTGAATCGAGTGAATGGAGCGTGGATTTTGGGCTCTGAAGCTCAATTAAGAGACTGAAAGAAATAGATGTTTGAAAGTGAAAACACGCGGTTTCAGTGACACAAAATGGAGGTTTGACGGAGAAGGGGACGGAGGAATAGAGAGACAGCGTGTCGCTGAGGTCGAAGAGCTGTGTGTTTAAAATAAAAGACAGGAGGTTTCAGAAATGAAAGAAGACTGAAAGTGTATGTGAGGAAGAAGGATTGGAGAAGGGTGATCGTTTTGAAGGCAGAGGGTGAAGGGACGGAAGGTTTCGTGGAGGAGAGCTTTTAAGAGTTTGAAGACAGAAAGAGAGAGAAGACGGAAGGGTGGAAAATAAGAACGTTGGATGATAGAGAGGCAGTGAAGGAAGCAAGTTGAAGAAAGACAGTGTTGAAGACGGCCTGGGAAGAGTGTTTAAAGACAGAGAGAGGGAAATTAGAAGGC
Organism: Ctenosaura bakeri; assembly: GCA_948474755.1. Classification (NCBI taxonomy): domain Eukaryota; kingdom Metazoa; phylum Chordata; class Lepidosauria; order Squamata; family Iguanidae; genus Ctenosaura; species Ctenosaura bakeri. The sequence goes on from CAOLHI010002205.1 coordinate 156,775, forward strand.
TGATGGATGTGAGTGACTGCCCTGACAGACCAGAAATCGAACTGAAGCAGTAAGAGAAAAGACAGAAGGCTGGTGGATGGTAAAACCCGAAACTGTCTTTGGTGGAGGAAATTGTAAGTGAGTGAATGTGAGAGAGAAGTGACAGAAGCAGCTGGGAAAGTGAGACAGAAGGTTTGTTGTTAGAAGACAGAGAGACTAATCAGAAGTAAAAAGAAGGAATTTTGAATAAGTTTGGCAAGCTGATGGGAGCTGGGAAAGAAAAGCTGCAGCAGGAGCTCAAACCCAAATTCAAACAATGCTACAGAGAAGAACATCAATAGAATTGAAGATGCCAACTACAGAAACAAAGACAACATCTGTTGAAGGTCAAGGAACATCTCAGAGTGGAGGATCTGATATCGTGGAGGAAATAAAAAGATTAACCAAAACCTTCCAAAACGAAATGAGAGAGGTCAGAATAGAAATGAAGCAGATGAGAGCTGAAATAAGGGCTGATATGAAAAAAGAAATGGAAATGTTTAACAACAAGTTAGATAACATCACGACGGAATTGAAAAATGTGAATGAGAAGGTTAAGGAGATAGAAGAGAAGACCTTGAAGGTGGAGAACCAAACAATGACATTGGAAGGAAGAACAGAAGACTTAGAGAAATACACACTTTCAATAGACATTAAGAATAGAAATAAATCAATCAAGGTAAGAGGTTTGCAAGAACAACCCCAAGAAGATTTATATGAGAGACTAATTCGGCCTTTGGCGCAGTTTATTGATTGGATTCCAGAGCAACTAGATCTAGAAATTGACAGGATCTTCAGAGTGAATTCGACAATTGCTAAAAGAAGAAATATTCCACGTGACATTATCATCTATTTTCTCCGGGAAAGAGTTAAAGACTTGGTGTTACAACAAAGCTATACGAAAAAATTAATGATAAATGGAAGTGAACTTAAGATTTTTAAAGATATCCACCCAACACTGCTGAAGCGTCGGAGAGAATATAGCTTTGTAACCCAAGCTCTGAGAAAACAGGATATCCGCTACACTTGGGAGAAGACAAAAGGGGGATCTCTTTCATTTGGAAGCAAAGGAAAGTGATACTGAACTCTTTGATAAAGGCAAAGGAATTTTGGAGGAAAAATAAGGAAGAACTGAATAAATCGGTTGATGACTTAAGAGAACAAGAACAAGAGGAAGAAAATATTAAAGACAATCTGACCTCCATTCAAGAAACTGAGAAAGTGAAGAGACAACAAAGAGAAGGGGCAAGAGAGAGACAGGAGCAAAAAGATAAAAATCAGAAGGAAGAAGTAGGAGCTGAACAAGAGGAAGAATCTGAAGAAGAAGGGAAGATCGTGGGAGAAGGAACTTCTATAGATCCTGAAATTGAAGAAGAAGAAATAATAGAAGAGATAGAAGAAATTTAGGATTGAAAGTGACTGGCCAGGTTAGAATGAATTTAAAAATTTTAACCTGGAATGTACGGGGAGTAAACTCCCCTATAAAAGAAAGTGTGTTTTCCATCAGTTAGAAAAACTAAATCTAGATATAGTTGCCATACAAGAAACCCACATTAAGAATAAGGATCTAAAATATCTTAGAAATCCTAAACTGGGTCAATCCTTCTCTGCATCAATAGACAAGAAGAAAAAAAGGAGTTACCATTTATGTTAGCAATAAATACGAAGCAAGACAAATTTTCTGTGATGATTCAGGGCATTATATTGTAGTTGAAGTATCCATAAACAATTTTAAATTAATGGTAATTGGAGTATATGGTCCCCTTGAAAATAAAAGTAAATTTTATTTAAAATTATTAGAAAGGCTGTTAGAATTAGAGAAAGACAATTATAGAATTATTATGATGGGTGATTGGAATGGGGTATTAGACCCACTCTTAGATAGATCTAGTGTTAAAAATAAAAAAGACGTTAAAAAGAAAAGTCAAGGGAAACTTCCTAAATCCTTTTTTGATTTACTTGATCAATTATCATTGGTGGAAGCATGGAGACAGGAAAAAGGGCGGAAAAGAAGAATATACTTATTTCTCTGAGCAATTTAAATCCTGGTCACGAATAGATATGTTTTTCCTATCTTCAGAATTGATAAAAGATATAAAGAAGTTGGAAATATTACCCAGAACTGTCTCCGATCATTGTCCAGTTTTAATAATTATTAATCAAGGGGTAAAAAGTTATAATTGGAGAATGAATGAAAACTTGTTAAAAAACGATATAGTGGTGGAAAAAGCAAAAAAAGAACTTAAAAATTTTTTAGAAGTTAATCTGAATAAGGGCCAATCGGAACAAATTGTATGGGAAACAAGTAAGGTGGTTATGAGGGGCTTCTTTATAAACCAACAGGCTTGGATTACAAAATGCAAGAAAGCGAAGGAAGCTAAGATACAGGATTTGTTAAGAGATAAAGAACTAGAACTAAAGAAAAATCCCCAAAGCAGTAAAATACCAAAAGAGTTGCAAATTTTAAAAAAACAGTTGATATTATTGATGACAAATGAAATAGAAAGGAAAATGAAATATGTAAAACAGAAACAATTTGAACAGGCAAATAAAATAGGAAGATGGTTATCATACAGATTAAAGAAGGAGAGAAAGAAGCGATACATAACAGAGATAAGAGAAGATCAAAATAGCATTTACCAACAAGAAAAGATTAAAGATATTTTTGTTAAATATTTCGAGGAGCTATTTGGAAAAACGATACAGTCTGATGAGCAAGAAAGTAATATGAGAGAATTCCTAGATAAGAGCAGAATCACTAGAATTTCAGAAAGCCAAAGAGAAAGTTTGGATAACCCAATAACAGCGCAAGAAGTTAACAAAGCAATTAAGAATTTGAAGTTAGGGAAAGCCCCAGGTCCTGATGGTTTTTCGTCTTATTATTATAAAACTTTTCAGGAAGAATTGATACCCTTATTGGTACAAGTCTTAAATTCAATTAAAAACAAGATACTTCCCAATACATGGAAGGAGTCAAATATAACTTTGATTCCCAAAGAGGGGAAGGACATAATGGATAAAAGGAATTACAGACCAATTGCGTTATTAAATACAGATTATAAAATTTTTACACATATCTTGGCTGATAGATTAAAGGGAGTGCTACAGGATTGGATACATGAGGATCAAAATGGATTCCTACCAGGAAGACATTTGAAAAATAATATAAGAATTATTTTAGATACATTAGAATACTATCAGAAACAAAATCTGAAACAATTGGCTATAATTTTCTTAGACGCAGAAAAAGCTTTTGATAACGTTAACTGGTCATTTATTTTTGGGGTAATGGAGAAAATGGGGGTGGGAAATAGGTTTTTGGACTGGATAAAAGCTATATACTCTGAACAAAAAGCAAGCATAATTATAAATGGGGAAAAACGAAACAGTTCAGTATTTATAAGGGAACACGTCAGGGATGCCCTTTGTCACCGTTACTGTTTATAATTTGTCTAGAGGTTTTGAATAACAATATTAGGGACGAGAAGATAATAAGGGGAATTAAGATAAAAGAACATGAAATAAAAATTCAAGCCTATGCAGATGATCTAGCTATTATATTGGAAGACCCTATGACCAGTATTACAAAATTGATGGAACTTTTACAACAATTCGGAGACCCAGCAGGATTTAAGGTGAACAAAGAGAAATCTCTGATAATGACCAAAAATATGACTACTAATCAAGAGTATGAACTGTCAGAAATCTCAGGATTTAAAATAACAAAGAAGATAAAATATTTAGGAATAACATTAACAAAAAATAACTCGGATTTATTTGATAATAATTATAAAAAATCATGGGGCGAAATTAGAAAAGAGATGAAGAGATGGAAAAATTTGCAATTATCCCTAATAGGGAAAATTTCTGCTATCAAAATGAACATACTCCCAAAAATGATTTTCTTATTTCAAAGTATCCCTATAATTCATAATGATAAAGTGTTTAAAAAATGGGAGCAGGATCTGAGTGAATTTATTTGGAACGGGAGGAAACCCAGAATAAAAATCAAGTATCTAAAAGAAGTAAAGGAAAGAGGGGGTTTAGCTTTGCCGGATCTCAAATTATTTATGAAGCGTAGCATTAAATTGGATTAAGGATTGGGTAAATTTGGAAAACCGAAGACTGCTAAATTTAGAGTGTCATAATCTATATTTTGGGTGGCACGCCTATTTATGGTATGATAAACACAAAATTAACAGAGATTTCTCAGATCATTATGTTAGAAAATCAATTTTGAGAGTATGGTTAAAAGTTAGAAATAAATTATATATAAGAATACCTAGCTGGGTGTCACCGCACGAAGCCTTTCATAGATTAGAAAAAAATCAAGCGGGGGAATGGGTTACTTATAATGATATAATTAAAAGGGTGGGAAGTAATGTAAGATTAAAGAGTAAAGAAGAAATGATTGAACAAGGATATAAGTCACATTGGTTTCTCCACAGACAGTTAGTTGAAAGATATAAAATAGATAACAGGGAACGGGGAATCTCAGTAGAGGAGAATGAATTAGACAAAATATTAAAAATGGATATAAGGGGTACAGTGAGTAAAATTTATAAATTATTAATAAATTTGGAACTCGAAAAAGAGGTTATAAAAGAAAATATGATAAAATGGTCTAAAGATATAGGTTATTCGATAACACTAAAACAATGGGAAACTACCTGGAAGTTAAATCATGAGTATACGAGATGTTTAACCTGAAAAAAAAACTTTTTAAAAATCTTTTATAATGTACCTAATCCGATACAATTGTCTAAGATGAAGAAAGGAAAATCTACTGCCAATTGTTGGAAATGTAAGAAAATTGGGGTTTTTTCCATTGTTGGTGGACGTGCGATGAAGCAAAAAGTTTTTGGGTTAAAATTCATGAACTGATAACAAAACATTTAAAAATTAACTTCCCAAGATTGCCAGAAATATATTTGTTAAATATATACGAGAAAATAAATGTTAAAGCAAGGAGGGGAAAGTTAACTATTTTAAGTTACATGATTTGTGCTGCTCGAATTGTATATGCGAAAAGATGGAAAACACAAATACACCAACAATGGAGGATTGGGTTTGTAAGTTGTATGAAATGGCTGAAATGGATAAATTAACGAAATGTTTGAAAAACAGAAAAAATTCTGCATTTAAAGAAGAATGGGAAATTTTAGATTCTTTATGGAAGGAGTTTTGGGGAAACTTGGCAACTTTGGGACTGTATGATTAAGGGAAAATGATGAGAAAATGGATGGAATACAACAGTATACATATATAATATAAAAAGGAATGACAATTGGTATATGAATATATTAGATTTGATATAATTGATTCATAATCGATAATTGATAGTGGTGAAATAATATAAGATTAGTTTAGATATAGGACAGATATAGATATAAGAAGTATAGAATAAGTTAAAACGAGTATAAGTTATAAAAGAGAAAGAAAAGGTAAGGAGTAAAGTTTGAGTAAGCTAGTAAAAAAAAGACACTTAAGACTCGCAAATGGTCAAATTTTTCTTTTCTCTAATTCATTTATTAAAATAAAATATATAAGAAATATGCAATAAGCAGTTAGAAGTTAGAGTATAGGGGGAAAGGCTATAAAGATTAGAGTAAGTTTAAACTCAGATAGCTGGATAGAAGATAAAATTTAGAAGAGGTTCCTCAATGGTGTAAGAAAGAGGTCAAGAGTGTATGAGATTGAATGTAATTTTATGTAAGTATGTAAGTATGTTTAAATTTAATTTCTTTTCTTTTTTTTTCTTTTTGTCCTTTTTGTTAATTTGATTATTTGTTAGATTGATAATTAGTTAGATGTATGTTTGTCTAGTAAGTAAGGTAGTATGTAATGTATGTGTGACTAGATATGTTATTGTGTTTTTTTTTATTTCGGTGTCTTTTATGTTGTTTTGTGTTTTTGTTTTAATGTATTTCAAATAAAATATATTTTTAATAATAAAAAAAAATACATGATGTGTCACTCCAAAACGCTCTTCTCCCAAGTGCAGAATGTCTCTGCTGAGTTGAATGTGATGTAGTTTGTAGTTTGAACTCAGAGTTTGCAGCAATTGAAGCAGTGGGACTGAAAAGGGGAAACTGGGACATTTTGAAAGCAGCTGAGAAAGCAGGAAGATGGAAAAATAAGTGTAGCTGCCCCAGCTGTACTGGGACAGATGCAGGGAATGTGCTTGGATATTTAAGAGAAATATGGTAGATGTGGTGCAGGAAGGAATGCTGTTAAAGCCCCTGGCTACCTCTCTGGTTTTCCTGCCACTGCTGTTCCTGTCCTTATAGACCATTCACTGAGCCCTAGGGAAAAGCTCTCTTATAGGAAGTGTACTAGCAGGCAATCAATGGGTATTTGTCCATATGCTCGAAGGGCAGCCAGCTTAAGGGCCCAGCAGACAACGCAATTGCACACAAGCATACATGCATGTATGTTTTGGTTCCCTTCTACTTTCTTTGAGAAAATGCAAGCCCAAAGACTTCCTGATTCAAGGAGTTTGGACTATTATCATGTGTGTATACTATTCATAGTATACACTGTTAACTAGGTCAAGGAAATGTCTGATAATCCAGGATTTTATATCTTAGAACATCCTTTAAAATGATACTGGCCATTACTGAAAGCTGCAGCTATCTGGTACTTATCAGAACAGCCAATCACAATTCTACTTTATTCCCTGCTACTTACCCCCATATTTTGGTGGGGTGAAGAGTGGGTTGAGTGACATTTTCATTTGACAAGTTTTCCATGAGCTTCATATGTAATACAATACCCAACAAAACCAACAATAGTACCCATTTCTTTTTTTTACAAAAAGTCATCTTCTTTGGCATTAAAGAATTCCAATTGTCCTGTAGGCCATCAAGGTTCTCAAAACTTCATGTGACTGGTGCCACCATCTGAACCAAATTAGCATCATGAAACTAAGATTTCAAGGCAAATAAAAATACTATATCATCTTAATAAAAGCATCATGTGGCATGGGAAAATGAAGGCAAGAAAGATATAATTTTATAGGCCTTGCCCCAGCTCTGCTTACGGCAAACTGAAATTTAAAACTACTAAAAGAAGCACACATCAGCAGCCACATAATGAATCTGCTACAAATACTGTGCCTGTTTTTTCCAGCTCACTTTCCACAAAAAGCCTCTTGAAACAATAGGAACATTTGGGGCACTGTAGCAGATAGTCCCCGTGGCTTTGAATTGTGTGGGTCAAGCAGCCTGTAGAAAGTGTATCAAAGTCATGCTAGAAAAAGCAGAGTGAGGGTAAAGGGTCCTCACATACAATTATTTCAAGACAGAGACCAGAAGATGAAAATGGGGTCATAAATGTAACCCTTAGCTTTATTACATCCTTATAAAATGATCACAGGAAGCTGCTCTTTGGACACCATTATGGGGTGCTGTCTGAGGGAAGGAATGAAATGTGGGGTGATGGAGGTAAGATCACAGAAGTTTTTTTTAAAAAAAACCCCAAAGATCATATTGGATCTCAGAGAAGCAGAAAAATACTTTGCATTCAACAAAAAAAACCCCATGAACAAGTCATACTTTCTTTGGGGGAAAAAAATACTCAGGACTTAAATAGACATTAAAAGGGATGCACAGCTTCTGCATGAAAGTAACATTTCTGCATTTCTCCAATAATATCTACTTAAAAAAAGATGCATGATATGATATTGTCACACCCACAATCTTTTTAATTTGTGCTAACAAGAGCCAATGAACCTGATGAAACTGAGCTCAACAGCATCATAGCTCACACCCACTTTTACTTGAAATTACTTTGGAGGAAAGCAAATGTATGGTTGCTACTGATGCAACACAACAGACTTGAGAGAAAGGCTGTTCCCAAAATTCAGATGTACCCTGAGTTCAGAAGAGGCTTTGGGGTTTGCTAAAATAAAACAAAACCATATTTTTTCTCTTAGTAATATGAAATTCATGATTATAATCAACTATTCTGAAGTCCAGTACCACCTGGTAATTAAACTATATAGAAGCACTAACTTTTTATAGCCACACACACCTATGGAGGCTTCAACCAAACTTCAGAGATTAATGACAACATAATACGATGTTCAAAAAAGGGCACAACTCTGCAAGTAGAACAGCTTGTAATTCTGGGGTTTGCAGTTTACCGAGGCCAAAGAGCTCTCTGGCTGAGAATTCTAAATGCCCCTCCCTGCACTGCAAACCCCAGGATCCCACAGGATGTTGAAAGTGGAACAATAGCACTGTAACGGTGTTGTTCAGAAATGCCCTGAAACATCAACTGCAGTTTGCACATGTAAAGGAGGAACGGGTTCCTGTACCTTTAACAGTAGTACAGAAGAGGAAGTGTCAGTTGTTGTAACTTGCATGACAAAGAACAACTGCTGAAATTCCCTCATTTATATGACCACTAAACATGCAAGAGCCCCCTTCTTTTTTGCATCAGGGTGTCTTTGGTATCAGATCTCTGAATACCTGTTTGCTATGGTGATGGTACTGGTTGTAGTGCTCACTTGAAGAGAGAGGCTACAGCTGTCAGAACCTACTTCTCCAGGTTCACTATGAATATTTGAAAGTGGTTCCTCCTGGAGTCATTGGCAGTTATGAAGGTTTGACTGAGCCTGAAGCGGAGTTGCTGAATAAGCAGCAAAACTATTCAACTGTGCAACCAATGAGGCCCAGTAGAAGCAGCAACTTCATCTATCAAACCAATCAGGGGTAGTTATTCAGTCCTGTTCATTTATTCAGAGAGCCTACAGTGACCAATGAGTTGACCCTCTGAGTAAAGCAGTTGGGTAGAGTCAACAGAGCCCATCTTCGTGAGGTCTTGCTGCGGAAAGCAGACTGTAGTGAGGGACATAATATTTGAAAAAGAAAATGGCTTTTTTTTTTTAAAAAAAGGTGTTTCTTCAGTGTTGGAAAACCCAGATGAGAAGAATGCTTTATTATGAAAATCTTTCCAGTTTGGGACACACACACACACTACAAAATTCACACATGGATTTCTTTTGCACAGACAGGGACAGTTTCTGCATAGGAAACAGTAATTTCTGTTGAGAAAAGAATACTGCTGTGCATAGATATTATTTTCTGCACAGAAAATACTTTTTTTGCGCAAAAAGACCATGCAAAAAAAGTATCCAGAATAAGTCCTGAACTGCAAATAAACCTCAACAACTGTACACTTTCTGAAGACTTTCTCACACAGGAAAGAATGTTTCAAAATTACTCCTTGCTTCCTTTTGAGAATGAAATGAAGAAAGAGTTGCATCCCTATAGAATTGTGGGAGATCAGACATGTTTGTGGGGAAGGCAGGGCCCATCCTTGCAACGTAGTGACCAGTCCCACTAAGTGATATCCTTGTACCACAATGCACAGGACAAAAACATTTCTGGTCTGTTTGTAATGGCTTTAGGCTCAGCCAAAGCAAAGAATATTGCCAGTTAAATGCCATTCATTGATACAAAAGACAAAATTGTAGGCTGTTAACAAAATGTGGATGTGTCAATTTAACCTAACTTACATGGACTCAAAATAACATTCAGCAGTTTGGGTCAGGGGAGACACTGACAACCAAACACTTGCAAGTGAGCATTTCTACACTTTGAACAAACAAAACAGCCATTTCCATCCCTTGATAAAGCAAACTAAGGTGAGGTAGGGTAAAGGAAACCATTTTCATGAATTACCTGCTGCTTTGCTTTCATTTAGCTCCATTCTTTTCCAGTTTGCTCAAACCTTTTCAAGTAAGAAAGTATAATTAATTTTCTGTGGTGGACAGACAGCAAAGTCATCTAGCATGTGGGTACGCCATCCGTAGTTTGGGCATATTCCAAATGACAGCTTAAAGCAGTAATTATTATCTGCCAAATGTTCACAGAAATAGAATTGGGATTTGTAATGCAAATGAATTCATAGGAGAGGAGATAATGAGACCTGAAACAATGGGTAAAAGAAAAGCATTGTGACTGAACCACACTGTTCAGGGAAATGCAAAGGGTGCAGACAAGGACAGACCAAAGCAGGCTTAAATCCCTCTAGCTCAGTGGGCTCGAGGCTACATGCTTGTGCAAGGTTGGAGTCCAGCAACATTTAGAGGAACACATGTTCCCCAGCCCCACTTGAATACTTGTAATAACCCTCCATCCCTCAGTTCTCTCACACAAAAGCTGGCATTCCGTTGGTTAGTCCCAGCTCAAGTAAATTTAATTGATTGTTAAATGATGAGTAGATTTAATAAATTAATGAGTCTAGCCAGGACTAACAACGGGATTATGCCCTATATGTAACTGTCTGCGCTACACTTTTGTGTCCCTTGTATGGTTTTTAAGAAATATCTGGAGGAATTGTCTAAGAGGCAGGAGTTTGCCTAAAGACTTTCCACTGAATTTGGTCTGGGATAAAGTGGACACTAAAAACACTACAAAAAGCAGAAGTAGATTGTCAGATATGGATTTTAAAAATGGAGGTTTTTCCAGGTACCCACATAACAAGCAAGAGAAACAAAGCTGTGAAACAAGGGGTCTCTACCCTTGTTTCACAGCTTTGTTTCTCTTGCTTGTTATGTGGGTACCTGGAAAAACCTCCATTTTTAAAATCCATATCTGACAATCTACTTCTGCTTTTTGTAGTGTTTTGGAGATTGCCTTTTACAAATAGGGTTAAAGAACCAGAGCTTGTAACAAGTCACTTTTATTATTAAAACTCCCATTGAATGGAATCAAAATTGACTACAATTCCCAGAATCCCCCAGCCAGAATGCCCCACAAGATCAGGTTTTCTATGAGCTGTAGTCCAAAAAGGTAACTTCTCCAAAAAGCATGGAGGAGATGATACATGCATCAGTATTATCATTCTTCAGATTTCAGTTTGGATAACTTCTCATTCAGAATAATACAGTGAAGGAGTAGAAAATGATCAGAAATGCAAAGCATTCAGAGGCCATGTTGTTACCACCACTTTTTCACAATGTCACATTAGTCATTAATTGAGGTAAATGGAAAATGGTTAACAGCAGGCTCCAGATGACTCACGCAAGCATACTGAACCTCATGCTACCTTATAGTTGGTACCAGCCATAATAGAACCATATTTTTAAAAAATCAGTTCAGGTCATTAAGTTGATTTCAAAAAGTGATCCTACACTTCTCCTAGGGCTGTTCTTCCTACACACTGTATATTATCATCACCAACCTGGTCCACACAGAAGAAAAGTATTTAATAAGCAAGCAAGAAATACTGATTGCAATAGGAAGGAGTTTCACTAGATGTGGGGGGGGGGAAGCACCACTTAAAGCAGCTAAGAAAATATAAAGCAATGATATACCAGCTGTAAAATTCAGTTCAGTCCTTGATGCAAGAATTCAGAAAAGAGTCCAATGGAACAGCCCAATCTTGTTCACCACTTCCAATTCAGAAAGAAACACAGACCCTGAAGAAGCTGGTTGCCAAATCTTAGAGAGAGCCTTCACAGTCAGAATAAACTTCCCACTCGACACTGGAAGGCATTTTTTAAAAGATATTACTGCTGGGTGTCTAATTTCTAATTCAGTGATGAACAGTAATCACTGGTCACTTCTCTGCATCATATATCCTGACATATGGATTGAGGCTAAAGTGATTCTTAAAAACCGCAAGTAGAAAACACAGAGTTTCAAGCACATGTACACACTTTATATCCTAGCATTCATCAGTGTAACTTCCTGTCTGAATTAACATTCTTGGTTCATCGATTAAATGGTATATGTCTATATGTCTCCACTGGATATCCAAAAGGTAGGAGCAGCTGTCCATTTGGATTCACAGTTCTTACTTTAAAATGCCATGCCACATCTTCAGCCTCTATATGTGCAACAGGGGTGGATAAAACATTGTTGGGCTGCCACTCCCATCAGTCCTAACTAGTACAATGAACAGTGAGGAGGAATGCTGGGAGTTTTAGTCCAACAATATCTGGAAGTCTGCACTTTGGTCACATGGAAGGTGGTGCAAAAGTGCAGAGATTGTTTACTCCTCCTTCCTCCTGCTCCCCTTCTGTAGACTGTATATGCTTTCCAAATAGTCCAGAACATAACATTTGCTAGAATAGGAAGGAAGCAACAGTTTCATCTGCAACAGCTTCATCGTTCCACAAAAGAGCGATACCGTCATTGACCAATCAAAATGCAGAAAGCACATTATGCAAGGCCGTTTCCACACTTTGCCAGTTCCTGTGGTTGTTCCACTGCGATGCTGCCAGGATGTGAGCATGCCGTGAACACTCTCCTCCGCACCCAGCCTGCTCCCTCTGGAAGGGAGCGCAAGTGACATGTGCCTTCAGCAGAGTTGGTGTCTTTCCCATGCTATGCTGGGGAAGCGCCTACATCACCCTTCCATCCATTCCACATGGCTGGCAGTAATAGGAACATTGCATAACCATGGGCCATTAACGGATTTTTTCCATTAATGGAATATCTCACAATCGTGACGTGGGACTGCAATGACATCATACAAAAGCATGACTTGCGGGACAGTGACACCATGCAGAAATAAGCCAAGCTTTGAAGCTTCACTGGCTTCTTCATCAGGCAACAATGTTAAAACTCATACAGGAGGAGAAAGGTGACGATGTTAGCGTCACAGGCCTACATTTTGTCTCAGACCGTGATTTTGTATCTCCTAAAATGAAGCTGAAATTAATCATAGTAAACACAAACACCATCTCAAGGTTACTTAAATTCAGTTAAAGGCATTTGCAGGAATTAAGAAAATAAATCCCATCAGTCATATTCATTCTTTGACAAAGGTGAGAGTGTTCTTGTGTGCAGAATGCAATCAAAAATATCTTGCAGGATCAACCTCCACAGGCTTTGTGATAAAAGATTTACAGTGAAGTGTCAGGCATACCTTTGTTGCTTCCACAGGATGGATGTTTGTAAGTACATTTTCAACAGTTGACTTACTGAGCCTTAACTTATCTAATAAATCAATACAAACCATGCTGTACAAATTAATAATAAGCCTTTGGGATCAGCTTGATTTCTAGAGCTTTGAGAGACCACAACACACTTTTTTTTTCTTTTTCAAAATAGAAGCTGCTTGAAGATGAACAACTGAAGAATTGATTGGTGTCCCTGAGCTTCTTTTAAGTCCTTTATTTAGCCTCCTTACCTCTCTGGTTGTCTGATTAACAGCCAGACGGGGAGGAGAGACACACAGAGAGGAGATATTTACTCATTTATATTCTTGGCTTGTAGATCTTATCCATTATCTCTGGGCTCCTACTGTCCCTGGGGCAAGCGTTTCCTTCCACATCCATCCCTACCATTTGACAATGGAGCATCAGGGGCAACCAGTCGCCAGAGCCAGTGAGGCCTCAGCTGCTTTGGGATCCTCAGAGCCAGGCCTTGTGGAGATTGGTTATTGCTTATATAGGGTGAGATATCTATGCAAAAGCTTCTCAAAGCCACACATTTGTGCCTAGCCAGCCCTGTACATGGGAGCCAGCATGGCATAATGCTTTGAGCATTGGACTATGACCCTGGAGACTGGGGCCATTTCTGCACTACTATAATGCTTTTATTCCACTTTCAACATCCGGTGGAATTCTGGGGTTTGTAGTTTAGGGAGGAGCATTTAGAACATTTGGCCTCAGTAAACTACAAACCCCTAAGGGGAGGAGAGAAGTGCTGCTGCCACCATCCTCTGCTATCACCACTTTACCACACAACATCCTGTTGTTGTTGAAAGTAGAATAATAGCACTATAATAATGTAGTGTGGATATGGCCCAGGATTCCCCTCTCGGCCATGGAAACACAGTGCGTGACCTTGGGCATGTCATACACTCACAGCTCCAGAAAACCTTGTTTTTGTGATAGGTTTGCCTTAGGGTCGCCATATGTCGGAAACAACTTGAAGGAACACAAGAACAACACAGCCACATAGCACTGTAAAGAACACTGCCAGGCAGTTGTGGCTGGTTCTGCTCTCTGTGGACTTCCACCTCCTCTATGACTTAGGAGGGATGATATTGCGGATGAGGGTACAACAGGTGCCAGGTAGTGGTCAGGTGTGTGGTAAAGTGGTGACAGCAGAGGATGGTGGCAGCAGCACTTCTCTCCTCACCTTAGGTAAGAGACAGCTTGGCCATCTTGTATATGTACAAGGTACTCTGAGACTGGTGCAAAGCATGTCACATGGGGGCAGGTCACACAGGAAATGAAACTCTCTCTGTACTCAGATTACAAGCCCCTACTTCAGCCGTACTGTTAAACTGTCTCTGTGGCCATTTCCGCACTACACTGTTATAGTGCCATTATTCCACTTTCAACATCCTGTGGAATCCTGGGGTTTGTAGTTTGTGGAGGGGCCTTTAGAATTCTCAGCCAGAGAGCAATTTGGCCTCAGTAAACTACAAACCCCAGAATTCCACAGGATGTTGAAAGTGGAATAATGGCACTATAACAGTGTAGTGCGGAAACTGCCTATGCTTCAAAGAAGGGGCCAGGCCAGCAACCTCCAAGTTCAGCAAGTTGCTTGTTCTGCCCAGAAATTACATGTTAAAAGTGATAACATAACAGAGGCAAATGTTTTCGTAACAAGGCCAACTTAGTTCATTTTCAATGTTTTAATAACAATGTAAAAGTTATATTTTTTTTTGTAATGTATAACATTTACTCAGTTTTGTAAAAATGTGACTTGGATGGCATGGGAGGGTTGGTGATTTTTTGCCTTTCTTCTCTTTCTCTCTTTCTTTTTTGTGGCAAATGATAAGTGTATCACTGATAGTAACACTCTAGTAATGCATTACTTTTACTTATTACTTGTGAGTTGTGTGAATGAATATCATGTTACTCATCAAACAATTCATATTGCACAACAAGAAATAAATCACATGCTACTTTTTTTTTGGTTGCACTTCCAAGGTGTCTTTGACAGCACTCCTGTCTGAGTCCAATAAATCAAAATTGGTGAGGGATACTAGGAGTTGCAGTCAACCTCTGGAGGGCAATCCCACTTTAGGTGAAATAGTAGAAAACACAAAACATGGACATGGACATGCATTGGTAATATTAGAAAATTAACAGGGCTCCATAACAATTTCTGCCCCTAAGACACTTTTCTGCCCCCCCCCCAAATTAAGTATAGTTCCACTCCATCTGTTGTGAAAGTGTAAAAGAAAGGAAATGGCAGGTTTGATAACGCTGTAGAGTTGTACAATTGACGGCAATGTTTCTGGGGTCTGATAGAGTATAGATATCATTCTCCTCTGCGTTTCCTTAGCCCACCCCATCCCACCTCCTCCATCTGCTTTCCCATCCCACAGCCATGGCTATTTACACACTACATTGTTACAGTGCTATTATTCCACTTTCAACATCCTCTAGAATTCTGGCGTTTGTAGTTTCCTGAGGCCAAAGAGCTCTCTGGCTGAGAATTCTAAAGGCCCCTCCCCAAACTACAAACCTCAGGATTCCATAGGCTGTTGAAGGTAGAATAATAGCACTATAACAATGTAGCGTAGAAACGGCCTATGTCTTCAATGCTGCATCGGTGGAATATTCCACTGGCATATCTATCCCAGTGGGAGCATGTCTGGCATTCCACCAGCACAGTAATGCTTCCACAAAATCTATTTTCCCTCACCTAGTGAAACTCAATTGTATGACTGAGTCTGTTAGTCCCCTTTGGCTTAAAGGAACAAGATTCCTCCTAGAAGAAATTACAGGGCACAAAAATGTATTTACTTTATTTAAGTTGTGTATGGGGGCTATCAGTAAATGGTTTTCTTGTATCATTCATTCAAATTTATGTTGCTAGGAAACAGCTACAAAACAACCTTATCTTTGGGAGGGAAAAAAAAGACTTAACAGCATGCTGTTTAAAAATGCATTTCTTCAGTCATTAAGCCTTTAGAAGTCATGCATCACCTCAAAGCTTTCAGTCACAAACATCTTTGTATTTTCTAGAAAACAAAGGCACTTAAAAAAACAGCTAGTAGCTTCCCATGTCCAAGAATGTACCTGAAACTCCACATCTATAAAACAGAAATAAGATCTTTTCTCTTATACTGCCACTTTCAGAGGTGGAAAGTTGATTTTAAAATATAGGAAATGAAGAGACAGACAGGCAAACAGGCAAGCATACAGTGAAATGAGTACTTAAAGTTGATAACTTTTTGGTCCCATGCTGGGACAAGTTTTGTTATCAAAGATAGAAGGGTTGGCATTCTGAATTGCGGTTATGGATTCATAAGCTAGAATTACAGATCCGTCACTGCTCTGTATTCACTAACACTACGGCCATTTCCGCACTAGACTGTTATAGCGCTATTATTCCACTTTCAACATCCTATGGAATCCTGGGGTTTGCAGTTTCGGGAGGGGCTGGCCGGCCCCTCCTGAAACTGTAGACCCCAGGATTCCATGGGATGTTGAAAGTGGAATAATAGCGCTATAACAGTCTAGTGCGGAAATGGCCTACGTCATCATGTTCATGGTACCCATGGGCACCATTAAAGTCTGCTCCACTGGTGACTGGGGAAGAGAAGGAGAATGTTTCTGGCTTTCTCCAGCCAGCCACAGCCCTCTTCTCTTGCGGGCAGTGAGTGTGGTGGAAATGTCATTCTTCTGCACCCTGAAGCAACCTTCATCTCTCAGCGGGGTTGCTGCCTGGTGCAGGACGCAGTGGGGGCAGGTTGGGACAGGAGAGATGGCTCAGTTGCACATTTGTCACAAAGCAGGTGATGTAGAATATCAGCCCTGGTTTAGATTTAAATAAGAGTTTCAGAATATATACAGTTTACAAAATAATTTTGTACACAAAAGTGATTTTCAATTCTTGTGTGTTTGCCAGTGTGTATGACACACTTGTGTGTAAGACATACTTCCCCCCCCCAACAAATACTGTTTGAAAATGGGATGTGTCTTACATGCTGGTGTGTCCTTTATGCCAGCAAATTTCACGTCTAGCCATTCCCTGGCTGCCGCTGCTCCCTGACAGACAGCAGCCCTGCCCTTCACTTCCCTGGGATCAGCCTAGCTCCATCTTCCCTCCCTTGCTCGTGCAACCTTTCCTCTAGTTTCCAAAGGGTGGTTTGGCTTGGTACCACCACAAAACATGCCCATGACGGGCCTTTCCTGTCCTAAGCTGAGCTTCATGAGGCAATCATGCCGCCCAGGGCAGCTCATTGGCCAGCGAGAGGCAGCTGGGAAATGCCTACATGTAAAATAGAAGTTTATTTAAAAAGATTTTCCCCAAAAGACACCGTTTGAAATGGGATGTGTCTTATACACTGGCGCATCTTATATGCTGGCAAAAACGGGGTGTCACATAAGAGCTACTCATTCTCTAATGTTTGCAAAAACTGCATAATGGAGAAAAGACAAGCTGCTTCAGTCATGTGAGATCATTCTTTGGGCAACATGTTGCTCTCCCCTTGTAGCACACTTGTAGATGATGTAAAAGGGAGAGCGGAATCTATGGCCCTTTTCGCATGCCATTTCTCATGCGAAAGGGCCTCCAGAGCATCATGCAATTGTGACGACCGTTCCACATGACATCCTCGCATCTGCGTGACACTGCTGGGGCCAGCAGGTGCCGATCGCACAATATATCATTTTTGGCTTCTTGCCGAAAATGATGCGTGATTGCTCGTCGCTCCAGGGCTCCACACGCACTTACCTTGAGTGCGGAGCCTCCGGAGACGTGGCCCTTGCATTTCCTTCCCCAGCACAGCCTGGGAAAGTACCCGGTTGCACTGTGGACAGAACAGGCGGAGCCCTCACGCTTCCTGCTGGCCAGCAGAGAGCTGCTGTGGAGCAGGAGCAGAGGGGACGTGAGTGCCTCTTGCAAGAGGCTGCTCGCATGATCCCCGCACACCCATGCCAGAATCAGGTAAGCTGCAGAAAGGGCTTATCTGTATGGCAAAGGGCTTGAGCCTTTGAATCACTTTTCCCATTCTGTGATTGCATAATGCTTTTCACTTACTAACAATGGAGCTTTCTAGCCACATGTTTGCTGAAATTAAAGTTGTATCAATCTCTTCTCAGTTGAAGAATGTGTTCAGATTTGGGATGGAGGATTTTCAGAACTATCATCTGAAAGTCATTGATGATATTCACACATCATGACAAGTCCTGGTGTGGTTTGGCACAAAGTACAAACCTGGCTCTGCTAAGAAACCATGGTTTATTAGCTAGCCACAAACCACAACTCGGCCTGTAGTTTGTTGCCTTACTAACTATGGCTTGCTTAAACTATGACAGTGACTTCTGTAATGTAGCTTATCCCTGGCTTTTTTTTACCCAATTCCCCTCCCTGAAGATGAACCTGAGAAAAGGAATGGGAGGGAAGTAAAACAGAAATGGGATAGAGAAGTCATAGTTCATTTGACTGATTGCAGTCCAATTTGTGGATTAAGCACGTAAACATGGTGAACAAAAACCATGGATTATTTTGACATGCAAATGTGCCCATTGTGTAGTTACTGATTCCATCTTTCCTTCCTTACTGGATTTTGTGTGGTAAGAAGAAAAGGAGAAGAAAACCCCAGAAAGTGACATCTAACCCCCCTGAAAATTCTGCAAATGAGTCAGGACAAGTGCACAATAAAATCCTCACCTGACCATGCTGGGCTGCACTGCCACAATAGGACCACAAGCCGAGCATGAGTCAACAGTGTGATGCAGCAGCCAAGAAAGCCAACACAATTCTTGGTTGCATCAATAGGAGTATGGTGTCTAGATCAAGGGAGGTAATGGTACCACTCTATTCTGCATTAGTTAGACCTCATCTGGAATATTGTGTCCAGTTCTGGGCACCTCAATTCAAGAAGGATATCAACAAGCTGGAATGTGTCCAGAGGAGGGCCACCAAAACTGTGAAGGGTCTGGAAGCCATGCCCAATGAGGAGCGGCTTATGGAGCTGGGGATGTTTAGTCTGCAGAAGAGAAGGTTAAGAGAGGACATGATAGGCATGCTTAAATATTTGAAGGGATTTCATGTCGAGGGGAGAGCGGGCTTGTTTTCTGCTGCTCCAGAGATTAGGACAAGGAGCAATGGATTCAAGCTGCAGGAAAAGAGATTGTACCTGAACCTCAGGAAGAATTTCCTGACAGTTAGAGCTGTCCAGCAGTGGAAGATGCTGCCTCAATGAAGTGTGGTGGGGTGTCCTTCTTCGGAGGTTTTTAAGCAGAGGCTGGATGGCCATCTGTTGGGAGTGCTTTGATGTGTGTTCCTGCATAGCAGGAGCTTGGACTGGATGCCCCCTGGGGTCTCTTCCAACTCTATGATTCTATGACATAACTTCTGGTTTTGTTTCCAATGATTCTCTTGCTTTTGGGAATGCTTGGTGAGGAGAGGGCAAACCAACCATTCTTTGTGGCAGCTTTGAGCAGTTTTTTAACCATTTTAGGGAGGAAAATCACCCAGATTTTCTTTAAAAAAAAAAAAGCTTAGGGACTTAAGGAATGTCCCAGGGATGTTAAGCCCTTCAAAAAAAGGGGGCTAGGAGGGTCACATGCATCCCACAGGCTGCATTTTCCTCACCCTTTTTGTAAACTAATGAAAAGCAACAATGGGTTCTTTGCAATTCAGTAATCAGAGAGCTCTGCTGTAGACTCCAGGGAGAGGCTGCACATGATTATGAACTGTGGCTTCAGCTCTGTTTGCTAAAATGGTATTAGCTAGTTCTGTTCTTTATCTGTTCATCAAGGTCCAACTACATATTTATACAAACAGGAGAGTTGGCAAAAAAACAAAACAAAACTCACAGGCATAGTAGGAAACTTATGTAACCATAATCCAATGATTTACATGTTCATTTTACAAAGATGTAGGTCTCTCTCTTCATCCCTCTCTCCCTCCCCTCTTCCCACAGGAAAATATGAGATGCAATTCCCTGAACAACATGATGATAACTTCAAAAGGGGAAAATCCCCTTTCTGAGATGAATATTGCATGACTTCAGGGAAATAACTCTCACTTGTTTAAATGTTAGTTTACAAGATAAAGGAGCTGGTGTGAAGTACCTGAATAGACGCACACAAAATGAGTAGGGCCAATGCCAACCTGTTTTTGTTCACTTTGGAATATGTATGCATTTATTTTGGAAATATGGATGCGCATAAAGATAATAAATTTGTTACTTCAAGGCATAATATAAATGGGAGGTGGAATTATTGTTCAATCCAGCATCATTTTATTTCAGAGCTATTGAATGTCCTAGAAGATGTTGGCCCCATAGTGGCAGCTACAGAGCTCTCTACTTGCTTCAGGCCTGCCTTGGGCATCTCCAAACGACATCTATGGTGGGAGTAATGCCAGATACCATTGGGCTCAGAGTGCCACTGAGGAAATAGGCATTTGCCTCACAAGCCATTAAATGTTCTAATTAAGCAATCCACTTTCCCACTTAAATGATTATTAGATTTTTTTTTCCACCTCAGTGTTGTAAAAATGAAAGCAATTAGGAGGGAGAACATGAATCAGCTTCATTTTATACAAGCTCTTATTCTCACTTGTTCTTTCCACGCCATTAAGTGTTGGACCTTCAATAGACAGAGGTGTAGCTAGGTAATTTTAGAGCCTGGTCTTATAGAGGGGTTGCTTAGTTGGCCAGGTGTATTGCTTCAGTCAGGAAAACATGTGACTGACATTTCTCTTCTCTCCCACTGCTTTTTTATCTTGTACTAAAAGGGGGATGGAAGAAGAAGAGGAGGAGGAGGAGGTCTGAGCATGTACAGTTTTGCATTTTATGTGCCTCCAAACTGACCCTGCCTTATGGAAATCTTATCATGTGGTTTTCTGGGCAAAATTTATTCAATGGAGGTTTGTCATTGCCTTTCTGTAAGGTTAAGGGAGAGTCTGACTTACCCAAGATCACCCACTGGGCTTCAGTGGCTGAGCAGAGATTAGGAACCCTGGTCTCCCAGATTTGTAATCCAGCGCTCAAACCACTACACCGTGGTTCTCTTTGCATTTTAAGTTCACTTAGATCTTAACAGTGGTAGAGCTTGGAGTGTGTGGAGGGGGGGTGGGAGGGAGAGGGGATACAATGTGAGGGGTGTGACCACTGTGCATGGAGCCGTGGCTGCAGTGTGTGGGGGTGTGGCCAGGGTGCACGGGGACATGGATGTGGGCTGGGACGCCCCAAAAACATTGCTGCCCAGGGTGAACCACTCCCTCCTCGCCCCCGCATCCCTACACGACTGGATCTTAAGACTCTCCTGACCCCAAGAATAAGCAGAGTTAATCTCTGCTTCCTTCATTTTGAACTTGGAAATATTTGGGTACCATTTTCTTATAGAAAAGGGAAACAAAATTAAATATAACATAAATGAGGATCTGTAATTGTGTCCATGCCTGGCTGACTCCCCTTGGATTATAGCATACTTTGTAAAACAATTAGAAAGAAAGGATACCATGGCTAATGAATTATGACATGTCTGGGTGGCCTAAAGCTCTGGTTGTTGGTTATTGTCCTAAAGCTCTGCTGCTCTATGGGTCATCATTTGAGTAGCTCCTAGGCTGTAGTATCCTGGACCCAAACCTAAGAACAAGCCCCAGATATATTAATGTCTATAGCTGGGATAGTCATGAGCTATTTTTGGCACCTCCAGTCCCCATGTGGGCCACACTGTGCCATACTGTACTATGGACACTATTTTTTGTGTCCAGAAGTGATGTCCTGGTCACTTCTGCAAGGGAGTTTTTGCGGTTGGAGGTTGAGATGCCCCAAAATGTCACCTTGGGAGAAACGTGGGATGAAAATAAAATAAAATAATAAAATAAAATAAAATAAAATAAAATAAAATAAAATAAAATAAAACTTTAGTTGCAAAACTATGTACAGAAAATGGTAATACATAATAAATATTAAATTAAATGCTGAACACCCTCCAGTGAGGGGGAATTCTTGGGGCCTTGAAAAGCAAGGGCTGCTTGCCCCTCACAAGGACCACAGGTGCTCCATGGGCTACATAGTTCCTACCACTGGTCTACAGAAACTTAGGAAGTTGCCTTCAACTAAGCCAAACTATTTGTCTACCTTGTCATGTCTACTATTGTCTACTCTGACTGGTAGAAGCTTCAACAGAGATGGGTATTGGATCATCTGAAATCTGCTTCTTTTAACTGGATATGTCTGGGAATGAACTTGAGTCCTTTCAAAATCAAGATACGCACACTATCTGACTATGGGCCCATGTCTGTGTTGACAATGAATAGTCAAGTATCTAAAATTCTAAAAGTACATAAATGAAACGCAGCTTGCTTTTTAGAAGAGAGAGGTACAATTCTACTAGACTGATTCAGATGACATTTTTCCAGCTCTCAGATCTATAGTCCAAATCAAAACCTGGCTGGAGGTAAGTAGCTTTTCTTTTTTTAATTATCACCAAGCAGATAAAAATTTTCATTGTGCCTCTGCACAGCAGCAGCACCATACCTGTGGAACATTCTGCCTGAAGAGGTCTGTCTCTGATTTTTATGAAGATGGCAAAGTTTCTCTTTAGGGAGCTTTGGGTTTGACAGGAAGCTGTTGGCATTTCTGTGAGGTTGCTGCTCAGCTTCTAGCTTTGTTTCCCTTTGGCTTTCAATGACCAAGATCCTACATCGCCACAGTGTAGCATAAATAATCATCATCAGAGTTGCATTCATCTTTCATTGTGCAATAACTGTACTGGATACCACTGTAGCACAATTTATGCCAATCATTGCTAAATGCTAATAGCTAACACCCTACTGCACAATTGCAATGCACAATGTAATGCACATTGGTATGTATTCTTCACTGGGCCTCTGTGAACATGGCCATCGAGCCTCTCTTTTAAAACTTCCAAAGAGATTCCACTCTGAGGCAGTGTATTCCACTGTCAAACTGCTCTTACCCATCAAGAAGTTCTTCCTAAAGTTTGGATGGAATTCTCTTTTCCTGAAGCTTGAAGCCATTGCTCCGTGTCCTGGCCTCTGAAGCAGCAGAAAACAGGCTTGCTCCATCTTCTGTAGGACACCCCTTCAAATATTTAAACATAGCCATCATGTCACGTCTTAACCTTTTCTCCTCCAGGCTAAACATATCCAGCTCCATAGGTCTCTCCTCATAAGGCATGGTTTTCAGGCTGTTATCCCCATTAGCAGACCCCATCCCAGGGAGATATAAAATTAATATCAAAAATATCAGCTATGCCAGAGAAGTTGCTCAGGTGGGTGCGTAGACAAATAGGTGAAGCAACCAGACATAGGTCAAGACCAGTAAAGCTGCCAGTCACATTTCCCAAGGAGACCTCAGGCAGGCATCTCTGCACTGACAAAGGGTCCTCAGCCACAAAGCCAACTTGAGGGGATTACCGGGTTTTCCTCTATTGAGCAACACTTGCAGCAGCACAACCTACTAGGGCGAGGTCTATTTACATGAAACAATCATGCAAGCCATCAAGTGGCCATTGTGCGGTATTCTCCTTCTGTTTTGACCATTGTTATTCCCAGGAAAGAGACTGCCCCCGAGGTACGTTCTGCCCTACAAATAGTCCCCCCTTTTCGAAACCTTCTTCAGGGAACTCCCCCACTATGCTAGCAGACCAGCACTCTGTTAGTCGAGTGCTCCCCTCAGCCACCTCGCTTCGCTGAGCTCCTTCTTCTTCACCACTTCCCAGACTGAAGACTTCTGGACAGGTGCAGTATTATCGCCTTTACACCCTCTCCACTTTCTCCCCTACAAGTTTCCACCTCTTTCCCTTCTCGATAGTCCTTGTATGTGTGAGTGACTGCATTTGTGTGTGGAAACATATTTGCTAATAAACTTCTTTCATTGATATGTTTGGCTGATTTTTGGCATGGTCTGACCCCATAAAAATTGGGTTGAAGATCTCACTGGGTTACCTTGCCCTTCGTTCTGCCATGGCCAGTGCTCTGCTAATTCCCCCAGTCTTTGCAATTTTGGAGTGAATCAAGGTGTCCCCCAGGGGACCCCCAGGAGTCAGGGTAACAAGACGTTCTACCATTTTGGTTGCCCTCCTCTGGGCACGTTCTATCTTATCAATATCCTTTCTGAAGTGTGGTACCCAGAATTAGACACAGTATTCTAGGTGGGGTCTGGCCAAAGCAGAACAGAGTGGTACTTGCTAGCTATTTAGTTACTCCTAAGATGTAATTCAGTATAGTACTATTTGGAAAGCAATTTTTACTTCGTTTCTGAAAAACAATTAAAATAGTTACTTTTAAGTGCTCTTTTTAAAAAATATGACTGTGGTACAAAACACAGTTCTTCTTCATTCACTTCACTCTCTCCTCAACACCCACAACTGATCATAGGGCAGCAGCATGAGGCATGTGACAAGTCATTACTTGAACTGTGTGAGATTACTCCTCCACCATTTCATGAATCCACACCTTTATGATTATGAAGGCAACTGAAATGTTACAGTCATGCTGCAAAAGGAGTCAAGTAATCCCTCATCAAACTGCAATTCTAAAGTAGTGTTGTTATACACTAGGAGTTAATTGCAAGAGTAAACCACTATTTCCATGGTCTGGTTAAAAGTTGGTGCCACCAGCTTTTGTCTGCATTGTTCCTGCTAAAATAGATTAGGGGGAACAAGGCTTCCTGAATGACACTGTGTAGGATTTTTCACTGTTCTATTAATCAATGGCCCTTCAATATCCCAGAAAGCACTGCAGTAAAACACAATTGGAACAGATAAAGGGCATGTGGCCTTTTTGTTTCCCCTCCAGTACATGCACAGTAAGGGGCTGGTACATACACAGTACAGTGCCTGGCTGAAGTATTCACCACCCCTTTGACGTTTCCAGTTTGTTTTGTTACAGTGTGCAGCTGAAATGTATTTAATTGCCATTATTACCAATGGATGTGTGCAAGATAGCTCAACAGTGTGAAGGGGCAAAATAGTTTTATTGGAACACAAACATTAAGTGAACAAACTGATACTTGCGAGTGCCATAAGTATTCATCCCTTCAATCAATAGTTGATTGAAACACAGTTGGCAGAACTTACAGCTGCAACTCCTCTTGGGTTTATCTCTTTGTGCATCATTGCCCATCTTTGTGCATCTGAATCCTGCAATATTTACCTGTTTCTCAGGTCAAAATTGATCCCACTCTGTCAGGGCGGATGGGGACTCTTGGGCTCTTTCCACAGGACAACATTCTTGTGCGCCACCCCCTTGCAATCCCGGCAACACCTCTGCTGGGATGGGAGTGTATCCCTAGCACTCCTCTCCACATGTGACTGGCTGCCTGCAGAAGGGAGCATGAGTGAAACACCCATTCCTTCCGCACAGCAGCCAGCCTTCTTCCCATGCTGCAATGGCGAACGAAGTGTTACCCTGTTTACTGGGGGTCCTGGGAGGGACACCTATATGCGCTTTCAATTAACTAGGTTTGGGGAAATTAGCTAGAGCACAAGTTTGCAATGCGAGAGGCAGGGCAATGCAGCAGAATCTTTTACCCAATGTCTATGGGGTCAGGCCAAGCCAAGGAGCACACCACGTTAAGAATAATTGAGATTTTTATTAAATACAGGCAAACAATGTATGCAACACACTCACACAAGTAACTATAGAAAATAAAGGTTGGAGAGGTATAGAAAGATTTTTGAGGGGGATTGTTGAATAGGGTGATATGACACCTGTTCTGAAGCTTGAGTTCATTGGCATGGAGTCTCAGTATGTGGGACTGAGGGGGCAGCTCGCCAAACAAAGCGGCAGCAAGGCTGGATGGAAGTCCGGAGCGATCCGAGGAAGGTCTCGGAATCGGGGGGTTTTATAGGGAGAAATGTAACTGCAGGCTATTCCATACTTGGGGGAAACAATGAGTTTAGGGCGTGAGACAAAGCTTTGGAAAGGTCAAAATTTAGCATGATTGAGTTAGGTCCGAATTGACAAAGAGGTAGACAGTATGCAAATGCTCAGTGCTTGGCAGTTGAGTATTCAGCTTGCCAAGTTGCCTGCTCGGGGCAGGGAGTCCTTTGTAAACAGCGTGCATACATAATGAGGGTGTTTGCAGAGAGGTCTCCTAAAGCGGTGATCTGGCTGTTTCTGGCCTGCCTGTATGGTCTTGGGATATTGCAGCATTTGATGGCCGAGCCTAGTTCTGTGCTTGTCCGGGGGCCTCACAAACACATGGAGAGGGGTGGTGGAAGAGAGCCAAATTATTGATATCAAAATGATATCTTTATGCTATCTCCAAGGAGGCCTAACCTGCAGTAACAGAAGTGTGTGGTCATGCTTCCAGCCTTTCTGCATGGCCGGCTATGATGGAAAGCTTGTGCTATTGGAGGTCATTGATGGAGTTTCTCTTGCAATTCGGTCAGCTGGTGACCTGAGAAGGGTGGGACCACAACGACATCATATGGAAGTGTCGTTGCAGTCCTGCTCATCTCACCTCCTCCTGCCAGGATGCTGCTATCCTGTGGAAAGGGCCGCGGTCAGTAGCAACTTTCAAGTTTTGCCACAGATCCTCTGCCAGCTTGAAGTCTGGTCTTTATTGGGCCATTCTAAGACATTCAGGCTCTTGTCCTTCAGCCCTTCCAGCTTTGTCCCTTGGCACTGAGTTCAAGATCACTGAACTGCTAGAAGGTGAACATCTGCTCCAAATCCATGTTACTTGCAGACTGAAACAGGTTCTCCTTTAGAATTGCCCTGTATTTGGCTCCATCCCTTTTTCCCCCAGTCCTGACCAATTTCTCAGTCATTCTTGAAGAAAAACATTGCCACAACATGGTGCTACCATTGCTGTGATTCACTGCAGGGGTGGTACTCATGGAACAATAAACAGTGCCGGCTTGGCACCATACATATCATTTTGTGGCAAGAGCCCAAAATTCAATTTTGGTCTCATCAGACCAGACACCCTTTGCCCATATGTTTGCTATGTCTCCCAACACGCTTTTCTGCAAACGAGTTGGACATTTGTGTCCCATTTAGAAGAAAAGCAGAATGAAAATAAAATTAATAAAAATACAGTTATTTCAGCAATAGCTTTCTTCTTGCAATTTTTCCATAAATCCCAGCTTTGTTACCCATAGAGATGACACTTGTCCTATGGACATTTTCTCCCACCTCAGTGGAGGATCTCTCCAGCTCCTTCAGGATTTACCCTTGGGCCCCTTGCTTGCTAATGCCTTTCTTACCTGTTCACTGAATTCTTGTGGGTAGTGTTCCAATTTGTTCCCAGCTTGTACTTAATGAATTTAGCAGTGTCCTAGTGGAATATTTCTGCTAGGTGCTGTAGGTCTTGCTACAAGTTACAGCTCTGCAATGAGCTTAGTCCTTCTTGCTATTTTCTTTATCTTGAGCATATGACAAAGCAAATCTTGGAACAAGTGAAGAGATAGCTTGACACAAAGAGCATTTTGAAAGGACAATACCAAAAATTCTGATAGCTGAGTTGAAGGAAATAAAAGCTTACCTAACACCCACAGAACATGAGACTTGTCAATATGGTGTAAGGTGTTGGGGTAAAATGTGTTACTTGCAAAAGGGTCCCTGTCCATGTTGGATTTAGAATCAAATCTACCACAGTATGGGCAGACTTTATTCAGTTAAATTTATTTGCCATTAATTTCAGAATTAAAGCACTATTCCATACAGAGATTTGCACAGTTCCCCAAACTCTGCTAACATGGCTTCTCTAGATATAAGTGGAGGAACAGAGGTTAGAAGATGCATATTTTCAGTGCTGTTCCCAGAAAGGAAGAAGTTTCAGGCAACAGGAAAAAGAGGAAGACAACAATACAAATGGGTTGACTCAATAAAGAAAGTCATGGCCCCAAGCTGTTAATAACAGGATCTCTTGAAGTCTTCCCAATTCATAGGGTTGCTAAAGGTTGAAACTGGCTTTACAGCACATAGCAACAACAATGGAGAGGAAATGAGGGGAGCTCCAGACCCTTCCCCCTACCCGAGCAGGAGCAGTGGCATCATGTGACAGAGCACCAAAGCAATGGGTGGCCTCCTTGCTTTGCCTAGGGAATGAAGTGATAGCAAGGACTTCGAGATTTAGGGCCTTGTGGCCCTACACTGTTATAATGCTATTATTTCACTTTCAACATCCTGTGGGGTTCTGGGGTTTGCAGTTGACCGAGGCCAAAGAGTCCTCTGGCTGAGAATTCTAAAGGCCTCTCCCTAAACTGCAAACCCCAGGACTCCATAAGATGTTGAAAGTGGAATAATAGCACTATAACACTGTAGTGCAGAAATGGTCTAACTCTTGTTTGTGCCAGATTAGCTTAGAAGAAGTCAGAGAAAGAGGGAAATGAACAATCAAAGGCTGGATCCCCCCACCACCCAATTTTCTGGTCAACTGACAGTGCAAATTGAAATGCAAATAGGTAGAACCTAGCTGAACAGGCAACACAGAACCTGGTTGAAAAAAACACCCCAAACATTTTTCAACAGCCAGCCAAGCAGAAAAAGGTATCTGTTAGCTGCAGCTGTTGCCATCATTCTCCTCTAGGGTTCCCAAATCTGAGGACCTGCATGAGTGAGTAGGAGGAATCTCGAGGTGAAAGCACTGTCTTGAAAAGTGTGTGTAAATAGCTATTCCCTCATTTGTTAGATTTGGTGGTTTTTATTTGAGTAGTATAACCTGTGCAGCTGTGTTTGATGCTTATGGTATCATAGTTAATTATATCACCAGTCTCACTCGCTGTGAACTCACAGGAGGTCATCCTTAGGACTCAGGTTTTGGCTCTGAAATCCCAGGGCTAATGGGAGCCCTGGCCCAGCAACCTATTTTCACAGGGGCTCACGTCTCACATAATCTTACATAGAACACATGGAGAAGGGGTTGTTTCCAGCCCCTGTGCTACTGTTGGAGTCTATCAAAGGCAAGTGTAGGATAGAAGGAAACCTGTCACCCTACCTAGCAATGCCTTCTCTTTACTGAGTCAATTCAAACCTGTCTTCTGGTTTTTGTAGTTGTCACTTTATTCTCCATTTGAGAATGTAGCCACAAAAAGTAGACTCTTCCAAACTCCTTTCACTACCTATGATTGCCTGTATTTCCATTAATGCCCTCCCTTTTTTTAAAAAAAAAATCACCATCTGATTTCACACTGCCACAGTCTTCAGCAATGGATAATTATACTGACCCACTCAGGAAAATGGAAATCACCATGCAACAATTGTTCTGTTCATGCAGTGTGGCAATGGAGCCAGGGCTCAGAGAGTCAAAATACTGTGACTTCTTCATCAGCAAGGATGACTGTGCCATCTGGCACTCTTTTCAGATTTCTGTACCCTATAAAATGCAATACTCATTATAATTGGGGATGGCATTACATTACAATAATATATTGTGTGCACTGTTTCTCTCGTAGGCCAAAGTATTTTGTTGGCTGGGGGTTTGGGCATGAAATGGTAATGAAAAGCCAATTCACCTTCCAAAAGGCATAGATAGTCCATACTTAGAGAGATGGCACATGCAGCAAGCCAGCACTTCTTTCTGCATATGCAGCAGTTTGGAAAAGTGTAGTCACAAATGTGGAAATTGTTGACAAGTGACAGTTTACATTCTGATCACCGTCAGTCATATGAGTCCTGGAGATGCCAAACACATTCTCTCTCTTTTGTCCATCTCTCTCGCATGCACACATAATGCATGGGCACACACACGGGCACACACACACACACACTCCAACCTGCTTGAGTGAAGTAGCCCATAATCAAACTGAAAATGATGGTTGCCACAGTTCTTAAGACATGTCTGACTGAGTCTACAGAAATAAGATACTAGAGCTTCTCAGATGGCATGAGTTTGATTTAAGGAGTCTGTTTCCTTTGATTTCACTACAAACAAAGGAAACTTGCCCCTTAAATCAACCTCTTACCATCTGAGATGCTCTTGTATCATTCTAAATAACAGAAATGTTGTTGCCATGATTACATCACTTTATTTGTACAGATCATTGATCCAAAATGAGGGTTTTCTATATGTAAAAACAAAATAAACCCTAAGCCACAGAACTTGGCATACACTTGACTGTTTTAACCAGAGCTTAACACCGCTTTGGTGAGGGGGTGCTGCTCAATCATTCTTTAACTCTTTACCTGAACTTTGCAGCAGAGTAGAACTTGAACCTAGGCTCATTTTGCATGCTGGGGCATACTGTCATGCCAAGAAATAAATAACTGCACAGTTCTGAGAGCTCAATGAACCCATCAGCAGAGGAAACTGCCCACAGGATCTGTGCATAACTCAGTGCTCTTTACTGGCCTTCTTCCAATAAGAAAGGAGGAAAACTTTAGGTAGAAATACAAATGGTAGCAAGAAAAGTTAGGGTAGTTCCACTCTTTTCCTTCCACCAGCAGCAAAAGGTATTACTTTTCTAATAGAATTTGGGCATTTGGGCCACTTTGATGACACAGTAGTTTTAGTCTGTTGGATTCTATTGTTGATTTCTTACTGATGTATTTTCTTTCATAGATGCAATGTGTTTTATTTGATGAATTCTAGGAGGAGTAGACATGAAAATTAAAGGAAGGAACATCAACAGTTTAAGATGTTCAGATGACTCCATACTACTTGCAGAAAAGACTTGGAATGATTACTGAAGAAATCAGGGAAGAAAGTGCAAAGGCAGCTTTACAGTTGAACACTGAAAAAACAAAAATAATGGCCACAGATTATTTATAAAGCCTTAAAGTAGATGATCCATACTTTGGCTTAGTAATTAATCAGAATGGAGACCACAGTCAAGAAATCAAAAGGAGACTAGGGCCCTTCCTGCAGCTTACCTGCTCCTGAATCCATCCCATGGAGATGCTGGGGTTGGCTCTCCCAGGAGGGGAGCGTGATAGAAGTTCTTCCCTCCACACTGGCTGCCTGCTGGGAGGAATGAAGTGTGATGGCTCCACCCTTCCCTTCCACAGCACAGCCTGGCACTTTCCTAGGATGCACTGAGGGAGAAAGTACAGCCACTGTGCTTCCTGACCCTCTGCACATCAAGTAAGTATGGGAGGGAGGCAGGAGGACTGGGCAATCACAGTTCATTCACAGGAGAAACCTGTCAATGATTTATTCCGTGATTGCAATGGGCGGTGACAGGATCGCAACAGAATCATGATGACATCATGCAGAACTGTTGTCACAGTCCTGTTGTGGTCCCATCCCCATTGCAGGTTGGAAGTGGGGTATAGAAAGGCCCTAGGATTTGGAAAGGCAACTATAAAGGAGCTAGACAAGATCCTGAAGTGTAAAGATATATCAAGAGCCAGCATAATGTAGTGGACTAGGACTCTGGAGAACAGGATTCAAATCCCTGCTTGATCATGGAAACCCACTGAGGATCTAGGGCAAATCTCACTCTCTCAACCTCAAAGGAAGTCAAGAAAACCCTCTCTGAACAAATTCTGCCAAGACACCACCATGATAGGTTCCCCTTAGGGTTGGCATAGGTAGGAAATGACTTGAAAAGAAACAACAATGACAACCACCACCACCACTACAACAAAGATATATCGTTGAATACTAAAGTTAGGATTGTCCATGCCATTGTATTTTCAATTTCTACGCGTGGTTGTGAAAGCTGGACAGTGAGGAAAGCTGATAGGAAGAAAATCAACTCATTTGAAATGTGGTGCTGGAGATGAGTTCTACGGATATCCTGGGCTGCCAAAAAGACAAATAAATGAGTTATAGAGCAAATCTAGCTTGCCTAGAAGCCAAGACGACTAAACTGAGAGTGTCATACTTTGGACATATCATGAGAAAACATGACTCACTAGAAAAGACAATGATGCTTGGCAAGGCAGAAGGCAGTAGGAAAAGTTTTTGAAAAGGAGCCCTGGTGGCGCAGTGGTTAAATGCCAGTACTGCAAGCCACAAGGTTGTGAGTTCGATCCTGCCCAGCTCCAAGGTTGCAGGTCGGTAAAATGAGTACCCAGCTTGTTGGGGGCATGTATAGAAATGTTTAAAAAAAAAGAGGAAAATGATGTTACAGATGGATAGACTCAATCAAGGAAGTCATGGTCGTGAGTCTGCAAGACCTGAGCAGGGCTGTTGATGCCAGGGTGACTTGATAGAGTTGCCATAAGTCGAAGTTGACTTGATGGCGTTTAATAACAACATAATTTTATAGACACTATGAGCACTATAAGTGGGGTATGACTGAATAAACAAACAGAGAGTAGGCAATGCTTACTCTTCTAAATTCCAGAATTTTTTTTAAAACTGCAAGAGTGAAATATGGCTCAGCACTGTGTAGTAGTACCACATGTTGACCTATACCAGGCTAAGCCAAATGCCACCACCCAGACTGACCGTACAGCCTCTGAAGCCCTCCTCCCACCCACATGTTCATTTTGTGCCTTGTGCAGGCAGGACAGAGAAGCATCTATTCTATGCCAGATGCGAAATGATTAAACTAACACTGAAATCTGCAAGAGTCCTCTAAAGATCTCAGTGCTGATGTAACACAGCCAGATGCTTCTCTTATCTTGCCCACTCTCCATGATACATGGAATGGCAGGGGGGTGAAGAGGCTTCAGAGTAATTTTAAATTTCTGGTGGAGCATTAGATGCTGTTGAGGTAGGAAGGGAATTTCAGCCTCAGCAGCACCCAAAAAAGGACACATCCATCTGTAACAGAAGTTTGTCTTTATCCCATGATAGACTAATTTTGTAAATCCTGGTCCCATGATAGACTTTCTAGAGCAATCTTTCTGGCAAGTATCACAGGCACCTGGTCATGAAACATGAAGATAGGCAGCCCCTTCCTCTTGGCATGGTTGCTATCTATTAGGGCAGGCCTTAGGGGTGTAAAGTATCTTAGCAAATTTTCTTCCCCTTGGTCTCATTTAAAAAAAAAGCTGTCAACCACCACAAAACTTTTTTTACATTGTATATGAAGGATTTTTTTTTCTGTTTGAGGCATTAAAACATTTTTGCAAAAATACTGTGTTTTGGGGAAAACCCTTTGTGATTCTCCCCTCCAAAAGACATAAAACACCAAAAAGAGAAACTCAATTGACAAAAACTCATGAAATCTTATCCAGTGGGGGGAAAACTTTAGATATTTTCTTTACCTTCGCATATGAGAGTGAAATAAGCAATGATTTACATTCCTGGGAGTGGGCTGCTGTGTAGCCCTGGAAAAGCAGGCAGGAGGGGAGGCCTAATCACAGCATTGCCAGGTCCATTGTGCCACCTTAAGTGAAGCAGATCCCAAGAGTCCACACTTTAGTTAGGACCAATGCTTTGAAAAGTTCTGCTGCCTCTTTCATTCACTGTTTCATACTTGTATTCTACCCACGGTGCTCTCTGAAGTGGGCACTTCACTCCTGCTGCATGCCAAGGCGATTCCTGGTCTTCCTGTTGTTTTTCAGCCATGCCACAAATTTCCCATGCATGTGACACTTGCAATAAATCTAATAGATAAAAGTCAAAAGTTTGTTTGTCTGTGTCAGGCAAAGATCTCATATGATTGGCTGCCTAAGAAGATTCTATGAAATCCTGGGGTTTGCAGTTTGGGAGGGGCCTTTAAAATTCTTAGCCAGAGAGCTCTTGAATAGGCTGGTTGCTATGGGAACAAGGCCTAGCAGAAAGGAAGAAGGCAGTGTATTTCCTCAGGTACCCAACCTCTGTATATTAATAACTGTGAATACAGATTAGATTGGGGAATATGGGGAAAAGTTACAGGTACTAGACAAGACAGTTTGGGGAATTAGAGAAACAGGATCTCAAATCTTTCTAACAACTATTACCCATGAGAAATAAAATCCCAGGCAACGTAAGGTATATACACTACCATGATACAATATTACATTTTTATTTGTTACCTGACTCTCCACAAGCCTCAAGATGGGGTACAATATGGATTAAAATACAATTAAAAACTCATTATGGTTAAAATGCACTAAAAACACAAATAATTTAAAATAAAAAAATATACCATAATTAAAATATATCATAATTAAAAGTATGCCATAATTAAAAATAGACTGGGCAGACCTGCCAGATAAGACAGGTCTTTAATACTTTTAGTACCCAGGGATGACAGTTTGGCAGGTATTTTGGTCTCCAGTTTCCATCTATCCTCCTAGCATGGCCAACGGTAATGGATAGTGGGAACTGTTGTCTAAAACAATTTGGATTGCCCTGGAAATATATGTGTGTGTATGTGTCTTCTCGTTGCCTGTCGACTTATGGTAACCCCATGAATTGCATAGGATTTTCTTAGGCAAGGGATACTCAGAGGTAGTTTTACCAGTTCCTTCCTCTGAAATACAGTCTGCAGCACCTGGTATTAACTGTCAGTCTCCCATCAAAGTACCAACCAGGACTGACCATGCTTAGCTGCCAAGTTCAGATGGGATCTAGTGCCTTTAGTGTATTTACCCATGTCTGTGTACATGTAAATTAACCCATAGCATAATTTTTAGAAGCATAACAAAAATGTCTTGCAATCCAGCCAAATCCTACTGAAAGCATACATCCACTCCTGAGATTCCAGGGCTGCTGCTACTTTGGGTGTTTAACAGTATGCAACCAAGGCTGTGTGAAGCTGAACATGAAGGGGAAAAATGCAAAGGCATCTGAGCTGTGTCTGGAACTTGGAAAAGTTATTTTTGGCCAAGGAGTGGGATTCGGTGAATTGTAGCCCACAAGGTAACTTTTCCAAGCCACAGTTGTGCCACCTGACCATCATCCATAAATTCTCACCCCAGCAGTTATGTCCTAAATGCTGCTTTTAAAAAGGGGTACGAGCATTCATTCTTCCATGAAGAACCGGCCAAATGATACAGTTGCCTGGAAAAAGCAATGCACAGTTGGCTAGCTCCACCAAAATCCTCACTTTTGGAATTGCTCCTCATATAGGAGAACCCCACTGATTGAGGAAAGGCAGGAGTATAAGTATAGCAGCCACATATAGCAGGCATGTGAACCCATGTGGCCCTCCAGATGTCTTTGGACTACAAATCCTAAAAACCATAGCCAGCTCAGCCATTGTTGAGGAATGCTGGGAGACGCAGTCCAGCAACATTGGGAGGGCTGCATATTCCCATCCCTGGCAGAGAATGATGTCAGCATGGATGGATGAATTCAATTTTAATCCCCTTACCCTCAGCAGCAGTTTGGCTCCCTTGCAATTGGGCAACTATGAACCAGAGCACAGTTTTCTAGAACTGCACATTCATATTTATCCTCTCAGCAAGTCTTTGCTAGGAAGCTATTTTCCCCTAATGTTCACATTATGTAAAGTGTTTTAAATATTTAAACACACACACACACACACACGGAGAGAGAGAGAGAGAGAGAGAGAGAGAGAGAGTTTAATAGAAAGGAACATTGTTGGAAAACAACACCCATCAGCATCACTGATGTCCAGATGCTAGAATGCTACAAACAGCTGCTACAAAATGTCATCTAAATACTAACTGCAGAGTCAGACACATTGTTATCAACAGGAAAGTGATCAGAAACCTTCAAATGGCAAAAACTGATATGCTATTGATGTGTTAAGGTTTCAGCTGACTTCCTACTGGCTGTGGTTGGCTGCAATCCAGCGACTACTAATAGAGCTAAGAGCAAAGTGCTGTCCCAGACACCAAAAGGAAGACCCACCTACCCATAATTAAGCATGAGGTGGGGGTGTGGTTACAGAATGAGGTTCCTCTGGGAAAAAGAATCCCTCTGACACTTAACCCTGTTATAGTAAATGAGAAAGACATTAGAAGCCATTTCATGTCATATTAGAGCAAGACAAATATGAAAGTGTTTCAACATTTCACAAAGAGATGATGCAGCACGGGTCTGATTTTAATCACACTTTGAAGTGTCAAGTTCAAATTCAGTATCATTAGGGAACTGAAATGTTCAGATCTCCTTCCCAGTATAATTCACTGCCTCTCTGTATAATTACTTGATGGGACTGTAGCCTAATGCTGACTTTGATGGCTGCTTTATTCATGATTCCCCATCATTAGCACACAACACAGACTGCTCTCATATTCTGGTTGAAATGAGACACTGCCGTGACTCTGAGTGTTTTCCTGTAGCAATCTCCCATCACACATTCATGAGCGCTGGAAGTTTTTTACATAAACTACTCACACAATCATTATAATCACAGAGAGCGAGCTTTTCCTAGAAGATTCTCATTGCAAACTAAATGGCTTTCTCTTCCCCTTTCCGGCTTTTGTATAATCCAGTTCTTCTGAGAACAGGGCTGATCCAGGTCATTTTGCTACCAGAGGCAATAGACAAAATGATGCCTTCAATATACAGTGGCCATTTGGATTGGCAAGTGAATTTCACTTTGGCATTGGTGATAGGAAAATATTTGCCCTCACCCCTGGGTATAGTAGGATGACTTAGGGTTCTCAGAGCAGGCCAGTTGATAACACAGAGATCTTCCCATCCCTTAGCAACTGTTGCCTGAAGCTGTTGCCCCACACTGATGATAGAGGCAGTCCTGGCAGAAGATACTCCCACCTTTCACTCAAGGGAGGAATGCTGAATGTGGTAGTGCCCCCACTGTGGAATCAACTTCTACAAGAATCTGCCTAGAATTTTACTGATGGCATTTTGCTCTCTTGTGAAGACCAGAAGCATTGTGAGGGCATTCCTCATGCCACTGTTGGAACAATATGAATAGCTAGATTTCACCTGCATGGAATTTTTAAATTCACATCTGAGCATGCTGTACCATAAATTGCTGCTTAGTTGCATGTTAACTTCAGATATTTCTCAGTACTTTTTTATTTCAGAATACGAATGCTTTCATGGCTTTAAATTTAATTTTAATCATTTACACCTGTGGGGTGTCAGATTGGCAAAGAATGTAGACAATAAATGCTAATATAAATTATTTAAACCAATAACACAGTGAAGATACTCTGCAGGGTGAGCTCTCTGAAGGCTATGGGCATTATAGGTTGACACCTAGGAAGCTCATTGGTTCTTTTGTAATAAAGGCACTTTACATAATTATTTGCTTATCAGAATCCTTAACAGAAAACAAGGTAAATTTGTTTCAGAGGTACAGTAAAAATGACTAAGATGCCAGACTGTTTGTTCCCATTGCTACAAAAACAAAAACAACCACTGAATGCTTGAGGCCAGAGATGCTTAAAACTATGGCCCAAAGAGCTTTGATGTACACAGCTTGCTTTCTAGCAGTTGTAGAACAATTAAAAAAACAAAAAACAAATGAAGACCTTTTGCAAAGTAAAATGAGGATAGACATGGAACAAAATAGGTGAGGATGAAGAGAAAAAAGAAGCAATCTTAAGCAGTGGGCAAATTTGTTAATAGTCTGCCACAGATACTTTCCTGTTAAGAAGCTATTTTTCATTTCATTACAGAAGGGGATGAACAGGAGACGATGTGAAAGCATGGTGAACAGGAAACCTACTGCACCTAAGCAGATTGATTGCATGTGACTGATGCTTGCAAGGGAGACTGCCAAAGAACTCCATGTGTAACACCAAGGAAGAAAGACAGGATATAGGCCCTTTTCGCACGCAGTTTCTTTTGTGAGAGGGCCCCTTGAGCACTCCCATTTACATGACGCTCATGAGCCTAAAGTGGGCTGCGCATGGATTTTTTTATTTTCGGCTCTAAGCCGAAAATACTGCGCGGTTGCGCAATGCTCCCAGGGCCCTCGCGCACTTACCTGCCCTGCGGTACATCGGGTGAGCCGGGCCTGTCGCACTTCCTCCCCCAGCACAGCCTACAGCTCCCAGGTTGCACTGTGGAAGGAAGGGGTGGGGCGTTTGCGCAACGGTCATGTGACTGGCAACCCAGCTGAAGGAGAATGGAGGAGCGATGCAAGTGCCTCGCGCAAGAGACTGCTTCTGCGAACAGCACCCCCCACCTCTGTGAGCAGGTAATGTGCAGAAAGGGCCATAGATGTATTTCCTTATATCTACTATATAAAAGTCAAAGTTTGTCTGGGAGTTTGTCTGTTTGTCTGAGTCAGGCAGGCAAGAAGACCTCATAAGACTGGCTAGCTGTGAAGATTCTATGGAATCCTGGAGTTGGCAGTTCAGGGAGGGTTCTTTAGAATTCTGAGGCAGAGAGCTATTGGGCCTCAGGCTGATTGCTACGGAGATGAGGGCTAGCAGTAAGAAGAAGGGCAGTATGTTCCCTCAGAAACCAAACCTCTGTTATGTTAACAGCTCTGAATACAGATTGGGTTGGGGAATACGTGGAAAAGTTACAGGTACTGAAATAGGCCAGTTGCTATGAAGACAAGGCCTAGCAGCAAGAAGGAGGACAGTGTATTCCTGCAGGAACCCAACCTCTGTATGTTAACAACTCTGCATACACATTGCATTGGGAAATATGGGGAAAAGTTACAGGTACTGGAGAAGACAGTTTGGTGAGTTCTTAAGAAGAAAATAAATCCTGGGCAACGCCGGTAAATACGTCAGTCTAATATATAAAAGACAAAGTTTGCCTGTTTGTGTCAGGTGAAGACCTCATATGTTTGACTGTGTCAAGTGAAGTTCTCGTATGATTGGCTGCCTAAGAAGATTCTATGGAATCCTGGGGTTTGCAGGTTAGGGTGAGGCCTCTAGAAGTCTCAGCCAGCGAGCTCTTGGGCCTCAGTCAACTGTATCTGTCTTGAATAGGCCAGTTGCTATGGAGATGAGGCCTAGCAGCAAGAAGGAAGACGGCAGTGTATTACCTCAGAAACTCAACCCTCTGTATGTTAATAACTCTGAATACAGATTGGATTGCTGAACATGGGGAAAAATTAGAGGTACTGGAGAAGACAGTTTGGGGAATTAGAGACACAGGATCTCAAATCTTTCTAGAAAGTTTAACTATGAGAAAATAAAATCCAAGGCAATGCCGGGTATATACGCTAGTACTATATAAATTACAATATACTATATACAATATCTTATATACCATAAGCTATAAGTTTGTTTGTTTGTTTTCATTCTCAACACCACCTTGGAATCCAGTTAGATGAACCTTTGAAGAAATGCATACATTTTAATTTTAAAAACTTTTGGGGCAGTCTCTCATTTTTTTTAAAAAAAAAAATAATTTTTGAGATGAATAATCTAATTTACAGAACTATGTAATCAAAAATAAAGAAACAGAAAAAAGAACAAAGAGGAAAAAAGATATAGAACTAATAACACAGTAGGGCTCTCACGTCCCCCATCTTGGCTGTAAAAAGAAGAAAACCATTATTACAGATCCAACCAAATAATCCTACTAAAATTACTAACAACTATACCACAGATTATTACATCATTAGATTTATCACTCAAAAAATCCATAAATGATTTCCAATCCTTCAAAAAGTCTTCAGTTGGCTTATCCTTTAGAATCCACATTAATTTGGCCATTTGGGCTAACTCAGCAACCAATCCATTCTTACATCTATGGCACTTTAGTCCATTTCCAGATCTGAACAAACAATATCCCTGCTGCTGTTGTCATATGCCAAAGAAGTAATCCATATTTACCTTCCAGCTCTTTATCCATAATGCCCAACAAAACCATTTCTGACAACATTATAAAATCTACATTTAATTTTTTTTGGACTAACATATACATCTTAAACCAGTAACTTTTTTGCATTCTTACAAGTCCATCACATATGAAAAAGGAGCGCTCCTTATCTTGACATCTTCAACATCGGTTTGAAACATTCTGCGACATTTTTGACAGCCTATTTGGAGTCAGATACCATCTATACATCATGTTATACACTGTACATCTTAAATTACTGCACAAAGTACATTTTATATCTTTGGACCACTTCCCCCCCATACATCCATATGGAGATTATCATGTTCTCTTTTACAGGCTCTTCTGTCTCTAGTTTCAAAAGCCATTTATACACTTTTCAACATAATGGTAACCTCCCATGATCAGGAGAAAAATTGTAAGAAGCAGGGATCAGTCTTTCTAAGAATTGTATAAGATTACATGGTACAAGAAAAATTCAGCAGTTCACAAAGAAAAACCAAACCTACATTTTTGTCATTATAACATCACCACTGCTGTTAAATCCTAACAGATTACAAAGTACTCTAACATGCCGCCTATAATGGAACATATGTCCAGAATATGGGAAGGAACAAACCATCACACACCACCCAATGGCAAGGCACTGAGCAGTCCACACAAGGAAACAAAGCATAATTTTTTGTGAAGATAAATGCAAACAATAAAGCAGCAGGCAGACAGATAGCTTTCTCCATCACGAAGAGCTGTTGTGAGAGGTTGGAAGGAATATCTCTGTATTGCTTAAACTAGCCTGAAATCTTCAGGGCTGGTCAAAGATGCCATCCTGTTACCAGTGTTTAAGAAAGATTCAATTGCCAATCCGGTTAACTTTTGTACAAAGAATGGGAGGGGATGCCATCTTGTTCTTTGCCCTGGGCAGAAAAAAAGTCTGTATCCTAGAAACCTTCTTCTGCAATTGAAGTTTACACTGATAAAAAGATCCTGGCATTGACCTAAACTCTACTAGCACTCTTTATCATTATGGATGTCATTTTGTACCAATAGTGGTGCTGGATCACCACAAAAGTGGAAAACTGCAAATATCAAAATACGTCTGTGGGAAGGGGGCTGAGGCATGTTGGGGAGAATAGGTACCCAGGGTTCAAACCAAGTCAAGGAAAACAGAGGGGAAGGGGAAGGGAAAGGTTTGGCATGGTGCCCTTATACTTCCTCTCTCTCATACTTCTCCTTCCTTGGGCATGTAGGGAGCACTTGGAGACAGTTTGTGGTGGTGAGAATTGGGCTGTGAGCTATCTGCAGGTGGCCAGGAAGTGGCTGGTGGGTGAGG
This sequence comes from Ctenosaura bakeri, assembly GCA_948474755.1. NCBI lineage: Eukaryota > Metazoa > Chordata > Lepidosauria > Squamata > Iguanidae > Ctenosaura > Ctenosaura bakeri. Next base: position 197,558 of record CAOLHI010002205.1, read on the forward strand.
AAGAAGGTTTTTAAAGGGCTATGAGGCCTGATTGGAGCCAATGAAAAGGAAGGTTCCCTTGGAAAGGAAGTACTTGATGGTGAAGGGCAGGGTTTGGACAAACTTGTAATCCATCAAATTTGTGAAAGTTAAACCTGCAAATGTCAAGGGTCGTCTGCAGTTTAAGCATCTAAAGAAAAGGAGCAGACAAAGGTACCATGAGAATATGAACAGAGCAAATGGAAGAGTTCTAGATGTGAACGATTTTCTATGGCTCACACTCTGCCATACTTGAAATTAATAAAAAAAGAGACAGAGAAAATGCTAGAAAACATATCTAGAGGACACCAGGTTGGTAATAGCTGTTTCAGAGATGACCAAAACCAGGTTTGACGGCAGAGTTTAGCACACTGGATAACTCCTCTAAAGTTCAGAGTACAACTCTGTCCCACAAACAAGGAAGCCACCATCTTCCATTGCTTACTTCCCCTGAGCTAGCCAGGAACCAGTGGCAGTATTTTTCTTCTCTGACCTACAATGCCTTCAATGCGTGGCAACATCTTCTAAGAGGGCAACAGATTAAGACAGTTTTCCCAACAGGTTCTCTGTTTTTGAGTCCCAATCCTAAATGAAGAATGAAACCCTAAGCTTGAAGGAGTCCCCTTGGCTGCTCCCATTCAGGGAACTCATCTCTGACACCTTCTTCCTTGCTCTCCCTTATCCTTGGATATTCCATGCATTTCTGTTGTTTTTGTTTTCTTCCCTGGTTTCAAACACTGTTTTGTATTATTTAGAAACTCCTGTTTGCTTTAGTTCAGGTGTGGGTAACTGTGTCAGCCATGAGGAATTTAGCTCAGGTGTAGGCAATGTTCCCTCCAGACCCCCCCCCCCGGGGGGCTACATCCCTCCATAGCAACATAACTTCCTATCAAAATCCCTTGTTACCATTTTGAGAGGGACCACAGAAGAAAATGGAGGCACTTGGTGTTAGCAGGGAATTCATGGGTGCTTGGGTAGGTGGGGAGGAGGTATTCTCATGTGTTTAGGGAGGATTTTGCAGGGACAAAAATGGCCAAAAAAATCCCCATTCTTTTTTCCCCCAAAGATTTAAGGGATTTGGGGGACTGGTGGGGGACACTAACATGGAGTCCAAGGACTGCATGCATCCTACATGTTGGCTAGTTCCTGACCTATTCCCACCCCTGCTTAATTGATTCGTTAAGAAGGAAAATAAGAGTAAGCAGAAAAAGACACACAAAAACAACCGATATCAAACCACAAAATTAACAACATGACATTCCAGGACCTCCACTGAATTCAACAAGAGGTCACTTTCTGATTTCAAATATATTAGTCTACAAAACCCAGCCAACCTTCTACCAAATGGGAAAAGAAAAGGGAGGAGAGAGGAGTAGAGTCTGCATGCCACTGACACCTACCCCTGGTTTGGTTTGCCTCCTGAAGGGAGCCTGATGGACCTTTTAGACCCTAGGGCCCGTTCTAGTAGCAAGTGGTTGGCCTCCTGCAACAGGAAAAGCAAGTATGACTTTTACTTGGTTGGCCTGAGTGGGAGGCTGGCACCATGGAGCTAACTATAGCTCCCAGAAAGTTCCTTTTAGAGCAGGGATGAGAAGATTTCCTTTAAGCCTATATCTGATAATTTAGTGGGGTATTTAGTAGTGTATGTATGTGAGTATGGGTGTGATATTCTAGCAATTGTTGAAAAGTATATATCGGTGTTATTCAAACAGCTCTAGGAGAAATTTCAAGGCCCCTGAAGACCCCTGAAGGACTTAAACATTAGCAGGGGGAAAAGTGTGGTGGTGTCTACTCTACAATGGCAACATATTCATCATTACATTCTTCTGGCCTCTAACGCAAAGGGATGTTTACAGCAGCCTCCTAGCACCTTTTGTTGCCTCTGTGACACATTAAGTACATAATCACATGAAGGAATCTGATCCATGCTGAAGTACAAAATGTATTTCTAAAAACTGCATTTCTAAAAAGCCGATAGTAGGAGAGGCACACCTGCCGTGTAGCATTTCATTTCACTCTGCACGAGCTTGAACGGTCCCTTTTCCACCCTGAAACCTATAATAAGTATACGTATGATGAGGCGAAATATTTCCAGGGTACTTTTTTGTACTCTGCAGGAGCTTGCAGGATGCCAAATTGTTGGTTACAAAAATCATAGCTCTCTCTCTCTCAGCCACACATTCATATTTGCTTCCTCTACCCCAGTGTTCTAAACCTGAGTCTTCAGGGTGCTTTTATATCCCAGCACCATGTTGGACCCCTCTTAGTCCCTTGTCTTTTATCATTAAAGGGGCTGTATGTGAAGTAGAAAGTGGCACACGAAATACATTATTAAAGCACACTGAAATGGCTTTAATATGTCTCAGGATAATGCGATCTTTAGCCATGCCTCCAGGCCTTCATACTGGAACCATCTGCCTTAGCAGTAAAAACAACAGCCAACATCTGTTGAAACTAACTTCTGGCCTATACAGTTCAAAAATGGCCCCTTTGTTGTGAGCTCTCCTCCTCCCTGCTCTAAAGCCTTTGTCAGTCCCTTGTTCCATGTGTTATGCAGTGACACTGTGCCACAAGCCAAGGTTAGGTGTCCTTGATATTAGGACAACATTTTTTAAAAATTATCACCATTCAGCAAGGAGGAAGGTAGAATGTGTGGCCTTTCAGATCTTGTTGAACTACAACTCCCATAAATCCTAACCGGCTTGTTCCATGGCAAGGGATGATGGGATCTGCATTCCACTTATATCTAGAGGGCCACATATTCCACATCCTGTCACAGAGATTCCATTAGGGATTCCATTCCCATGTAGAGATTGGTTTTCCCTTTCCATTAAGAATGCTACATACCTGATAAATCTCTGAGAGATTTTATTTTATTTTGTTTTTATTAAAAACAATAAATACTTGTATGTAAATATCTTTCACAATTTCTTAAAATACAGTTAAATTTGAATTATTATTTCGCAGAATGATATAGTATAGATGGAGATCTCAACATTCTTTTATAACCCACATAATTTAGAACCCTCATAAAAATTACTTTTACCATTGTAGTACATTTACTTGTGCTGAAAAATATTGTTATCTTGTGAGATCTTTAAGTGTTCCCCTGTTATGAACCCCTAACTATATTCTGAATGTACATTATCAACTTCCCACAGTCCCTTGTATGGTTTATAATTGACAGCTTAAATGTTTCCTCTGTTTCTGTAATTAACAATGATGGTTTGCCTGCTTCTGAAATAAAAAACTTTAAAGTTATTAACATTGCCTACTTATAACTTGTCCTATAGTTATCTTTTTCATTGCTTCATTACATCATTACATCATTATCTTTTCCATTACATACGTTGTCTCTTAGTTCTTCCAGGTTTACTTATATCTCATCAGTCATGAAATATCAGTACCCAGTTTTTGTTTCAAGTATTCTTTAACTGGAAACCATTCTCTGTTGTTTTTCCCTTGTAATTTTCCCCTTAATGCTAGGGTTAAGTTACCTAATACCAAGAACTCCCTAAGTTTGATTAACCGTTCTTCCATTTCTAGGATAGACCTGTTCTTCCAATATCAAGCATATACAATTCTGGCTGCCGTAACCATATAAAGTATTACCCTACAGTACTTCATCATTAGCGTCTTGTCTAATTCATGTAGCATATTTAGCAGAAAGATTTCAGAGGACAATGGACATTATAATTATGAAAATTTAGTCCATTAATAATTGTAATTTTTTCTACTACGATTTTGCATTTGGTACCATTTTTATAGTAGCTGCTCTTCTGAAAAACCTAGTATAGAATAATGTTTAAAGTGCTGGATTTAGAACAGAGAGACCCTAATTCAAATCCCTGTTCAGTCATAGAATTCACCATTTGACCATGGTCCAGCACTACCTCTCATTCTTCTTACACGGACGGGGATTAATGGAACGACAGAAACTATGTAAAGTGGCCATGTGCATTTTCTGGGGTCATACTAATATTAACAACAACAATACAATGATATTTCAACATGAACAGACACTTCCAATGCCACTGTGTTACCATCAGATCACTATAGTATATATCACATTGGTTTTTTTTTTTGGTCTGATGGCAAAAAGTATAGATTCATGAAAACTTCACAGGAATACCCTAAAACTGACTGCCATCTGATTCATAGGGAAAACACAGATGAAACTAAGGGAAAACTTACATGTGACACCAACCTTCCCCTGTATTTTGCCTCACCTTGTACTTATTTCTCTTACTCCTTTGCCTTCTCACTGCACCACATATCACAGTGTCTTCCTTCCTTTCATCTCTTGCCTTCTTCTCTCATACTCCACAGCTCCACTGCTCTCCATTCCTTGCCTTATCTTACACCTTTGCCATGCCCTTCTCCTTTGCTTCTTTCTGTGCAAGTGCTTGCATCTCCCACCCTCCTTTCTCTCTTTGGTAATTTCCACACTAGACTGTTATAGTGCCATTCTTCCACTTTCAACATCCTATGGAATCCTGAGGTTTACAGTTTAGGGAGGGGCCTTTCAGTCTAGTATGGAAATGGACTTTGTTTCACCTTGTGCCACCTCTGCACCTTCTCTTGCACTTTTCATCATTTTATGCCTGCCTCTCTTGCTCCTTGCACCCTGCCACTGCACCTCCCATCCTCCCTTTCCTCTTTTAGCCCTCCCTTGCTTCACCTCACACCTTTGCCATGCTTTGAACTCTACCAAGTGCAGCTCTCCCCCTCTTTCCTTCTTCCCACAGCTTTCCCCTCATCTCATGCACTTCCCTTCTCTTGCACCTTCCATGCACTGCTGTTATGCTTCCTACCTGCCTTCCATTCACCACAGATTGTTGCATCTTGCCCTGAGCCACGCTTCCTTCCTTGCTGCACAGCTTGCAACCCTCTCCTCCTCTCTCCCTTTTTAAAATTCATTATGTTGCTTCCTGCCTTCTAAAGGACTTGAAAAAGAAGGCAACTTTAAACAGAAGACAGGTTAGGAAGCAGCTGAAAGTAGTAATTTCACTATTCTTGCAAGATAAAGCAGGGGGGAAAGGTAGATAAAACAAGGTGGGGAAAGTGTAGCAGAAGCAGTAGGGGGTAGGAAAGGTAGGGGTGGAGAAAAGGTGGTAATATTGGGAATGGCTCTTTTCCTCTCACAGCAGGCTGAGGGAGAACTACAACTGCCTCTCATAAATTGAAACTTGTGCCATTTCCACACAGGGTTTTTAACATGGGGCAGAGTGTCCTCCAGGGAGGAGGTCTGCACCTGGGAGCGGACTGGATCGGACCTACTTAATGTAGATCCGCAACCAGCCCACTCCAGAACGACCCCAAGTGGTCATCCAGCGTGCTTTTGAAAGACTGCTAAAAACAGGTCTTTCAAAAGCACGGAGCGCGCCACTGCGAGCCTGCTCCCTTATGCAGATTCGCAGGCTCGCATTGGTGCGATGCTGTGATCTGCCAGGGGCGGGCTTTAGGCTGGCAAGCTTCAGCGATTGGTCGAGACCCTTGACCAACCAGAAGCCGCCATTTTCATCCCCAGAGAAGTGCGGAGCGGTGGCCACACGCTGCTCCGGAGAACCGGACCAGGGAGCCCAAAAGTCCGGTGAGTAGCATCATGGGGCGATTCCCTCGCCCCATGCGGAAATGGCCTTGGTTTAGTCTTTTTTGGATGGCTAATAAAAAATGCCTAATATTGCTACATCAAGCAAGTCACAAAAACCAACAGACTGCATGGAATGCTAAGTAGTAATCACTGTATTGCAATTTTTACCCTGCTTTGTTGCATCTCTCCTCCTTCAGTCCAATGACTCCATTGCTTTCTGTGCAATCTTTTGCAAGGCGGTCTGCAAAACTGACTTCAGCTAGAGTTTCTTCCAAAAGCTGAACTTTCTTGTAAAGCTCTTAATACTGAGCCAGGGAAGTGAGAAAGGACAGTCACAAATGTCAATCATGGGTGTAAGATTTCATTTATTGGTTAACTACACACAAATCATGGAGGAGCAGGCCTTTCCCCCCACAAAACAGTTGGTCAGAAGAGTGCCTGTACATTTTGTTCTGTAACTCTGTTTCTATAAGGCCTAGGAAGTTACCTTTTTCTTTTTTTAAAAATGAAAAATTAGAATCCAGGACAGATGATGATCCAAATAGATTCCAAGTGACATGCCAAATTCTGGGTGAAATCTGACTGTCCGGACAATTCTGAACCCCACTCACAGAGTGCACTTTAGCATTTAGAAGTCTCAAATTCAATATCTAGCATCTCTAAGTGAAATAATTTACTCAAGAATATTTGGGAAGAACCTAGCTCTGCATCAGTTTTTGGAAAGTCACTTCCAGATGGTGCTGACACTGTTGGGTTATATAGGCCGGTAGTCAAGGTGGGAGATTCATGGGTTCAATAACAATTAGAGCTGGGAAAACTTAGTGTTTTGCGTTACAACTCTGGCCAGCATATCAAATCTTTGCATTTAGATGCTCATCACCATTTGCTATTATAACTGATTTTTCGGACCAAAAGATTTATCCATACTCACATCTTTACCTTCACCAGACCATTCACAGTAAAATCTGCACTTCCAAACCTTTCCAGACATTAACAGACACCTATTTCTCAGCCTCACATGTTGCACTGTGCATAAAAAACCCTTTACATTGAGTCCCACTAGTCCTTTTAAAGATGTATGAACCCAGTGATTGTGCCTGCAAGTATATAAACAAATTTCAAACTTGAAGTCTCCGGGACATATTTTCTTGATAATAAGCCATTAATTCTGACTCTTTCAAGCCATCTGAAGGTAGGCATGTAAATTGTGGCATCATCAATCAGTGTTGTGTTGGGTTATTTCAGGCATTCCTTGTGTGGGGAAAGAAAGACCTGACTGTCCACTAAACACAAGTGTGGCTGGGACTGACCGATCTAGACACAGGCCCTAATATAAATGTATTTTGACAGAGGAGGACAGTGGATGCTGCAATGGCATGGGGCAGGGGGAGGAGATGGAATAGGCCCCAACAGGAAATTCCTTCTCCTAGGTATTCTAGCTAGCTGGAAAGCTGGATTTTTCATTCCTTTAGCTTAGCCTCTCTTTATGATTTCTTTACTCTCCTCCACAGCAAGGGATGACAAGCTTAAGACAGAATCATCAGCCACTTATTTTATCAATTGCAATAGAAATGCTATAACAAAATTATGAGAAAAGGCAAGGCAATAATCACTGAAAAGGTTTCTGTCAAAGAAAAAAGATGTACAGGGTCTAAATAAATACATCTTCATCAATTACTTGGATGAAGAAGTAGAGGGCACACTGATCAAATTTGCAGACAACACCAAATTGGGAGGGGTTGCTAATACGCCAGAGTACAGGATCAAAATTCAAAATGACCTTGACAGATTGGAGAGCTGGGCCAAAGCTAACAAAATGAATTTCAACAGAGACAAATGTAAGGTCCTACACTTAGGCAGAAAAAATGGAATGCACAAATACAGGATAGAGGACATGTGGCTGGATAGCAGTACATGTGAAAGGGATCTAGGAGTCTTGGTAGATCACAAGCTGAACATGAGTCAGCAGTGTGATGTGGCAGCCCAGAAAGCCAATGCAATTCTTGTTTGCATCAATAGCAGTATGGTGTCTGGATCAAGGGAGGTAATGGTACCACTCTATTCTGCTTTGGTTAGACCTCATCTGGAATACTGTGTCTAGTTCTGGGCACCTCAATTCAAGAAGGATATCGACAAGCTGGAACATGTCCAGAGGAGGGTGACCAAAATGGTGAAGGGTCTGGGAGCCATGCCCTATGAGGAATAGCTTAGAGAGCTCGGTATGTTTAGTCTGCAGAAGAGAAAGTTAAGAGGGGGCATGGTGTTTAAATATATGAAGAGATGTCATGTCAATGAGGGAGTGGGTTTGTTTTCTGCAGCTCCAGAGACTAGGACAAGGAGCAATGGATTCAAGCTGCAGGAAAGGTGATTCCAGCTGAACCTCAGGAAGAACTTCCTGACTGTCAGAGCTGTCTGGCAGTGGAATACGGTGCCTCGGAGTGTGGTGGAGTCTCCATCTTTGGAGGTTTTTAAGCAGAGGCTGGATGGCAAGGGGTTGGACTGGATGGCCCTTGTGGTCTATTCTAACTCTATGATTCTATGAAATAAGTAACACTATCCCAGTATGGGGTAGTGGTTTGAGCATTGGACTTTGACTCTGGAGACTGGGGTTCAAATCACTGCTCAGCTATGGAAATCCACTTAGTGACCATGGGCAAGTCACCCTCTCTGGATCTCAGAGGAAGGAATGCCAACCCTGCATGCCTCTGAATACATCTTGCCCAGAAAACCCCAGGATAGAATTGTCTAGGGTCACCATAAGTCGAAAATGATCTGAAAGGAAACAACAAGAAGAAGAAGAACCTTGGATAGTGACTTGCTTCAAGGAGGTCCTGTTGATAGGTTGATTATGGGTTGGGGGTTATACCTTCTTTCAAAGCAGAAAATGCTGCTTGTTATCTCTGAGTGCTAGGTTTTTTTGAGAGGCTGGATATGCCAAAATCTTCCTCATTTACACAGCTGATAGAGGAACCCTGAAATTGAAAGGTCAGCCAGGCTTAAGCTACCATGGTCAAATTTCAGTGCTTGAGTTCACAACTGAAGAGAATCTAAACTAAGTTACTAAGTTAGATGTTTAAATCACGTTGTCAGATGTGAACTGAGCAAAAGGTATGGTCTCAGCTAGTGCAGTGTTCTCTCGTTCCTTCTCTTCCTCTCTCTTTCCCCGTGTGAAGTCATTATTAGAGAGCCCAGAGGTCGTATTGTATCTTGTGGTATAAGAATCAAAGCTTCCTCTCAGTCTCTCTCTCTCTTGATCTCAGTCTCTCGCAATCTCTTGCAGGGTGCGTGTAAGGTCTTACTGAGGCTATCAAACTCAATTGTTTCACATTAGACTTGCATCCTCTCTCATTTATGTAAGCAACAGTATCTGTCAGGAACCACTCCCTAACATCAGCAGGTACAAGAGTCAAGATGACCTTCTAATTTTAATTCCAATGTATTCTTTAAAAAAAAAAAAAAAAGGTCAGGGAGCTGAGGTCAAAGCAGCAACAACAACAACAACTGTGGTCAACTTTTTAAAAACATCTTTACTGATTTCACAGCAAGATTTTTTTGGGGGGGGGGCTGAAGCGGGTACTCTGCCTGACAGCCAATTCTGACTACCAGCAATCTACCCTTCAAAAAATGTTCAGAGTCCATTTGTGAGCAGGGAAAAATAAGGGCAAGTTAAAAAACAACAACCTCTCATCACATTTTTCTGTTCAATAAGAAAAAAAAACTTGATTGATTTCTGAAAAACAAATATCCAAAATGTACTCTCATTACAAACAAATAGCTCTGCCAACATTAGTAAGGTTAAATACTAAGTGAAACCCAAGTGCAATAAATTTACTGCAAACATAGAAAAATCCATCCTGTACAACCGTGAAGCATATTGACAGAGCACATCATTTAACAAGGGGGGAAATAGTCAAGGTGATCTGTTGGTTAGAGAAATACATTATATTCCTGCCACTGAAATAAACTTCACCCTAAGCAGCTGTTACATCACAGCTTGGGAGTGTGTGTCCCTTCAAATGTTGGTGTGCTGTTTCTATCATGCCTCTTCACTGGACTGGGCTGAAGAAGGCTGATGGAAGGTGCAGACCAATAAAATCTAGTGTTGAAATCCTCCACCTGTGCCAGCATCTTCTTAGAAAGTTGGGGAACTGCAGCTCAAAGGAGCCCTGTGAGAGGAGGTAACCATGGGACCTTTTCACCTGTGTATACCAGTACTAACTCTGGGACACCAGTTAAGAGTCAAAAGAATGTCTTTATTGGGGGAAATTCACACACACAAGAAATCAAGCAATCTCATGAACCATACAGGCTAGCAGAAGGAAAGAAGGGAAAGATTGGATAATGGAGATTTTGGGATGAAGAGGGTAATAGTTATGTTCCTGAAGCAGAAGAGGATCCAAGTGAGGTGTCTCAAACTGGGGGACCTGAGGGCAGTACAATGAAGAGGAATCTGGGGGTCCTCACATAGTGAACAAACTGTGTTCAAACTACTAGAAAAAGGCCATGGTCTGAGCCAAAGTTTAAATACCCTTTTTCTGCCCTGAAGGGGAGTGGTTTTAACTGCAACTTGGCATTGTTGACAAAGGGATCTGGAAGGTTTTGATTGTCTTTCTAGCAGGTGACAAAGCATTGAGGGAAATCATGATAACCTCTTAATGACTGGAGAGGCGAGGAAACAAAAGGACAGTTTCTGTGGGAAGAGGTAACAGGGTGTCAGCCTTTTGGATGCTCCTTCTAGCAGCCTTGTTTGCTGTTGTTCCCTAGGCTTGGGTACTTCTGAGGACCATTTAAAACCCATCAGGTTGAGCTCTCCAAATGATCCTTCTGAACTTATGACCTGGCCATGAAGAGATTCTTTGACCTTCCAGTCAGAGTCCCTTTTCTTTCCACATAGCTTTCAGCCATACGTATAAAATCTATATTTATTTCATGCCAATTAAACAGTATTCATAGCCAATCATACTGTGTCACAGATTGGAAGTATATGACATGGTTACGCTAGAGGGCTAGAAGTTGTCAGCCCTGCATTAAAAGCAATACTAATGAGCTAAAAAAATATTTTTAGGAACTAGCCCATCCTCAAACTAGTGTCAGCAATTTACCCCATACTTACCCCACACTGTAATTAGAATTTGGACCCAGCAAGTATAGAACAGGCTACCTGTAACTGTGTAACTGAAATATTAACGCCCACTCAAGACAGTTAAAATAAATAAATTTAGTTGACCACTTTAAATCTGATACAAAAAAGGTCTTTCAAAACCATTTCTGACTTTTATTATAACTCACACACCTTAAAATAATTGGGGAGGAACCTAATCCATTTTATTTCTTCTGCAAATAAAAAACTATCTAATCTGCTGGTCTCCAGATATATCTTTCCTGAAGCACTTTTTGTCTCTAGAGTTTCAAGCCATAAGAAGTTAAGAGCTTTCCTAAAGTGAATAGCCCAAAGCTTTGTTGAATAATCTCCAAGCCTAAAGGTTTTCTTGACATGCTGGCAAAAAAGGGATGAAGATTTCACTTTATTGATTCCACCCAACAAGGCAAATCTTGCTGCATATTTATTTCATATGGTCTCTGCTTCCATAAAGATTTAGCAACATCAGTTTTCAAGGATAAGATATAATTCAAATGAACCATGGGATAAAGCCAAAGAGCTTAATCACCTACTGAATTAAGCAAACATAAAGATTTTAAAGAACTATACTGGATACACATTTTCACCAAAACATGTCCTAATTTGTTGATTAAACCAGTAACTCTATAAAGAAAAAATTGCACACAAACTGGATAGTTAATGGCACCACTTTTAATGAAAACTAGAGGAAATGATCTAGGAAAACACAATATTAGTAGCTCAATATAGTGCTGTAGTTGCACAGTGAATTTATACATACATTTACATGATAAAGGGATATAAATAATGTATTTGAAGAGTTTTAAGTCTGTTTCAATGTAGCATTTTCACATATTGAAACATCAGATTAAGCATGTTGCATCTCAATAGCAAAACCATTTCAGTTTAGTAATTCACAGTTTAAAAGTAACTGTGCATTACTAAACTAAAGGTATACTTCAAAACTGTTCTTTTAGTTTATTACTAGACTGTGCATTACTAAGCTAATGGTATGTATGGACATCAAGCTTCACTCCTTTCTTCATGCCTTCCGACACCCACCCACCATCATTGCCTCAAAATGAAATGAAGAAATACCCTTTTCGCACGGCATTTGCCATGCCAAAGGGCCCCTGGAGTGTCGCGCAACTGCAAGGAGCGGTCCACATGATGCACTCACAATCGTGCAATGCTCCAGGGCCTGGCAGGCACCGATCATGCACTATTTCATTTTTGGCTGTGAGCCAAAAATGGTGCTTGATCGTACATTGCTCTGGGGCCCCGCATGCACTTGCTGTGCGTACGGAGCTCCGGAGCCATGGTGCTCGTGCTTTCTGCCCCAATGCAGCCTGGGAAACTCCTAGGCTGCACTGCAGAAGGAAGAGGAGGGGCTCTCGTGTGAGCTGGCAGCAGCTGCAGAGCTGAAGGAACCAGAACATGAGATCCTCTTGCTTGAGGCTGCTTGTGCGATCCCCGCACCCCAGCTCCTCAAAAAGGTGAGTAGTGGAAAAGGCCAAAGACAGGTCTCTGTCTTCAGCACTGGGATGTTGGGAAGGAGAATCACGTAGCCTTCAAGTGTCCCAATTTGGCAGATAAAGTCCTGATTAATTTTCTGCCATCCCATTTTTTCAGCTAATTTTAAAAATGCCCTAGTTTTTTCTCCTCCTCTCACTTTCTCCCTTTGTCATCAGCTTAATTCAGTTGTTGCAAATGGAGTTCAAAATGCAAAAGTAGTTTGCACTCAATCAACTCAGTGCAGGGAGAGGAGAGGATGAGGCAAAGTCTTGCCCTTTCCAGAAGACTCAGGTAAAAGCAAACTGCTGCAGCCTCTCCTAGTTTGTCTGTTTTTCCTCATGAATAACTTCTGGCATCTCGACCACATTCTAAAGTTCCTTGTCCACGCGTATTCCCCTTTCCATTTGTGAAATATTGGAGGGTATGGAACCAGGTAGTCGAGGAAATTGCTTGTACCACGACACAGCTGATTACCCCCCTTCCCCTCTCAGAGAGTCTTCTCTAAAGACCCATTCTGGAAGCTGCCAACTCTGTCCAGGAGAGCTGTTTGCTGCAACAATGAGTCTACCTTTGACTTTGGGGGCACATGGACAGGAGTGTGTGTGTGGAGGTGGGGGAAGTGAGCACTCATTTTGTCCCAGTTTTCATCTATGAAATGTTGGAAGGTACTCAAGAGGTGATGAACCAGTATGTATAGTAGTTTGAGTGTCAGACCAGGAGTCTGGAAAGAGGAGTTTGAATCCCCACTCAGCCATGGAAACCTATCTCAGTCTTATAGGAATGCAAAGGCAAATCCCCTCTGAACAAAACCCTGTGACAAGAATGCAAGAGGTGAATGTTCTAAAAGGGCTATAGTGTCTGTTGTTGTTGCTGTTGTTATGTGCTGTCAAATCATTTCTGACCCTAATTTGAACCTATCACAGGGTTTTCTTGGCAAGATTTGTTCAGAGGGGGTTTGCCTTTGCCTTCCTCGGAGACTGAGAGAGTGTGACTTGCCCAGAGTCACTTAGCAGCTTTCCATGGCTGAGCCTGTTGACCCCTGTTCTCCAGAGTCGCAGCCCAATGTTCAAACCACTACCTCATGCTAGCTTTCTAACTAGAGGTTTAAGCTCTCTTATTTAAAGATTCCAGATGAAGAAAGAAATTTGGGGACTGTGTTATTCCTTCTCTTCTCTCCAGCCCTTTCTACATATTCTAAAGTGGAGGGGGTTGCGGGGATAACGTTACATGGGAAGTTGCATTATACTAGAGTCAGAATACTAGATCAGTATTGTCAACTCAGACTGGCAGGAATGGCTCTCCAAGGTTTCAGGCAGCATTGTTTTCCTAGCCAACCCTGGAGATCCATGAATTTTCCCAACATTAGCCAATCCTGAAACTGCTTAGCCTCTGAAATCAAAGAAGATTGGCTATGAGGGGTGAGCCAACCAAATCCTCAAATCCTGGGTAAGGATTCAAGATTCCTGAATCCGAATCCCTGTGCCAAAATAGGCAAACCGAATCTTCTGAATCCACCAATTAAATAGATTGTTGGAGACCGGGATGCCTGAAAACCTGGGAGACGGGGATGCCTGAAAACCTGGGAGACCAAACATACAAGGGAAGATAGTAAGTAGGTGAGGTTTTCCCTTGGAGTAATAATGGCCTTTGTTAACAATTTCAGAAATTATGTATGGAGTTGTATTCTAAGATATTTAAATTGAACATTTCATATTTAAGTTCAGTACTTGACTAGAAGCTACAGGCTTGAGATTTCAATGACAGCTGAAACATTCCTTTGCATACCTCCCTTGCAAAGCTCTTTCATACACAATTCTGGGGTTTGGAGTTTGACAAGGTGTCACAGCCCTCTCTGACAAAGTGTGCTGGTGCGTCATCAAACTACAAACCCCAGGATGCCAGAAGGAGCTATGCAAAGAAAATCCAGTTTTGATCTGGATTATCTCTCTACTGTAGTATGTGGCCCTGTTTACACAGGCAAGAAAATGTGGGATTAATCCACTTTTCGCTGCCTGTGTAGAAAGGGCCTTCATGTCATTTTCAATCTAGGCAGATCCTGAGGCAAAACTATAACAATTGTCTTGGCCAGATTTCTTCAGAGGGAGGTTTGCCTTTGCCTAGGCTTTTGCTGAGGCTGAGACAGTGTGTTTTGCCCAAGATTATCCTTCTTTCCCTTGCTTTTTAAACTCTTTTTAAAAAAAAAGGATTCAAAAGATTCAAGATTTGTGAGATTTGTGGATTCCCAGAACCTTCTAGGGATTCGGATCCAGATTCGGAAAATTCTGGATTTGTCCCATCCCTATTGGTTATGTTCAGAGTGGTTTTGATTACAATAGATCAAACCCTTTTTCTTTACAGTTTCTAATGCAACTTTCAGATAAAAATTGGGTTGCAGAAAAGAAGAACAGTGCAGAACCAGACTCCTGAATCCAATCTGCAGTACCCTCCCAGGTTCAACGGTCAGAAACTTAGAGAACTGGGAACATATATCTCAGCATTACATCTCACTTTCCTCTTGTTATCTCTCACCAACACACTTCCATGCATATTACTGCATCTTAATATGGAGCTCACAATGCAAGTTCTCCTTTGAAATATATATATCTATATATGTAAGCAGTCCGCTGCTAAAACAACCTAGCTCCAGGGGAACCATGAAAAATAAATCAAGGAAGTACACTGCATAGAGGTCAAAAGATGAAGTATGACATGTGGGCACTTCTGTCACCCATTCCTCAACCTGTGTTGGCTGAGTTGCAAATGTCACACTTCAGAATTGCAAGCAGACTCTTGATATCAAGAAGCAGGGGGGAGACCCTCTTTTACACAGCTGGTGGTTCTTCAACAATCTGGCATCAAGTCACACTCAAATATATGGTATTTTGTTCCCCTTTCTAAGAAACCTCTGGTTTTTAGCAGCTAAAAAAGGGAAACACCAAACTGGGTGTAATCCAGACAATGTATATGGACGATTTATATACCAAGTTACATTCTTGGACCATACACTCCTCAATTCAATACAGCCACCTGCCTGCACCAGCAGTTGGAAGTATAACTTCCTTATGAATTAGAACTGATTCACATTGGCTCACAAAAGATTGGAGGGTGCAACTGAACTTTCATGGATTTAACTCTGTAGACAGAATTCCATATCCCTTGGTCAATTCCGGCACAGTGGTTTTCAGCACACTTTTGTGCTCCAGTTGTCAAAGTGAGGAGGTATCAACAGATGGACATGATGAATACTTCCCAAGGAAAAAAAAATAGCTGTGCAGTATAAAATTAATAACCTGTGGTGCACTAAATGCCTATTCCTGCGGCCTCCCGCCCCATGAAAGAAAACAATAGAACAGGCTTGGAAATCGTAAGGCCCTACAGATATTGTAAGAACATGACCATCGGTAGTCCTCACCATAGAGCATTATAGTTACATACCTTCCAGCATTTCATAGATGAAAACTGGAACATGTGTGGCCAGGCAACATCAGGGCATAGTCAAAATGGCAAAAGTTTGTAATAAGCACTGTTGTTTGTTGTTGCTCTTGTTGTTGTGTCCCTTCAAGTTGTTTTTGATTTATGGCAACCCCAAGGTGACACTATCATGGGGTTTTCTTGGCAAGATTTGTTCAGAGGGAGTTAGCTTTTGCCTTCCCCTGAGGCTGAAGCCGAGGAGGGCTAGAGCAGTTTGCTTTTGTCTGAGCCTACTGGGAAAAGCAAAGTTCCATCCCCTCCCTTTTTCCCTCTCCCACTGAGTTAATTAAGTGCTTTTGTACTTTGAATTCATTTTGCAGGAACTAAAGTTAACTGAAGATAAAGGGGGAAAGCTGGAGAAGGAGAGAGAAACAGGGGCATTTTAGAATCTAGTTGGAAAGTGGGACAATAGAGGATTAATCAAGACTATTCCTGCCAAATCAGCACTGTTGGAGGGTATGTGGTTAGTGCTTGATAAGAGATATAGTCCAAGGTGGGCTGCATGATCCCCATGATCTGTCCGTCTACAAATGCTGACTCTGAGACTAGGGTCATGCACTGATGTGGAAGAAAACTCAAAAGTCTCAGTACAGACAGGAGGTCTGTTTCTAGTAAAAGATGTTACCAGGCTGTACACCCCCGCTCCATGATATGGTTTAATTGGCAAAATATTTAATTGGCATGAAATATAAACTATATCCTGCTGTGACTGGGAAGCTTTCTGGCAAAGACAAATTGGCTGCACACATGCACTGCAAAACTAGGTCAGGTCAAGACCTCAGGGCATGATTTGGTCATAGTCAGGGAAACTCCAGAGATAATGAACTAGCAGGTGTCCCTCAATGCTTTGACCTTTAAAAACAATAGCACCCAAAACCACCTCTACAAAAAAGAACTGGCAGAGGTCATTTCGGAACCGCTTGCTATAATCTTTGAGAAATCTTGGAGGACAGGAGAAGTTCCAGCAGACTAGAAGAGGGCAAATGTCGTCCCCATCTTCAAGAACGGAAAAAAAGAGGACCCAAATAATTATCGCCCAGTCAGCCTGACATCAGTACCCAGAAAGAACCTGGAGCAGATCATTAAGCAGTCAGTTTCTAATCACTTAGAAAGCAATGCGGTAATCACAAGAAGTCAACATGGATTTCTCAAAAATAAGTCATGCCAGACTAATCTTATCTCTTTTTATGATAGAGTAACTAGTTTGATAGATGAAGGGAATACTGTGGATGTAGCATATTTCAATTTCAGTAAGGCCTTTGACAAAGTTCCCCATGAAATCCTTGCAAAGAAGCTAGTAAAATGCAGGCTGGACAGGGCTACTGTTAGTTGGACTTGTAACTGGTTGACCGACCGAACCCAAAGGGTGATCACAAATGGCTGCTTTTCATCCTGGAGAGAAGTGACTAGCAGGGTGCCACAGGGTTCTGTCCTGGGTCCAGTGCTGTTCAATGTTTTTATCAACGACTTGGATGAAGGAATAGAGGGCATGCTCATCAAATTTGCAGATGACACCAAATTGGGAGGGGTTGCTAATATGCCAGAGGACACGATCAAAATTCAATATGACCTGGACAGATTGGAAAGCTGGGCCAAGGTTAACAAAATGAAATTCAACAGAGAGAAGTGTAAGGTCCTACACTTAGGTAGAAGAAATGGAATACAGAAATATAGGATGGGGGACACGTGGCTGGATAGCAGTACGTGTGAAAGGGATCTAGGAGTCTTCATAGACCACAAGCTGAACATGAGTCAGCAGTGTGATGCGGCAGCCAAGAAAGCCAATGCAATTCTCAGTTGCATCAGTAGGAGTATGGTGTCTAGATCGAGAAAGGTACTGGTACTACTCTATTCTGCTTTGGTTAGACCTCATCTTGAATCCTGTGTCCAGTTCTGGGCACCCCACTTCAAGAAGGACATGGTCAAGCTGGAGCAAGTCCAGAGGAGGGCGACCAAAATGGTGAGGGGCCTGGAAGCCATGCCCTATGAGGATAGACTTAGAGATCTGGGTATGTTTAGTCTGCAGAAGAGAAGGTTCAGAGGGGACATGATAGCCATGTTTAAATATTTGAAGGGATGCCATGTACAGGAGGGAGTGGGCTTGTTTTCTGCTGCTCCAGAGACCAGGACAAGGAGCAATGGATTCAACCTGCAGGAAAGGAGATTCCAGGTGAACCTCAGGAAGAACTTCCTGACGGTCAGGGCTGTCTGGCAGTGGAATAGGCTGCCTTGTAGTGTAGTGGAGTCTCCTTCTTTGGAGGTTTTTAAGCAGAGGCTGGATGGCCAACTTTCGGAAGTGCTTTGAGGGTGTTCCTGCATGGCAGGGGGTTAGACTGGATGGCCTGTGTGGTCTCTTCCAACTCTACATTTGTATGATTCTATGATTCTATGAAAATGACTTTCTTCAACCTACTCCCTTTGTCCATCAAAACTCTCCCTTGTGTCTTCTCACCTATTCCACCATTAAGGAGCTATCACAATTCTCATCAGTCATTTGTCACTTAATTCTCATGAGGCCATTAGCTCATTCTGGATCCCACTGTTTGTTCTCCAGACCCTCTTATCTACTCTACCAGAGAACCATTAACACCTTCCTCCTCAGGGTGCAAAAAGAGTATTTAAATTCTAGTGTCATGGGCCACAAGTCAGCTTCTTCAGGTGAACAGCAGCCTCAAAGGAAGACAAGCAAACACAAGCACACTGGAAGCTAGTCAGGCTGTGAGGGCAGCAGGCTGAGATGACAGCCAGCTAGCTCCAGAGTTTTTAAGGCAAGCAGAGGGTGGTGGTCTGATGCCAGAAACAACTTATGTGTTTGCCAGCCCTTGCCTTTGTGTGCTACGGATTCCCTGATTTTCTGTCTGCTTGGATTCTCTGATCCCCAGACTGATCCCCTTGCTGCTTGCTAGATCCCTGAACTCTTGGTCCAGCTTTTTGACTCTGCTTCTTCTCAACCCTAAACAGGGAAGCTCTCCTGAATTGTCTCAGTTTGTCTGTCAAAACAGCCTTCTGCTAGGTCTACACTCCATTGCCTGGTGAGGGCAGCCGGTGACTGCAACACTTGGCTCTGAGCCAGATACCCCGTACTACTTTTGGTGTACTGACCATCACTCTGCTGCTCTGACTTCTGATTTGTACTACTCTTGGAATCCTTGTCTAAGCAACATAGCTATGCTTCCTTTCTGCTGGACCACTAAATATCACTCGTGATGCCCTAAACTCTTGCTATCGAACTTTTCCTTCCTTTTCTTTCAATTAGTCTTCATTGTGAGACTGCTTAGATCTTGTGTTTGTGAGGTTGTTAATTCCTCCAACAAAACAAACAAGCTTACTTTTGAATCTCTGGCTGGTTCTTTTCTGCACCAGTACTGGTATAAGTACAAAAGATCACATAAGTTTATCTCTCTTTTGCAGGCCTCCTCTTGTAATATTCCCCACTCTTTCATGGAGGCACTGGCATCTTGGGTGGACCCCGACTCACCCACATTTTGGGGCAACAAAGATTTCAGTACTGATCAGAAAAGTGGAGCACTTCCTGTAATGTATGGCATATTTGTTTATTTGGTTATTTATTGTATTTTTCAATTCCAAGCCCACCAGGGCTTCCAAGGCAATGTACAAGAAATAAAAAAAAGATTTCAGATTTTGTCACTATTTCATCCTGAAAAGAAAGAGGGGATAAAGTGGACAGACATCTTAAAGTTGCACAAAGTGGGTCTGGGGAACCTCTTTATATGCATAGCCAAAACATTGTCTTCTTCATGCAATTTGACCTGCCAGGTATTTGATGAATGGCC
Source organism: Ctenosaura bakeri (assembly GCA_948474755.1). Lineage (NCBI taxonomy): Eukaryota > Metazoa > Chordata > Lepidosauria > Squamata > Iguanidae > Ctenosaura > Ctenosaura bakeri. Next base: position 217,068 of record CAOLHI010002205.1, read on the forward strand.
TGACTTTCCAATTCATAGAAGGGAACAAACGCATACACATAGGTTTCTCAAGACACAAGTAGGCTGACTGTTGCCAGATTGAAAATGGGAGAGGCCTACTGAACTCAGTCATGTAGGGATGGAGGGATGAGGGGGGTGATTTGCCCTGGGGGGCAATGTTTCTGGCGCGTCCCAGCCTGTAACCAAGCCCTTGCGTGCCCTGGACATGCCCCCATGCAGCACAGCCACACCCCTTTCTCGATAGCCACGCCCGTACCCCAGTCACACACTCTAAGCTCTGCCATTGCCTGAATTCTTAAAGATTGCATCAAAAAGGGAATTTCAGCAGGTGCCATGTGTCATGCAACCAACAAGCAACACCTGCTGAAATTTCCACTTCCACACAACCATTAGAGGTGTAGCACCCTCTCTCCAGTTTTCTGTCTGGCAACCCTCTAGCAGGTGGTATGCTTTCAGCGTGCAAGATCAGAAATTCCGAGACTCTGCCGATATCATTAATGTTTTAAGGTGGCCTCCCCGCCCCAGCCCTGGGGGCCTTCCACATACATTTGCCTTCCACCCCTAGTATCCCCAGCCAATATGGCTAAGTAGCTTTCCCTAACCCAGTGACTGCCAAACAGATTGTAACACAATGCCCACCCCCTTCTGCAATTGTGATCAATGATAGCTGGGAATGATGGGACATATTGGGAAGAGATTGTTCTAAAGTGCCAAAATGCATTCTATAATTTCACACCCCACCACACACAAATAGTTCGAAACGTTTCTGCTGCTTTGTTTATTTCAAAACAATATAAAAAACATGGCTTTGGAACCTTCCTTTTGTAATTCTCCATTTCACTGAAGTATAAAAGGAAAAAAATCCACACACACTCTTCTCACTTTTCCTAACCACAAAATCATCATGTTCTGTGTAGCAAAGAAGGGACAGAAAGAATTGCTAAATGGCCTATTTAGAACCCCATTTCTAGTTCAGTTTGTTCTGAATTATAAATGTTATCTTTACCCAACCTGAAATGAATAGAGGACACTTAGGCCAAAAGAGGGAGAGAAAAATGCCATTCTTAAAACCTGAATAAGATTTCTGTGAAATATTTGAGAACATTCAGAAGGAAAGGGCAGCTGATGCCTCAAGGTCTCTACCGCCTGTCACAGGCTTTATATCCATTGTTTCTTGGAGCTTCCCCCTCACTCCACCTGTCATATCTTTTTTATGTTCAGCAAAATAAACCTTCCCGGGTCACTACTGTAGCACTGCCTGGACTCACAAATGGACATATACATACACACAGAGACACAGAAACACACAAATATGTATAATCACAGAAGATGTGAAGACAACAAGTGCTGAAATCTTACTTTTTCATGTAGAAACTCCATTTTTAAATGTTGATTGTATGACACTTGATTGGTTATCCCAGAATAAGGATGGCTAAGTGTGGTATAGTGGTTTGAGTGTTGGACTAGGATGCTGGGAGACCAGGGTTTGAAACCATGCTCAGCCATAGAAATCCACTGGGTGACCTTGGGCAAGTCACAGTGTCTCAGCCTCAGAGGAAGGCAAAGACAAACCCTGCTCTGAACAAATCTCTCCAAGAAAAGCCTGTGATAGGTTCATCTTGGGGGTCACCATAAATTGTAAACCACTTAAAGGCATATAACAACAAACATAGCTAAATATGACGATATTGCTTTCTCCATCATTTGACTTTATTTATTTTTTTTAAAAAAATAATCTGTTCTTTCTCTCCCAAATAGAAGAAATTTTATAATTTGTGAAATTCTTAAAAAAAAAAAATCTGAAATGAAATTCTCCTTCTGTGGGTACTGGCCAAATTCAATAAGCATTTATTCCCGGCATGGAGAAAACCATGTTGCCCCTGTCTGCCACACAAATGATCATGGCAAGATGGCAACCCCAATTCAGCTCTAAAATGGTTGAATATCCAGGAATCCAAAGTACAACTTTTAAATGTTTGTTATTGTTATTTATTTGATGTATAGTCTACCTTTCTCCTAGCATTGAAACTAAGGAGGCATCACAACAAGCGTGAAAACAGGTATACAAAAAAGAGGAAGGAGGAGAAGGAGGAGGAGGAAAAGCCCAAGGTTAAAATGTTAACACATAAATGTCTTAATAGGTTATAATGTTAAAACACAAATGGATTAAAAAAGTTTTTAGAAACACTCCTAAAACATCTAGCACCCTTTCATTAAAAGCTCATTTTTCAAGCACCTACTACATGAACAGAAAGGTCTTTGCCTATTGGTGGAAGATCAACAGGAAAGGGACAGTCTAGTCTTCCTTAGACAGATGTTCTATTTCCTGTGAGCAACCATTGAGAAAGCCTTGAAGTAAGCATTCAAAGCCATGGGCCTGCATGGATAAATATGGTTGTTTTCATTCCCCATATGAAGAAATTTGATATTGATAGTAATTCCATAAATCGACTAACCAAGGCAAAATCTTCTCCCATTCCTATCTCAGAATTGTTATCTCCAAAAACATCTCTTTGAGCACATGTTTTCTAAACACACACCTTTGCTTTGTCTATCCCTGGATAATTTGTGGAATCTTTCATTCTACCCAGATGCAAAAGAAACAAGACTTTTATGGTGAAATGCTAATGAGGACAGAGAAAAGGCAGAACTACTCAACATCATCTTTAGGTCTTTCCACACCATAGCCCAATAGTGGGTTATTCCGTTACCATCCCAGCATTGTCATTTCTGTAATGATGTTGGGTTAGGAATGAGTTAATAAAGAGCTGGGTTAGAAAAGAGCCCTGGTGGCTCAATGGTTAAAAGCCGGTACTGCAGCCACAATGTAGTGGGTTTGATCCTGCAGGGCTCCAGGTTGACTCACCTTCCATCCTTCCTTCGGTTGGTAAAATAAGTACCCAGCTTGTTGGGGGCAATTAGCTAAAGCACATTGTAAACTGCTTAGGGAGTGCTTAGCACTGATAAGCAGTATAGAACTGTAACTCCTATTGCTATATTGCTATAGGAATGCTCTCTCCCACATCCTTTCACCTTAAGCGGATAAATAGTATTATTGCCACTGGTGTTCCCTCCACACTACAGCACCATTGGGCAGTCCCTTTCCCTGGCTTTCCCTGCCCCAGAGCTCTTGATTGGTCTTTTTGTTTTGTGTTGTAAGCTGTACTAGTGCAGCCATGTTATAACATCATGACACGCTGGTACACTATTACATTTGTGCACTATTACATTAAAAAATGTATTAAAAATAATTTAAAAAATTAACTCAAAGGAGAAATTTAAAATGAACACAGAGAGGTGGTACATTCCAAACTTGCCATGCCATGGGAGTTGCTGAGGAAGGGATAAACTAGGCACGCCTGCCCACTCCTACCCACTCCTGGAACTGCGAGGACAGAAAGTGCTGTCAAGTGCTATTACGGAACTGCACTGACCCAGATGATGGGCTTGAAGCACTGAAGGAGGCTCTTAATGGAATTTTTTTTCTTCAGGAAATGAAATAGGGCTGATTTGCAATGCTCGGGGATGGAATAGCAGCTAGATAGCAACAACATCGTGTGGTAGCACGGCTCTTGGACCAGGACAACCTGTTGCTGTGGTGGGATGGCAACATTATGCAACAAGGACCTTTGTCTTGGTCTCCTCCCACAAGGAAAATAGTGCTCATTCTGGGGAAAATAGAGGAGATGATGCAGACGGGGAAATGCGGCACAGTATACTTAAAGAAGTAGTACAGGAAGACCTGGCTACTCCAAATGAATGCAAGTCTCCAGGGCCAGATTAACTACATCCAAGAGTATCAAAAGACCTGGTAGAAGTAATCTCAGAACCACTGTCAATAATCTTTGAGATTTCCAGAAGAACAGGAAAAGTCCCAGCAGACTGAAGGGGGGCAAATTTTGTCCACATCTTCAAAAAGGGCAAAAAATAGAGAACCTAAACAATTGTCACCTGGTCAGTTTGACATGAACACCAGAAAAGATTCTAGAGCAGATCATTAAAAAGACAGTCTGTAAGTATTTAGAAAGGAATGCCATGACCCCTAAAAGTCAACATGGGTTTCTCAAAAACAAGTCATGCCAGACTAATCTTATCTCTTTTTTTTTTAATAAGAGTTACAAGCTTGGTAGATGAAGGGAGTCCTGTGGACATAATGCATCTTGACTTCAGTAAGGCGTTTGACAAGGTCCCCCATGATATTCTTTCAAAGAAGGTAGTAAAACGTTAGCTAGACAAAGCTACAGCTGGGTGGGATTTTTATTTGGGTGATCAACCGAACCCAAGAGTGCTCATCAATGGTTGGTCTTCATCCTGAAGAGAAGTGACTAATGGGGTGCCACTGGGTTCTGTCCTGGGCCCAGTGCTATTCAACACCTTTATGAATGGCTTGTACGATGCAATAGAAGGAATGCTTATCAAATTTGTAGATGATACCAAATTAGGAGGTGTAGCTAATGCCTCAGAGGACAGGATCAGAATTCAAAATGACCTTAACACATAAGAAAGCAGTTCCAAAATCAACAAAATGAATTTCAACAGGGAGAAATGTAAGGTCTTGCACTTAAGCAGAAAAAATGAAATGCACAGATATGGGATGGATGACACCTGGCTTGACTACAGTACATGTAAAAAGGGATCTAGGAGTCTTAGCAGACTATAAGCTGAACATGAGTCACCAGTGTGGTGTGCCAACTAAAAAAGCCAATTCAATTGTAGCTTGAATCAATAGGAGCATAGTGTCTAGATGAAGGGAAGTAATACTACCACCCTATTCTGCTTCACCCTGACCTGGAATATTGTTTCTAGTTCTGGGTACTACAATTCAAGAAGGATATTGACAAGCTGGAGCGTGTCCGGAGGAGGGCAACCAAAATGGAAAGGTCTGGAAACCATGCCCTATAAGGACAGACTTAGGTCATTTCCGCACTACAGTGTTAAAGTGCTGCTATTCCACTTTCAATGCCCTGTGGAATTCTGGGGTTTGTAGTTTACTGAGACCAAAGAGCTCTTTGGCTGAGAATTTGAAGTGCCCTTCCCTAAACTACAAACCCCAGAATTCCACAGGAAGTTGATAGTGGAATAGCAGCACTTTAACACTGTAGTGCGGAAATGGCCTAAGAGAGCTGGATATGTTTAGCCTTGAGAAGAGAAGGTTTAGAGGTGACATGATAGCCATGTTTAAATATTTGACACAATGTCATATTGAAGACAGAACAAGCTTGTTTTCTGCTGCTTTAAAGACTAGGGCATCGAGCAATGGATTCAAACTACAGAAAAAGAGGTTCCATCTAAACATTAGGAAGAAGTTTCTGACAGCAAGAGCTGTTCAACAGTGGAATGCACTGTGTCAAAGTGTAATTGTTTTTCTTTGTAGGTTTTTAAATAGAGGCTGGAAGACCATCTGTTAAGAGTACTTTGATGGCATATTCCTGCATGGCAGGCGGTTGGGTTCAATGGCCTTTGAGATCTCTTCCAGCTCCATGATTCTATGATTTTATGATTTCTCTGAATTTCCCTGGCCAAATGTTGTTGATTCCTTGACTATCATTAGAAAATAGCCCCAAGTTAAAAATTGTGAAGGTTACATTCCATTACGTAAATATATTGTTAAATGTTTTTTGTTAAATATTTTAGACTACAGAAGTATTGAAATACAAGTTTGTTTTCCTGTATGTCTTGTTTTTACCAAGATAGGAGCTTGAATCTGAGCTCCTTTGAACAGTGACTTAACTGAAGAAACACATCTGTTTTGAAATTGCACTAAAAATTACACCAAGATGGAAACTTCAATACATGTAGTTGCTGAACAGTGACAAATGACAGAGCAGTTTTGCTCTTGTTTTAAAACTAATTTGCTTTCACAGAAGTACAGAAGAGGGTTCTCTGAGACAAACTGTATATAGTAGTTTAAACTTTCACCCCAAAACACAAAAGTTAACATTTTATAATATTTCCTCCATTAGCAGTTCAGTGTAAGAGATCTGATTTATAAACCATTCTCTCTCTCTCTCTCTCTCTCTCCCTCCCTCCCTCCCTCTCTTAGTTGTTGAGAGCACAGTGTTATTATGGCAGGATTGGACTTTTGCAGCTACCAAGTCTAGGCAGCCATAATTTGCCAACCCCTGTCAAAACATTCATCTCTTTGGATCTAAAGAAACAGATTCTAGTTTGTTCAAACTCACAAATCACTGGTAACAAGGAGTCAGTCAACTTCTCCATAATAAAAGTATGCCATTACATACAGGAGTATCTTTTCCTGTTTTACTCTTCACAACCGTCATATGATTGCATTTTTAAAATCATACTTCATACTATGGATTCTGTGTGCATCCTTAAATGACTCTTCTATTCTGTTACTTCTCTACTTCAGCTGCCACAAGGGCATACCGCCTTCTTGCAATAGCATCCCAAGAAATCCAATACACAAGTATATCTTAATCACAATTCTCCGATTTTTCCCCTGATGAGCTTTTATTCCCCTGACTTTCCCTGACTTCCTGGAAAGTGACAACCTAGAAAGAGGATGCCAAGTTTTGAACTGCATCCCCATTTGAAAGTACGTACGCCCTCGAAAAATGTGCAGACCTGAACATTAAATAAAAATTAAATAGTAACATGCGAATATAATTTATTCCCAGATCAAAGATTTGGAGTCCTTTCAAGCAAAATATAGGATTAACCCTTTCCAGGATGAGGTAGGTTTCTTTCTTTCTTTCTTTGTTTTCCTGTTTCCCAAACCTGTGAATGGAATTTATTGGCTGATTTTGATCTAAAAGAGGTAGCAAATATGGGAGTACCAGAGGGGTAATAACCTTGCATGCTAAATAGGATTAGAACTCAGGATTTAGGAATTTAGTCAAAGGGTACCCCCATCCAACATGCTTGCACTGCCCTCTTGTGGTCATATTAATCTCTTTAAAAAGATAATTTGACTTGCAATGCAATTATATGCATATCTGTTCAGAGATAAGTCCCATTATGTGCAGGAGAATTCCCAGGAAACTGTAACATCGACATTCTGAAGCTTATCTTTATCCTGAAACAAAGTACCTCATTTCTGTATCTGTAAAGAAATAGCTAAATACTGAAAATGTTTGGCATAATCTATACTATTTTAGAAGGCTGTATCATCAATTTATAATCGACAAAGTTTTGTGGTGTAGCTGTCCCAAAGAAAAACTAAAGCAGCAGAGTTCTTTGCATTTTTAGCTTTGTTCTGAAGGTAATTCAAACCATGCTATATGGGCCAAATCCAAAATTCTTGCAAATCAAAGAACGGGAGGAAATAAGATTGCTTTGATGAACTTCACAGCATTTCAGACATTGGTTTGCCCAACACATTAAGGCTGTTGAAATTTGTTTGACAATGAAGTCACTCTTCATATAAAATGTAGCTTTTAAAATACTAGGTTGTAGTACATTTTTGATTACTAATTGTTGGGGTTTTGTTATTGATGTGGATATCTCTTAGGTGTTAAATACATAATTTAGCTCTTCCCATATGAACATCTGAAGGAAAAACAAAGCACTATTAAAATTGCAGCCCGCACCAACTTAATTAAATCCAGTATATGCTTTATTTTGATTAACTGACTAACCATACACAATAATACTCTTCCAGCTAAATTAGTTGCAGAACTGATAATGAAGTTTCTCCACCTCATTTAGCCAGGAAGCACAGCTGTAAATTTTGAACAAAATATTTGAAAAGGTCTTTTTTTATGAAAGATTATAGATTTTTTTGCAAATTTTATCATCCTCCTCTCCTCTTCTGGAGTGTTTTTAGTGAAAAAATTGCAAAGGTTTTCAATGCAAAACACACCACAAGGACAAAACAGGCTATTCCTTTCCCACACATGCAGGACTAAAGAAAAAAAATCTCATGATGTTTGCCCTCTTTTTGTCTTGTTGTGTCAAGAAGTCCTTTCTTGTTGAGAATGAGAATATTTGTGAATGTTCTTTACTTTCTCATTTATAGCTATTACTTCTAAACAGAAGGAACTTAAAATAAATGTATTGTTGTCCATATACATTAATTCATGATAATATACCCAAATGTACAGGTTAACACTGATGATTAAATAAAACAAAACAAGAAAAGTGCATTTTTAATTATATCTATGTTTTAATATTATATACATATTTATATCTACAGTCATCCCTCCGCATTCGCTAGGGTTAGGGGCACAGGACTCCCGTAAAAGTGAAAAATCCGTGAATAACTCCAGGCGCCGCCCAAACCATATTTAATACAAGTATGACCACCATATTCAACCCACCACGGATTCCTTTGAGGCATCAGGGTTCCTTCACAAGGCAGAAGTGGCTGGCTGGTGGGGCTTACTGCCACCTCCATTGCTGCCCAACACCATTTTTAGTTTGGACTTAGAAACCTTGTTTGCAGTTTCTCAGTCTTACGAGGCTTGCAGTCCCTATTAAAAATGGCATAGAGAGGCAGCAGGGATGACGGCAAATAATCCGTGAATGATCAAATCCACAACAGTGAAACCTGCAAATGTGGAGGGCTGACTACAGTGGGCACTGGCACAACAAACTGGCATTGTCCGTGCGACTATTTGCCTGAGCCATATTCAGTTAATTCCAGATCCTTGAACCTATATACAGATTTCAAGACTCAGTCATAACTCATCTGATTCAACCCCCCACCCTCACCCCCAGTTTCAGCACTATTACCACTTACCACTAGCCATTTATCAGAGCTTGGAAGTCACTAATGACAAATCTCAACTTACTGTTGAGATTTACAACTTACAACTTAGTTCTCCTTTCCATTAACTCCCCAACCCCAAAACTATTGTGTCTGCACCAAAAATATTACTGTAGAAAATCCACTGGTTTTGTGTAGAATACTTTTTGTGTGTGTGTGTGGAAACATATTGATATTTCCACAATGCGCTGTTTTTTATTTTGTTTTTGCACAAAATGCACCAAAAGGTGTATGAGGAAGGCACTGATATTTGTATTTCATAGTAGGATGAAAACTCTTTCAACAGTTAACAGGTGTTAAGGCTGTGAGAGATCTTAACAGTCTGTGAGAGATCTAGTATATCATGATACTCTTTCTCATTTATGATGAGATGATTTTAAAATCTTTCTTTATTTCTGTATGCCATCTGGAATTCCATGGCTGGGGCCAAGGAGACAAGGTATACATTATTAATAGTAGTAACAAGAAATTCTTTCCTTCCTAATAGTAACTACTTGGAAGTAACCCCTGCAATTATAACCGTAACTAAACTTTTAAAGTAATTTCTGAACTCTTTTATGTGGAATAAGCAGTGGAAGATGGCAGCAGCAATGACAGGAGAAATACTGGGAAGGGGGTCCAGAAAGGGATAAGAGTCAATAGATATATAAGGTAAGAAAGCACAAAGTGGACAGGTTTGACACAAGGTTTCTTTGAGTACCTTTCATGCACACACAATCATAAATGGCCAGCACTTCTTTCTTCCTTGTATCCTTTCACCTTCAACACTGAAGAAGAAAGGATAAACATGTAACATTTAATCTCCTTAAAATAGTGCTACAAAGGCTAAAACTAACAGTGTTGTCTCCCTCTCCTGCCGTACTAATCATCTCCAAAACAGCTTCAGCCATGATTTTGTTCTCAAACTCATGTTGCATGGCAAGGTCTGGTCAGTATGAAGTATATTGTTTTCTATTTGCTGGTAAAATTGACCTCCTGGTGTTTTTTCAGTATTTAAGAGCAATTCTCCAAAGAAAGCCACCTGGACATTCTGAGCACACCCCTGCAAACAAAGATGGTAGATAAGTCAAGTTTTAGCCTGTGGAGAAGATGAGAGAAGGAAAGAATTGAATGTGTCAGTCATTAGTCACATCACCTAGACGCACACCAGGGAAGTGACTGCCTGTTGCGGAGGTGAAAACAGTACACACAAACTGCAGTAGAATGGAATCGGCAAGCTGGAGTATCATATGGAGAGGACTTGAGACCCAAGATGTACTTTGCATCTAGACGAAAGCAAACAGTATATTCTGGGAACAGCAGCCAGGCACTCATTTTAAACAAAGATCCAAAGATGCAGTGGTGGAGCTTGGAGTGCATGGAGGGGTGAGCGGAGGAGGGGCATGGCTATGGCATATGGGGGTGGGGCTGCGGTCTTTGGGGTGGAGCTATGACAGATGAGGGCAGGGCTGTGGAGCACGGGGTAGGGCAAGCAAGGAGCTGCGGTGCCCCCCAAAAATTGCCGCCAGAGGTGCACCACCCCCATTGCCTCTCCCATCTCTACGCCAGTGCAAGGATGGAGATGCAACATTCAAAGCACACTCAAAAGTAAAATTTGAAAAACATAAATCTCAAACCATGGAATTCTGAGTGGTGACTTCTTACTGTTGTTGTAGAAACACATTGTCATAGAACAACAGAGTCTTCCTTATGATTCTTAATAAAATAAAGTCTGCATGTTCAATGCATTTTATCTTCACCTGGAATTCAACATCAGTGGCTGAGATATGCTACCAATGGGTATGCCACCAATGTACTCTTAGCATCAGGGTTTTTTTTCGCTTTGCTAATGTACGTGGGGGATTTGGAAGGAGAGAAAGCTAAAGGTATTGTGGGCAGTGCTGCATGGCAGTTTTCCTGATTCACTTTTGGAGAACGAGAAAAAGCATCATCTGTCCCAGCTTTCCTAATACACTTGAGGATGTACGTGTCAAAGACTAATCAGGATTTACCATTCCAGGAGACAACGCTGCTAATACAAGCTGGCAATAGTTTTCTGTTGACAAGTTACCAAATGGGACACTGTCATCTTTATTCACTGCTTTGCTATGTTTTTGCATTGGAGGTGGGTTTCAGCCAGGTTGAATAGTTGTTCCTAATGACAGTTTGAGGGCTTCCCATAAGAATTCTGACCTTCCCAGCTCCATCCCTTTCATGTAGCCATGCACAAAGGCTGCAGAAGATCAATATGACAGAACTGTGGAAATTACTTTTAAGAGGGATTAATACAATAGCATGCTGAACCCATCCAGAACTGAAGAGTAGTAGGGAGATGCTCTGGTATTCATTGCTAAGTCTACAGGAAGTAACTTGCTGGGTCAGAGCACAATCCTTCTGTTTCCAACAGGAATGAGACAGAAACATGTGAACCCAAATAATAAGAAAAATGTGGCTTACAAAGTTCAGGCATTCATTCAATGGAACTTCCATATGTATTTACAAACCATGTTCCCACTGATTCGATTGGCCTCCTTTGGTTGGAGCTAATGACTGGATTTAGACTTATAAAGTAGTGACAACATTGTGGAGCTGAAAATTCTTGCCAACTGGAATTCAGAGAGAGAGAGAGAGAGAGAGAGAGAGATCTTCTCTGACCATGGAGGTCACATTAGCCATTTCATTATCACTGATAAATCTGTCATCCATTAATTTGTCTAATCAATTTTAAACTACACTTTAAGACAAAGAAATAAATAATTCCCTAGTTGTTGTTGTGTGCGTATATATATGTCTTCAAGTCACCTGTTGACTTATGGTGACCTTGTTAATTTCATTGGGTTTTCTTAGGCAAGGAATATTCAGAGGTGGTTTTGCACATGTTCTTGCACATGTTCATGAACTACATCATTTATGGAAGTAGTACATATTGTTGGAGAACTTTTGTCTGTGGAAGCTGAGCAGACGTTTGTTGACATGCAGTGGACAATTCATTTGTAGTCATACATTTTCCTTTAGTGTTTGTTCAAATGTCATGTCTCTTTTTAGGGGGCTGTTTCCATTAACAGTATTTTCTGTGCAGAAAATATTATTTCTGTGCAGAAAATGCTGTTTCCTACACAAAAAAATTTAAAAAATCTACTTTCTATTCAAAACAACCATGAACATGTGGCTTTCTCAACACTTAAGTAGCATGTGTGTGTCGGGGGGGGGGTAAACCAATTTTGGGGAATATTTTTGTAATTCTTTCTATCCCTGTCAGAAATCAAACATCTGTTTCAGAATGAGAAATTTCACTCTAGATTTGGAGCTCATTTATCATTTCCACAGTTGATGTCTTCACTTCTACAAAGAGTGATCTGCTATGGTCATTTCTGCATTACACTATTATAGTGCTGTCATTCTACTTTCAACATCTTGTGGAATTCTGAGGTTTGTGGTTTAGTGAGGCCAAAGAGTTCTCTGGCTGAGAATTTTAAAGGCCGCTCCCCAAACTGCAAATCCCAGGATTCCATAGAATGTTGAAAGTAGAATAATAGCACTAGAACAGTTTAATGCAGAAATGGCCTATGATGCATTCTAGGCCATTTCCACACCGGGCTTCTGTAATGGTGCAGAGCGACCTCTTACGGAGGTCTTCTGCACCCTAGAGTGGACTGGCATGGACTACTTTTTGTAGTTCCACATCAGAATCCACTCAGGAACGGCTGGAACTAGCTGCGCTGCGTGTTTTTTAAAAACCTCTTTTTCGAGGTTTTTAAAAAGCACGGAGCACGCAGACCCGTGCTGCTCCATCGCCCGTCTCCAATGTGGATTTACAGGCGCATGCAAGTGCGTGTCTGCAGACCTGCCGGGGCGGACTTTCGGCTGGCGAGCTTCTTCAGTTGGTGGAGAGCCTCCACCAACCGGAAGCTGCCATTTCGGATGCCGGAGGAATATGGAGCAGCGAGTGAGCGTTCCTCTGCGTGGCGACGGATGCACCCGGCTGCTGGTAAGCTCCGTTTTCGGGCGTTTTCTCCTGTTTCTCCCCCAACATGTGGAAAGGGCCCTAGGCCAGGCTTTACATGACATTCTAAGCTCATGTTAGTCCAGAGATAGTCACAGAACTGCACAAAAGTATACAGAGTCTGTGTGGGGTGCTACCCATACCAGGATCCTTAATCACACATTTTCCTGTGCACAATTTGTACCTTCCATGTACATAGGGACTGTGTAATGTGCCTAGTGATTTTGCATGGATCAGTTCTGGGGTTTTGCACTATGATCCTACTCTCCCTTGAGCCAGTTTATTCTATTTTGTGGAATGGCTGTATAGTGCTAAAGCAAACAAGCTAATAACGAGAGGTGGATGTAGTCCCTGAACAAACAGAAAGGGAGAAAATAAATGCCTCTGAATTCTTTCAACTGGAAGATCATCACTTTCTAATGCAGGCTGAAGGTTCAGGGTTATCAGCAACCACTGAACATAAAAAGATTTTAGGTTGTTAAGCAAGGAAAGTATGTCAGAGATGGTGCCAGGTCTGGCTAAGAATGGAGTAAATAAGTGTGCGAAGGAAAAGAGTGAAACTTCTGTTAATAGCACTGCCATCATCAGAGTTGTGCCATTGATAACTGCTAGTTAACAGTAATTTAAGGAGAATTAATTTTTGTTCTGCTTTGTTGTAGGTCAAGCAAGTCTTTTTTTTTAAAAAAAAGATTTGTTTTTGTGTGTGTGTGTGTGTGTGTTTTTTGTATTACGTTTCCCCACTTCTTCACACCCAATCCCCAGTTTCCATATTATCTCTGATGACAATGAAGGTTCAGTTGATCAAATGATCAGTCCCACTGCAATACAGTCAAACGCAGAAATCCTATGATCTACCATGATGCAATTCAAGCCAGGTTTTCTGGGACAAGTTGTTTTTGCTCACATTTTGTCTTAACAAAAATCTATGAAAGTTGACCCAGGTTTCTTACAGCAAACAGTTGAGCGAACTGAGGGCAAAGCTGCCTGCACGTTACAAAAGTCGCACTGATTCCATACAGTTTCTTACTGTCTCCTGGAGGCTGTGTTTTAGCATCATTTTAGCCTTTCTCCTTATACCTGCTCCCCAAGGACAGCCCATTTTTTACCCATTTTGAAAGGTGATCGTTCATCATACCTTTAAAAGGGCATACCAGAGATCTGTTTCATAATAAAACAGCAGAGACAGAGAACTAATTGATTCCTATAAATAATGTTTAACTACAAAGATATGAAGGTTGGTTAGAACCACAGGCATTAATCTTTCTCTTTTCCATCCGAGAAGGCAAAGGTAGGCTGTGACAAAGTAGCCCATACATTCTGCACAGAAAACACAATGTGACAGTTATGGCGTACACCCCATTTTTAACTTCATGAACCTCTAATTATATGCTATACCCACCATTTATAAGATGTATTTTTAAAACTGTTTCTATTACAAGCTCTGCTTCAGAAACAGGGGTTGCAAAAGGGCACTGCCCCCATTCACTTTTTTGCAAGAACTCTGTTCCAACATGAGAGTACAGAAGAGTATGAATACTAGAAGAACCTGTCATGGACCTGGGGCCCTTCTTCTACTCAATGCTGACTTCTGCCTTTGAATAGGAGATGGAAACTCCTTGGGTTCCATTAATTAATCGCTGCCACCACCCACTGAATTAAAATCTCTGTCTTAGTAGCACAATAGGATGCCACAAGGAAGCCACCAATCATTAAGCTTAGAGACTCCTTTTTAATCCCACCCCTTTTGAGAGAGGGGAATCCTATCTATGTGTGAAGTTGACAAGGACATGGACATAGAGAGAGCAGGAAGTTCTTTAAAGGAAAGCATTTATTCTAAGAACAGGCAATGTAAATAGAAAATATCACCATATATGGGAGCTCCTTCTCCCAGGTCTTGCTTAGAAGTTTAGAGTTACAGATAGTTATATCATATCAGCCAGAACTTTCGAAAGAACACAAATTCTAATGCAGTTATCTAAGAACCTCCTAGCTACTCACATTGTTGGTTTGGTGCTGGATTGGTCTGTAGAGAAAGAGCCGGGAGATGAGGCCCAGCTGGGCTTACCTGCAACTGGTGATATGCCTCTTTTGGTTGATTTCTTTGTTCTTTCTCTTGCCTCATGGTCCCCTAAGGCTTTTTAAAACTTCTTGACTGAAGCATCTCAAAGATTCTCACCTTTCTCCCCCTGCCCACATTGGGCAACTATCTCTTGTGACCTATGAAGTTGACCCCGCAATAAAATATAACCTAACCCAACACTCATTAACCCTTTGTACACCTGGAGGGAGAACAATCTTGCTTTAGCTATGTTACCTGGATAATGGGACCCCCCCCCTTTATCACAGAACTGAAGGTCCCTGCCACTGAGATAGCAAAGGTTTTCCTCAGATATAGATCATGTACCACCACTTAGCTGTCATTTGCCACCTGCCATTTCCTGACAATCACCAGAAAGGGGTCCAACTTATCTAGGCCAGTATCTGCTGGGGGCAAGGCAGTTAGAACATAGGATTATGGAGTTGGATGGAGCCCTGTGGCCATCATGCCCAACTCCCCTGCTCAATGCAGCCTCTTTTTGGAGACATTTATTTCACTATTTACTGCAGACATGTTGCTGCAGCATGGCAACTGAAAGTCTGAAGGCATTTCCGCACTAGACTGTTATAGTGCTATTATTCCACTTTCAACATCCTATGGAATCCTGGGGTTTGTAGTTTCCTGAGGCCAAAGAGCTCTCTGGCTGAGAATTCTAAACACCCCTCCCTAAACTGCAAACCCCAGGATTCCATAGGAGGTTGAAAGTAAAATAATAGCACTACAACAGTGTAGCGTGGAAAGGCCCTGAGTTTCCCCAGCCCTTCACAATCTTCCCATTGCCAAAGCTGTTATAAAAAACTTCCTGCTATATGTAGGATAAGAAGGAAAAGAGAATGGGTTGGTGGAAAGAAAAAGACATGGTAAAAAGGAACTTTGTCAGAGGCTTTGTTAACTAAGGTATGCCTGTATTGGGATGGGGGTGAAGCTACAGTTCCCCCCTGACAACCTCAGTTATGTTGCCAAAAATCAGTGAGGGAGCTTTGATCTCAAACCACACCAGGAATGTTGAGTAGAGCACCAGGGATGGGGGTAAGATTAAAATCCCCCCCTACCAGGATGATTACATTGTGGACTACATAGGTAAACCTCTGAGGGACACACATTGCCCAACAGCTGTGGATTACCCATTGCAATTCTTCACTTTTTCTTCTTGTAGAACGCAAGGAATTCTATCCATTGTCTTCCCACTGCAAGGAAGTTTTCAAAAAAACACATAATTTTTGAAGCTCATTTGCAATTTTGGAATTCTGTTACCTGTACCGAAAATCTTATTTTATATGCTAATCTAGCAGGTGCAAAACTTGAGTAGAGTAAGTCCCTAATTACAGCATTTTCTGCACAGGAAACATTGGAGGAAACATCAGGAAATATCAGAATTTTATTTCCTGTGCAGAAAAACGCTGCTTCCTGTAGCAAACAACCACATGCAAATTCTGCGTAGAGTAAGTCTTGAGTTGCAAAGAGTCTTGTTGGTCCTGGATTATTCTTGTCAGAGTTTCTCAACACTTGGAAAACAAGTTTTTCATCTTTTTTTAAAAAAAAACTATTTTCAAATATTCTTTCCATCCCTATCCTTGACTGAAGTGGACATGCTAGGGATTGAGCCTGAAACCCTGTACATAAAATGCATCTGCTCTGTCACTGAGCTGGGTCATCTCCAAAAGACGCATCACCATAAAAATCCCATTCTGTAGATTTGAGATTTGCTTGAGAGGAAAACTGGCCCGTGCTACTCCAAGCTATTCTTAAAATCTATTCAAAGCTTTAATAACCCTTAAGAGTAGTTAGTGTTGTTGTTTTGTGCCTTCAAGTCATTTCCAACTTATGGTGAGCCTAAAGCGAACCTATAACGGTTCTTTTTTTCTGGGGTTGAGTGTGTGTGATGCACCCAAGGTCAGCCAGTGGATTTCCATGTCCAAATGGGGAATCCAACCCTGGTCTCCAGGGTTGTACTCCAACTATCAAACCGCTACGCCATGCTGGCTCTCATAGTTAGTGTATATTTAGTTTAATAATTGAACAAAACCCAGTTCCTAATCAAATGAGCTGACACTCTGCATGTAGTTGGAACCCCCCCACACACACACACAAAGGATCAGAATCTTGACATTTGAAATCAAAACTTGCCCCCATTTACTTTAGAAAGATGACAATTTTAACTATATATCCCCCCTGGAAACAAAAGAATGAGTGTCTTTGAAAGCCATACTGCATTGTGTAATGGGCAAAAATCTAATAAAATTAGCCAAGTGTCTTCCAAATGTTTTGCAACAGTTGCACATATTATTTTTTCAATGCATGATTTTTAGAAAGAGAAGTCCACATAGCCAAATTGATCTTTAAAAGCCAATTCCAAGGCATCAGTAACTTCAGAACACAACTGATGTTCTAATTCACTATGAAATGTGGTCATAACATTTAACATTTCTACAGAAATGTTCAGACATTATATAATGAGATTGCTTTCATACAGTGTCAAAATATTTCTGAAGATCTGTTTTGTTTTCAAAGCACACAGTTAACTCTCTCTGTCAGCTTTCATGAGGCGTATATATATTACAAAAAAGGCTTTATCCATTTTATTCAATGCAGTCAGAATGATCAAGGTCCAAGGTTCAGCTACAAAGAAAATGCTCAGTTTCATTACAGCTACTCTGTTCTTTCCCTATCGTACCCCAATGAAGTTCATTGCTTCCATGTTGATGCATTCTGCCCTTGTGGAGGACCAGGTAGCTGTTAAGGAATTTCGCCAGGCCTTCCATCCTGAACAACAACAAAACACTCTTTTTCACATTCTGGCTACCAAGAACTTTTGTTTAAGAAAACACGCTCATTACCTGAACTCCTGTCCATTTTTTGATGGAAAACAGGCAGTTGCTAGGCAACAAGCCAGGGCTTCCTCATTTATCATGGTCAAGAACAAGCCCAGACTTCATATTTTGCTCACCGTGGTCAAGTACACGCCTGGCCCTCAGCATCTTAGAACATAGGGAGAGACACTTCTTTCATTCATGAGTCTCATGCACCTTCGATGCAAGGTGAGAAGAGGCTTCTGCATGTTTAATAGCTATGTAGACAAGGCAATTTCAGCAGGTGTCACTTGCATGACATGCTATATCTGCTGAAATTATCTCACATAGACAACTAGTAAAGGTACAGGGATTCTGCCCTCTATTGCATCCAGATCCCCCATGGCTACAGGACCAGCCAGATGGCACATAGATGCACATTTGACCATCCAGCTGCAATATCCCTGGAGTGCTGTCACATCACCAAGATATGGGGCTATTTCACCAATTCAGTCTTTGTGTGCGCCATATTAAATACTGATGTGATGACACAGCCAGTCTTCAGGTAAAACTATATGTTTATTCATTTAATACAAGAGTGCGCCAAACAAAACAAACGTAAAGTTACTCTCCTGAGCCATGTCAAAAGTCACATCATTATTCAACTAGAACTTTGATAGGAACACAAACTGTGTCATCTATGAACACTCTTAGATCAGACTCCCTATATTTCTGAGGTTTGTTGTTGTTGTTATGGCCTTCAAGTCATTTCTGATTTATGATAACCCTAAGGCAAACCTGTCACAGGGTTGTATTGCCAAGACTTGTTCAGAGGGCGTTTGCCATTGCCCTCCTCTGAGGCTGAGAAAGTGTGACTTGACCAAGGTCACTCAGTGGCTTTCCATGGCCAAATGGAAATTCAAACCCTTGCATCCTAGAGTTCTAGTCCAACAATCAAACCACTATACCATGCTCGCTATCTATTTCTGAAGTTAAACCAAGTTAAGGGATCCACCACCCAAACAAAGGGGGGCAGCAAGTAATAATATATAAAAAAGAACCCTAAAAATTGGTGCTATTATATGAATTCAATTGGTTCCCATGGAGACAACTTAAAGAGAGATTTCAAATGGATCAAAAATTATATGGATTTGAAAGAAAAGAAAATGAATTAGATGTATGGATGAAGGAGGACCAAAAGAAGAGAATCTCCAAATTCTATAAACTATTGTTGCAAAGAGAAATGGAATCAGAGACTGTTAAAGATAATACGGTTAAATGGGCACAAAATATCGGGCATCCAATTGAGTTGGATACAAGGGTGAGGGCGTGGAAAACAGATATAAAGTTTACACCAAGTTTAAATTTAAGAGAAAATTTTTATAAAATGCTATATAGATGGTATATGGCACCTGAAAGGTTGCAAAAAATAACTAAGACCCTTTTCGCACGCCGTTTCTAAAGCGAAAAGGCCCCTTAAGTGTTGTATAAATGGGAAGAGCAGTCCATACGATGCACTCCCATTTACATGATGCTCAAGAGCCTAAAGCGGACTGTGCACGCACCTTTCCTTTTTCGGCTTAAAGCCGAAAATGGTGCACGGTTGTGCAATGCTCCCGGGGCCCATGCACACTTACGTGGTATGCGATGCATTGGGAGCCAGGCCGGTTGCACTTCCTGCCTCAGCGGTAGCCTGCAATTCCCAGGTTATGCTGCGGTAGGAAGGAGTGGGGCATTCACGCGAGCGGCAAGCCAGCTGCAGTGAGGAAGCAGAAGCGAAGTGAGTGCCTCGCGCAAGAGGCTGCTTCGCGCGACCGCCACCACCTCCGCGAAAAGGTAAGGTGAGGAAAGGGCCTACAAATGGAAATGAAAGATATTGGAAATGTGATGAAAAGGTGGGGTCGTTTTTTCTTATGTGGTGGACCTGTAAGATAGCAAGAAAATTTTGGAAGGAAATACATGATGAAATTCAAAGAATTTATAATTTAAATTTTGAAATGAAGCCAGAGCTTTATTTGTTAAATATGCTAGGGCAACAAAGAGAAATAAGATGTCACCAGAAGACATTGTTATATTTGATAACTGCTGCAAGATTGACATATGCACAATACTGGAAAGAAAGGAACTATGTTGATATAAAAGAATTGAAATTAAAAGTTCTGGATATGATAGAGATAGAAAAGCTAACATTTTCACTGAAAAATAAGCCTATCTAGAACTTTGAAAGGGAATGGAGAGAAGTCTCGAATTGGATAAAGGTATAGCATAAGAAAAGAAAAAAGAATAAAGCAAGATTGTATGTAATGTAAGGCAACAATGTAATAAGGCAATGTAACAATGTAAGATGTCACAATGTAAGATTATCTTTTAAGCAGAAACTATGTATGAATGGAATGTAAACAAGAAGACAACTGGAAAAAAGAAAAAAGCTTGGAAGTGGGGAAGGTTTTTTTTTTTATTTTCATCTTCAACTTTAATAAAAATATTTTTTTAAAAAAATTGGTGCTATTATGCATGGAGATACATGCCTGACCAATCAAATAAAGCCCATGTTTTGCTTCCAATGACTGGTCACAAAACAAGAGGTGAGGGAACGCATGTGCTCCGATAAACAAATGTCTTTCACCAGTTGAGGGAGTATCTGATAAATATGTGCTAAGCATAGTGTACAGTGTGGTCCTAAAAATGAGGGACATCTGAACTTTCTGTAATTCATAAATAAAAGTATATACAAGTCTAATTCTTCAGTATCAAAAATGAATCCTAGAAGACCGTGAGGAAGAGTTCACCCAAAGCTGGTAATATCCTTATGGAGCAAAGGAGGCCTATGTGCCTAATCTGGCCCATGCTGGTTCTGCATTGGCTGCAAAGCTTCTCTTCGCCTTTTCTCTGTGCGGTGATATGAAACACCAGGCTATTTAAAGGCCAGATAGGGTTTGCAGGGAATAAGAACTCTGGTTTGCAGCCTCAAAGCTGCTGCACTAGAACACATGGCTTATCCACATCCTATTTGGGACACTATAATGTCTTCTCTGTCAAGCTGTATTTGAAAAGTGCTCAGAAACTTCAGTTGGCTTGAAGAGCTGCAGGTAGATGGTTAACTGAGGCTTGCTATAGAGAGTATACAAAATTCTTCTTGCAACAGTCCCACTGGCTTCTGGTTCATTTCTGGGCACAATTCCAAGTGCTAGGTATGACATATAAACCCCTATAGCAGCCTGTCTGAGCTCAAGACCTTCAGAAGAGGCCCTTCTCGCAGTCTCACCATCCTCCCAAGCACCTTTGATGGGAAGAAGGGAGCAGGCATTCCCAGTGGCTTATAGCAAGGCCCTTCTCTTGCTGTCCTTCTGCCAACAAGTGGAAAATTTCCCTTTCTTAAAGGATTTCTTTGTTTGTTTGTTTGTTATCCCATCATTCTTCCGGTACAGGTGGCAAACAACTGACTACAACAGGCTTTCAAAACATCAACACACATTCAAAACATCTGAGTGTGTGTATTTACAATTGTTCTTGTATGATAAGCTAATTTTTAGCTAATTGCCCCTAATAAGCTGGGTACACATTTTACCAACAACGGAAGGATGGAAGGCTGAGTCAACCTGGAGCCCTGCAGGAACTCACAACGTTGTGGCTGCCATATTAGCATTTAACAACTGCACCACCAGAGCTCAACCAGGTATAAGGGATAGATCTCGCCAAGTTGAAAACAACTGTTCTGGTTCCTATTTGTGGTTTTGACACAATTCAATGGCTAATTTTAATTTTCAAAATCTGAAGTATTTGAGGAATAAATTAATCCAAAGATATATAACTGACTGGTTGTAAAGACCTTCATCAGGAGCTTTTCTTGGTTCCCTATATCATCTGGGGTAATTTGGGATTGGATCTTCTTCCATGATGACTTCAAACTTCAAGTGCTCTCCCCAGCAAGTTTTCTCTGGACTCAAACTGAGGCCATTTCCACCCTACACTGTTATAGTGCTATTATTCCACTTTCAGCATCCTGTGGGATTCTGGGGTTTGTAATTTACTGAGGCCAAAGAACTCTCTGGCTGAGAATTCTAAAAGCTCCTCTGTAAACTGGAAACCCCAGGAGTCCACAGGATGTTGAAAGTGAAATAATAGCACTATAACAGTGTAGGGTGGAAATGGCCTGAATATCTTTTCAGTGCCATTTTATTCCGTGGGTTGTCAGCATGTTCATTTTTATTGATTTTTTTTAAAGATCTGGCTTTTAGCATTTGTTGCTGAGCTATTTTCCCTATATTTTATAGTAATATTTAAACAGAAGAGTTGATGTTTTTATGTTTCATGGAGGGGCTTTTATCTGAATGGTGGTATTTGAGGAACCAAAATAGATAGGAAAAGAATAAGGTGATGTATGAGCTGCTTCCACCACCACCACATGCCATCTTATCTCTTGCTGCTTCCAGCATTATGTTGCATCATATTGCCCCCTTCTGTGATGCGTCATGAACACTGGGTCTGATCCATGGGGCCTTTTTCCTTTTGATTGTCATGTGCATGCACAGAGCTTGCCTTCCTTTTTTCCTAGACTTCCTGCAGAGTTTGAGTAGTGCCTGGAGAGGGAGATATTGCAGCCTCAGAGTCTCTATGCCAAACCTGGAAACCAGAGAAGTAGACACACAGAGTTTAAAGATCAGTAGCTACATCTCCCAGAGGACCTTGACTGTCCACTGTCTTACTGAATTAAACAGTAATTATCTCTGAGTAGAGAATGACTGCTGACATTCTTCATCCTCTTCTCCAAACCCAGTTCAGCGGGCAGCCTTTCCCTAAAAAACAGATTTCTCTAGCAAGCAGAGGTGGAGATCCCCTATTAAATTTCCAGTAAAACCATTCTCTGTTGGTACAGAAAGTTAACTCATCAGGGATGGTCTCAGCAAACTGCTGCTTCATTAAACAGCACTGCTTCAACTTCCCGTTAGAAAGGGAAAATTCTGCATTCTAATCCCCTTCAGTGAAACCTGAAAAACTTGCAAAGTTTTCCTGATACTGTATGCACTATCCTGATCATTAAACCCTCAATACTAACCCTATTGGTTATATATATTCTAGAAAGATAAATTGAGTTGAGATATTTGATCATTTCATCTTTAGGTTGCCTAAAGAATGACAATCCTATCATGCATGACAGTGATAAAAGCCAGCAAACAGGCCTGTAAGCCATTATCCTTTCTTCTAGTCTGAATTCTCCCATTCCTTGGCTTCCAGCCACCCTACCGAAATTTTTGTAAGCAGTTTCTGTCAGTCACTGACAATTGTTTTTCCTCTTGATGTTAAAGCATGGAGCGCAGAATAAGAACTTCAAAAGACTCAACTAGAATTCAGCACTTTCCTGATTCATGTGCTTGTTTTGAGAACAGAGACATAGTTTAATACAGCCATAGAGCAGCAATTATTTGTCTTAAGAAGAGTTAACACCACAATTGGTCTAAAAGGCCATCTTCTTTCAAAGATGTTTTAAATGTGCTCAACACACACACAGGGGCAAGCAGAAAGAGTGGGTATTCCAAAGTGAAATGAGTCAATTTGGATGCCAATAAACCATAGTTTATAAAGTTGTGGACCAAAGTCATTCTTTGTTAATCTTTTCTTTCATGTAGCTGTTTGCACATTTCAATTCTGATTTTCTTAGAGCACAGTCTCTTGATTATGATCAACATCATGATTTGTAGGCCATTTCTACACTACACTATTGTAGTGCTATTATTCCACTTTCAACATCCTATGGAATCCTGGGGTTTGCAACTTAGGGAGGGGCATTTAGAATTCTCAGTAAACTACAAACCTCAAAATTGCACAGAATGTTAAAAGTGGAATAATAGCACTATAACAGTGTAGTGCAGAAATGGCTGTAGTTTAAACATTAGCTTACTAAGGTCTTAAAACAACGATTGGATTGAAGCTTAAGATTCTTGTTGGTAAACTTATCTTAAACCACAGTTCTTTGTTGCAAATGTAAAGAGGAAGTATACTTTAATAATTATGTAACATTAGTGTCTTTAAAATGCAGTTCTTTGTTATAACCTAAATGGAGAACTGCAATTAAAAGACAAAATAAATTGAAATTTACTTTTGATGATTAATATGAGAGAGAGATTTGAAGGAATGAAACTGCTGTGTACATGCCCCTGTGATAGAGGGGAAGATGGAAACTGTTGGGCATGATCTATTGTATTATTTTATTTATTGTGGCATTTGCAGAGTTATTGCTATTGTAGTAAAATTCTAGAAACACTAGAGGAATTTTATCTTTCCCTCTTTCTCTGACCAGTGGTTAGAGATAATGTGGCTTTGCTTCTGCTAGGTACATGTAGCTCTCTGCCATTACTGTAACATAGTGGAATTGATGACTGTGATGCTGAATAGAGTATCATTGTATACTTTATGGGTTGGTCTTCACCAGTAATAAAGTTACTTAGTTACTTGTTCCTAGTTTAAAATGATAGCACATCAACCCAGAAATGTTATTACCAGACTGGTCATGATGTTTCAAGTTAGGTTTTCTTTCCTTCAGATATCCAGCATTCTCTCAAACCTTGGAGTTATGTGGTAAACATCGCAAATGGTCTCTTGTATTCTTGTGAGGCTTACTACATTAAAAACTAAGCAAGGTCAGCACTTAACTCCCACTCTTATCAAGGTGCTGCTACTTCAACAACACTCATGCCCTTTCTGCATCTTATCTTCCTCCGGCGCTGGGCTGCTAGAATCTCGTGAGCAGCCTCCGGCGAGAGGCTCTTGCATCCAGGGTCCTTCGGTTCCGCACAAGCTGCCTGCTTGCGTGAGAGCCCTGCCTCTTCCTTCCGCAGTGCAGCCTGGGAGTTTCCCAGGCTGTGCTGGGGCAGGAAGTGTGACCGGCGCGGCTCCGGAGGCTCTGCACACCAGGTAAGTATGCATGGGGCCCAGGAGCAATGTGTGATTGCGCATCATTTTTGGCTTCTAGCTGAAAATGGAAAGGTGTGTGATTGGCCCCTGCCCTACCCTGGAGTGTTGTGCGATTGTGAGTACATCATGCAGATCACACCTCACAATTGTGCGATACTCCAGGTGCCTTTTTGCATGGCAAATGCCATGCGGAAAGGGCCTCAGTAAAGACACCGTAGTTGAAGTGGACAGAGACATTTATTGCAGAGAATTCTATCTTCAAGACTCCAGAGCTTAGCTCTCCACCCTCATCTGGAGACAGAGAAATTTGCCCCCCCTCAAAACAAGTTAAAAGATAAATTCAAGAAGTGAAATAGGATTGTTGGTGTTTTGAGGGGGTTGCTCAAAACAGCCCACATAACATGATTTTACAATTGGTACAAAATGTGGGTGTACCAAAGAAACTAATGTTGCTCTCTGAAACTAGTTTCAGCTATTGAAAAAGTGTCCAACTTCAGTGCCAGAGAAGCCAAACAGCCAGGGTCAGCTCCCGTACCTGCACTGCATCAAGAGGCTTGCAATTAAACCATCTGAGCAATGGCTCTGTCATTCTTACGTAACACTGCAAAGGATTTTGGAATGGGTCTGTCAGATCTTTTGGTGGGCCCCTTCATGCCTTGTCATTCACTGTCATGTTCAGCTGACTTGAAGTCTTGGGGAGGTCTCTTTGTTCCTTTAATATTTTGATTGCACAACTATCTTCATCATCACCATCTTACTTGCAAGCATGCATCACTTTTTCACAGTCCACTTCATGTATACTATAGGCTGGCCATGCATCTTGCTTTACAGAGGACATTCCTCTCTTTCAAGATTCTTGGAGGACAGTCCTTCTGTTTGGAGGGATATCCAGTCTAAATCTATGTTAAATAAAGAACTCTGATAGATGCCCTGAGGTTCAAATGTAGCTTTATGTATCTACATCATAGACACATCAGATCTGTAACAAGCCCCAAATCTATGTGTAAGCATGCATAGCTTACACTCAGGACAATTGAACTGTTCTGCATAGGTGTCCTCTTTATGAATCATACCAGCGTTGGAGCTTGGACATGGAGGGGGGCGGGATGGGGACATGGCCATGGTGCATGGGGGCATGGCCACAGCATGCGGTGGCATGGCCGCGGTGCACAGAGGCATGGCTACTAGCCAGGACATCCCAAAAACATTGCTGCTGGGGCAAACTGTCCCCATTGCCCCCCCAATTCCTACGCAACTGAATCACACAGAACCTTGAGAAGCTACTTGTTTCACTGCAGCTCTCAGAACCTGGTGGCTCTTGTGGCTGAGGCATTCTGGGGACTGTAGTGGGGAAAGAAACTTTTCCAAGCACTTGAACCCCACAGCATTTTCCTGAAGCTGAATCTCTGCTGATGGGTAGCGTGGGGTGGGGAAGGTAGAATCTTCATCACCGTAATCTCCCAGCCATTCCATGGATTTACATTGCAGATCTCTTTGGCTCTCTACTTTTCGTTTAACTAGCCATCAGATGTGCTGTTCTACCTTATCACACACATACACACACACACACACACATATATATATATACTTATACACACACGCATACATACATGCAGTTCATTGTTACTGGGTTTCTTGTTGTTCCAGTTGCAATTAGAATAATATAATATTACATATGTATGTGTGTGTGTGTGTGTGTGTGTATATATATGTGTGTGTGTGTGTGTGTGTGTATGCATATAATTGCAACCGGAACAACCAGAACAACTGGAACAACAAGAAACCCAGCAACAATGAACTGCAGTGAAAGCTCATAATGCAAACAGCATGGTGCGGAAGAGGTTGAAACCAAGTTCAACTGAATATTATAATTCCAAGCAATTTTTTTTCCTGGAAAATAACTGCATAATTATCACTACACCCTGGTTCCTCACTGAATTTATTCAAACCTATTGCTGTAAAAAGAGATGCATAATGCATAGACACTAACTTATCTGTCTTTCAAAATACTAAGTATCGGGGCGGAGGAATCCTGCAATTTATGCAACTGAACCTATTTTGCTTTTTGAATGGAATATTGTGAAGTACAACACATGCATAGTTCGATTGTCACACAATATAATCGGGCTTGTCCTCAAAATCTAAGTTGAAAATACTATCTTTTGCATACTTACTTCAAAGTAGTCCTATCATGCTTGCTGGGCTTGCTTGTTGGTTACGTGTGCATAGGAATACAACCTGAATGAATGCAAATGCTTCGAAATCACGCTTAGTGGTCCCTTCGTTCTTTAGCTACATAGTAAAGTAAAGCAACCTGGTGGCAAAACCAAAGCCATAACTAAAAAAGAAAAGATTTTTGACTTGCAAAAGTTAAGCATATGAGCCAGATACACAACCAAGTTTCATCACTGCCACTTCTGTGTTTCAAGTCAAAACACTGTGATAAAGATAGAGCAACCCCATGACCACAGCAAACATTACAGCACTCTGCAGCAAGCTATGTTTAAGAAAGTATGAAGAATTCAGTACTATCCTGGCACACACTTTCTCCTTTTTCCTAATGACTTTTTTACTCACCAACCAACACCACTTTGGCTCCATTAATATCTGCCTTTTCACACCACTGTTGTTGTTGTTGCTTTAAAAAGGCCTGTAGCAGTTTCAAGACCAGTTTTCCAGTATGCGAGGCAGTGCAAAAGACGCTAAGTTGAAAGAAAACGGGACTAGGGATAACCAGAGAGCGTTCTGAGAAACCTCCACATGGTTCCTGTTGCTAGGGGAACCACTCCCTTTGTCTGCATAGGTTAAGAATGGCCGCCTTATTGTCAAATCCGACTCTCATGCTGCAAAGAGCAAGGGGAATGTCAGGAGGGGAAGGAGACAATTGCCATGTGTCCAAAGAGCAAAGAGTAATGGGAATCTTAGAGAGTGCATAGAAGAAACAAGGAAGGCTTTAGTCAAACTACCAGAAGGGCTGCTATTCTGAAAGCTGTATTGGTTGGACTTTGACTGGACCCCCATCTTGGAGGGCACCCTAGACATTGGATACCTGTTCTCCCAAGGGTCTGACAGATGCCTTTATTTAGCTACTCCTGTTGCTGTGGAAAACTTGCTAAAAACACTCTGGGGTTCTATGAAGAAGAATGTGGCAGCAAGGCAACCATGCCCACTTGTCATTCTCCAAGCAAAGTTGTCTCTACTTTGAGACTACAGAACAAGAGAACCATCATAATGGTAGGGCGCAAGTACAAAAAGAAATCCATAGCTAAGCACAGAGTGAGGGTTAGGAAGAAGGTACTCATTTCCTGAGGGGAAGCAGGTGATACAGCATGGTGGAGGGCTTCTTCTCAGCCCTAGGTAAGAGTAGGGACATGATTCTTCACTGATTTCATTCCTGAATGAAATCTGAGCTGTTTTCTTTTGCTAAGAGAAAGACTTTGGAAAACTGTGCAGTTTCTCAATATTGTTTGCAGTTCGGGACTTATCCATCACAAAACTATATATGATATTTTTTTTCACAGAAAATAATATTTTCTATTCAGGGAATAGCTTTTTCCTGGCCATAAAATGCTGTTTTCTGCACCTACACACACACACACACACACACACTAAAATAAAATAAAATAAAATAAAATGGTAACGTAACATAACATAAATGCACATGCAAATTTTGTGTTGAGTAAGTCCTGACAGTGACTTGTTAAAATCTCCTTGAACACAGTCTGACATATCTGACTTGAAGGAACATGGTCAACTGTGTAGGACCAGAACTGTCCTGGTCTCCGAAGAGGTCATATAGACCCCACTGGTGGCTATATGGGCTTCCATCCAAAAGTAAAACCATTCTTTTCTATTCCTCCCATAAAGCCTCCTGAACTAGGACTTAAGTTGTCTGGGCTCTCCTCTTAGAGAGAAAATACACTGCAGAAGCTGTCAAACTCTAGAGAACTCTGATCTGCATCTCAGTCCAGCCATATACCAAAAATACCAGAAAGCGAGCAGAAAGTGCCATTCCAAAAACTATCTGTTCTTGGGAATACACAGCTCTATCTCACTCCATTCAGAGTTCATTCTTAGAATCATAAAGACACTTAGTATTGTACAGTTCTCTTTTAGTAACCAGGTCTTTCCCTTTTTAAAAAGTTTCCAGTGGAAGGTGTCCCCCTTCACTTGTTCACCTTTCTCAAACTTTCTCTTTCAATTGCTTTTAATGAGTTGGGTATGAGGATTACAGCTACAATTTATTTTTGTCATACAATATGATAAAATCTGTTTGCACTCACATTCACATGGTTAATGGCACTGATGCTTTAAAATTACTTGTGAAGAATAAAAATTGTAAGTGTTAGCATATCACTGCCTGTGCAGCTTATGTGTCTTTACAGGTATAGATAGGCTGTTGGTTCTGTTGGACTCAGAAGTCAATGGGAACCCTTTCATACTACATGGTTATAATTCTGTGAGAACTAGGAATCATTGCCAACTCAGTTTTCAAAGACTCAGCAGGAAAACAATGCTGACTCTTGGACTCTCAGCATTACAATCCAAGTCCCCAAGCTAAGTCCCTCTACTCTCAAATTCTGAACCAAAACAGCTATTTCAGGAAGGTTGGCTACAGGGAACAGAGGCAACAAATAGGGCCACCTGAGCACCCTGGGGGAAAATCAAATTAAATCTGGCTTATTCACCCTCTCCCTTTTTCACATAGCTGGTATTTAGATTATCAAACGCTACATTTTCATTGCATTCTTCTGACTGCTGCATACATAGATGTGTTTCAAGGAATCAGGTAAACTGTTAAGCATCACTACCAGCATCATAATATCAGTCAATTACAAACTTCTGTTATGGGAGTTCTGCTATGAGAAATACATTCAGTTACCAGTCATAGCCCTTTGATAACAACTTCAACTGCAATGGCTCTGTCCTGCAGAACACTGGGATTTATAGTTTGGTGAAAATACTTTAGGATTCTCTTTACTACATGGATCTGATGTTGTAGTTCTGGAGACTGGACCTACAGATCCCAGGGCTTCATAAAAAGAGAGCCACAGATGATATCACACTACTGGAACTATGGAGTGCAGAAAAAAAATCTTTGATAAGGTGAGAAACCTTTGGCCTTTCAAATCCAACAGCCAATTTCTACTTGCCATGCTTGTTGAGCCTCTGAGAACTGACATTCAAACCATATCAGGGGCCAAATGTCCCTCGTTCCTGTGCTATAAAGATGGAGTGGTGCACACAGAGCCCTCTTACTACAGTCAAACACCTTCTGTACAACAGTTCCTTGCCCTTGGTGAGGGTGCGGAGAAGGCAGCAGAATTTGGCCCCGTGCTTGCTGATCCTCTAAGGTCACCAAAACAACCCTTCCTTTAATCAAAATCCAAAAGGTTTTGAATCTCTTCTCAAGGCAATTCACATAAAGGAGGCTGTAGTATATGAGGGTGCCCCTCGCCCCACCCCTGGTGTGGTCTTCTCTGGATAAGTTATACAGTTGTGTCTTGGTTTTCCAGATTTTCCACCTGGAGACAGATATTTATTTTTAATGTCTTTGTCTTGAATAATAAACAGAAGACAGACATATATAGTGAAAATGTTGACTGACAGGTTCCCTGAAGTAGCAATTTAACATGTTTTTCCATAGCCTCATTCTACAGACTCTGCTGCTTGTTTATTAAAGTAAATAAATAAACTCCAGTCATGCAGTGCTAGGTGATTTCTAGCTGTGTGTGGGCACGGGTGTGAGCAGAAGCTAGCATTAATAATTTTATACCCCAACATGAGGTTTAGTAGGGTCCTTCCAAAGACTTGGGGAGTGCCTTTAGTCTGACATTCCCCTGCTAAGGCTTCATGATACCGAAACTCAGACACTATTTAATGCTTTCTTTTAACAGATGTGTCAAGAAGGCTTTTCTTTCATGCTAAGTGTGGTTTTCTAGCAGCTTTACTAGTTTTGGAGGTGAGGGGACAGCTCTTTAGAGAGATGAACAATTCTCTATAATGACAGGCATCGGCAATTTCCATCGTTTTGGAAAAAATGTGGAGTGCGGTGGGGAGAGCTTTACTTTTTTGTTTGTGGGACACGTTTCATGGCATGGAATACCAACACTGAAAACTTTAGGCCATGTTCAGAAGCATCTGTTTCCTTGAGTTGTATAACACATTTTATTTCTTGTTTTTCTTTCAAATCCATCCATGAAGCAAAATGAATCCTTAGCATGGTGACTTTTGTAAGTTAGATTACTCTTTTTTGCCAAGGGAATTAAAACCAGTATCCATGGTGTTGTCATTCCAGAAACTACTTGTTAAAATTTGTTCATTAACCTAAGTCATTACAATTGTAAGCAATGTATTTGGAATTCATCATTTTAAAAATTAAAACAATGCTGTTTCACTATTTTGTGGCAGGAGGAGTTAAGGTTGTTTTCAGCAATTCTAGGCAATACTTTGAAGTCCAGTCATTTACCAAATTAATCAACAAATTAGGTAAGGAATGAAATTTCTCATTGTTTCAAGACCAGTGGATTAGATTACCCAATGACTTAACATTAAGAAGCTTATATTTCCAGCCTCTGCCTTCCATCTCACCCTCACGACAGCCCTGTTCTGGTAGCATAGGCTGAGAGAGAGTGACTCACCAAAGATCACAAACTGAACTTCATATCTGTTTAGTGATCTGGAACAGGGTCTCCTACCTTATTGTCTGACATAAAACATTATGACCCATTGGCAGCTGGCACTATTTAGTATTTTATTTACTGCCTATGTGCTAGTAGAAGTGATGAGAAAAGCCAATAGAGTGGGCTTTCTGTTTCTCAGCTGAAATCCAGGCAGCTGTACCTTGGGGACCACAATGTACAATGATCCATTTTATGTCACTTTGATTGTCATGGTTTCTTCTCCTGGAATCCCAAGAACTTACAGAGCTTCAGAATGAACTCTCTGTATGTTCAGTTCCAAAGTTGGGGATGGAACAACTCTGCATGAAATTGATTGGGTAAGATGTCTCCCTGACTGTAGAAGCTTTGCTCTGGGCATACATTTGCATGTATAAAGAACTTGAAAATAGTCACCAAAGATTTGCGGGTAGGAAGTGAGAGCATGTTTCTGTTGGAAGTTAGTGTTAGCCTGCATAGCTCTGTGGCACCATTCAACATGGATCTTTTCACAATACAGAAATAAAGTAATACACGGCCCCAATTACTTGTTGAGGACCTTCCTTTCAAGGAAGAAGGCCTTTTTGTGGCTGCATTCAGGCTTGAAAATCCCTCCTAAGGGAAACTGGTGTTCCTTAGTGGTGTGAAATAGTGTCATTCTCATTCCTCAGTTTCCCAGCAGCATTCTCCCCCTCAGTTCTGTCCTACATTCTAACATGCACCTTTTTGAATGTATTTTTCCATTGAATAAAGTCTGTTTTTGTGTGTGTTTTTCAAATGTATGCACTTAGTCATGCACATTTTTAAAGCTTAAATCCAGTTTATTAAGCAGCTTTTCTTTCCAAGATGCTAAATCAGTCTGCCTTCTTTTGTTGTGTGTGTCTCTCTCTCTCTGTATTAGATGAGTGTGTGTGTATGTGTGTGCACACACGTGCATGCATACACATGTGTGTGAATGGAAAGATAGACAGAGAGAGATACTGTCACTGATTCTGGGTTGCAGATACAGCAGAGCCAAAACAAAGGGCATTGCATACCAATATGAATTCTGATTCAATTTCAATTTTCAATTTCAAATTAAAAATTCAAATTCAAATGAAATTTTCTTTTGGTTCCCAAATTTCTAGCATTGCACTAACTTAAAATTTTGGTTGCGCTTTTGGAAATACCATTAAGGCATTCAAAGAAAAGAAGCAGGCAAAGATACCAAGAGAATGGAAGCATACCAAGCAGAAGAGTTCTAGGTGTGGATGATTTTCTATGATTCACTATCTGTAGTACTAGAAATCTGGGTCTCAGTTTGCTTAGCCATAGGTCGGAAAGGTTTATCACAGTTGAATCTGTGGGCAGACCTAAGATGATATTTGAAAAAGTGATGGAGACATAGGGCCCTTTTGCACGAGATGGTAGAAATGCTCCACAGTGTCATAGGAGCGGAGTTTATGGCTGCATTTCTGTGACGTTTCTGAAACGCGGCATTCCGCACCATCCTCTGCTTGAGGCGGCGAAGACTTCTTTCTCGTTCTGCACTACAACGTTTGTCACCACTCTCCTGCTCTGCCTATGGCCCTCCCCAGCCCATTTCATTGGATTCCTTTTTTTAAAAAATCTTGGGAAGGATGTCCCTCCACAGACACAACATCACACGTGCGGAGCCGGGCCTGCCCTGAAACTGCCCATTCTTCCGAGAATGTGCTTCAATGGTTCCGCATGTAGTTGTAGAAACGTAGTAGAGGTGGTCTCAGGGAGTGAAAATGCATTTTTTCCGTTGCTCAAATATGATGCTTTAGCAACATGCAAAGGCACGCCAGCAACTTAACATCAACTTAATAGGGATGATGTCGTGCAGATGCACGTCTCCTCAAACCATCACAACTACACAGTGACTACACTGTGTGGAAAGGGCCATAGTTAAAGTGAGATTCCCAGTGTAATCTTATATCTTGATGCCTTCTTGCACTCTCAGTGTATTAAGTGCTTAAATGAATGAACTAGTTTCCATAATGACTATACCGCAATTCCAGCATAACAGTATTTTGTCCACAAATGCATCCATTCTTCCTTACCTTGCACATAAACTATAAGAATAAAGAATGCTCATGCATAAACCTGATCCAACTCTCTGTTGGAGAGAATCTGGCTTTGATGCCTGACTGAGAACCAGAACTGTAGCAGATGGCATATTATAAATAATTTTTAGCCAATAATTGTTTTAGAACATGTCTCACAAAGGATCATTAAACAGAGCTAAATAGCTTCTTGGCACCCACAATGAAAAACAGTACTGGTCCTTTCATTAAGCAAAAGGAGTTGATAGCTATTGATAATCTGTATCATATTGTCCTTCAGTGATCTTCCTTGTTACCGAAAAAGATCTCACTTTTGCACTGCAGGCCATATTAGCAGTGGGTTTTGACCATATACCATTTGTGCTTCTTTCTAGAAATGATACCTGAGTTTAGGAATCATTCTAGAATACCACTCAGTCTTCTTTTTGTTGTAAATAAAAAGGAAATTCAGAAGACAAAATAAAGAAAGAGAAATTGTCTTTTATATATTCTAGCTAAAAGATAAAAATAGCATATGGGTTCCTAATGTACAAAAGGTTAAAAGAGAACATGAGCAAGTTTGGCAAGTTAAAATACAAATACAAAATATATCAAAATATCAGAACATAATACAATACCACAATGAAGCAGGATATGATACAAACTGCAGCAACAGCGGATCAGAGCAAATCAGGAAGTGAGTTCACTAAGAGAATGCTACTCTTATAGGGCCTTTACAACTGTTTCCAACAACAGTAACAGGTGAAGGTCCTCTATAACACCAATAGACCAATTAACCCCATAATGACTAAAGTTGTAAGTCTTGTCAGTTCCGACACTTTTTAGAAACAAAATGTGTTTTTAGGAATCATTTCTGGGCTCTAAAGTTACTATCAGTCTTTTTTCTGCTAAATAAAAGATGAGATACAGCATTGCACAGAGATCTGACAAGCACCCAAAGGATAGACATGCTGCAACTACATCCGCAATATACCATCTGTTCGCATCTCTATTATCAACATTTTCACAAGAAACTTATGTGCCCATCCATGAGTGAAAACAGTCAGTGGTTCTTTTGGATAGAAAGAGAGAGAGAAATCAATGCTGCCTTTCATCTTGGCAACCTAGCAAATTCCCTACTTCCCTTACAAGCTCTTGGTTATGTGTGCCAGCTGACACTCTCAAAATTTTGCTAGTTTGCCTTGCCTCAAAATTGCTGTGAGACAATTCTGCTTGGGATGCCCACAGTCCTAACAAAGGACTGGGATCTGACTATAAAACGTGCCCACTGATCATTGAGACTGCTAGGAAAGCATAATTTCCCATAGAAGTGTCTTTCAGCAGAAGCATAACTGCTTTTTCCAAGTCATTCTATTTATATGTAAAGTCTCAGAGACAGTATCTGTGACTTGCCTATAAATCCATATCTTTTACTTGCTTCTCTTTCACATTTTTATTTAAGGCTTCTGACAGAGTTCACAGGGCCAGGAAGTTTAATTTTTTTAAAGATACCTTTACCTTTTTCAGAAAATATGCATTTGCATCTTTTTAAAGAACCATAGCAAGTGCAGCTGTATTTGACTATCCTGAAATGTGTTTATTTATCAAGACTGTAACTTTGAGAGGTGGGATGAGTGTTTATGTTTCTCTTTAAGTTAGTTCTCCAAGTTGTTTCTTGCTTACCTGACTCCTTATCTGCACCCTTGAAATTGGCTAGTCCTGCTTCCTTGTCCTAGGAAGGAGCTACTTATGTCCAGAATCCCTGGAGATCTCAGAAACAGAAACAAAGTTCTAGCCCTGGGCTTCCTTACACCAAAGCTCTTCTTAACATAGCTCATTATGTGGAAAGGGAGAGGGAGGCTGTGCCTGTTGAAAGACACCTGGTAAGAGGAGATTGCTATACATGAAGTGATTCCCATTGACTTACGTCCAAGGGAAGAGTGTGTATAATTGGAACCTAAAAATATCATTAATCTAAGCTGCTGTTGTGGCAGACCTAAGATCCTTAGCTGTGGCTGAGCAAGTGGTTGAATTCATATACCAAGTTAAAAGCCAACATCTTGTCCACAGAACTTTGTTCTACCTCTTTGTTTGGTAACTGAGAGGCTTCATGCCAAGGTATGGCTCATGTTGAATTAATAAAAGCAGTCCAGCCCACCAGTATTTTGCAATATGAATCTTTTCTCTCTGATGATTCCCCCCCCCCTGCTTTCCCAGTGTGCTACTTTTGCTGCTTCTTTCTTCCTTCTAAGCTCCTCTGCTGGTCCACTCTCTGCTAAGGATTTGTCATAGCAGAAGCTTTTTCCACTGGCACGTCAAAGTGAAAATTAAAGTCTCATGCTTGTGGATGCCTAAAGGGTAGATTAAAGTGTAATTTGGTGATAAGCTTTTATCTGTGATACTGTGGCACTGTGATACTCTGGCACTGATAATTATGGTCTAAATCATATCCTTTTCAGCATACTGGAAGCCCCCCTCCCCCTTTTTTTGGTGCTTTCAGGTAGTTTCCAAATTATGGTGACCCATCACAGCTTTTTCTCAGGCAGAGAGCGAGTGACACCCAATGGATTTCCATGGCCAAGCAGGGCATTGAACCCTGATCTCCAGGGCTGTACTCCAATGCTCAAACCACTACACTACACTGGCTCTCAGTGGAAGGACTACATCAGCTTAATGAGACCAGATCCAACAGTTGTACACCTGATTGTGCCACAGGCCCTATAGCTTTGAGCTCATCCAACATATCATGCCAGTCCTAAAGGAATTGCAGGGGCTGCCAGTATGTTTGTGGTCTGAATTCAAGATGCTTGTGATGACATTTAAAGCTCTAAACCTCAATACTCTCTCTACATGTGCCTGACTATAGACTGCTGGCTGCTGGAGGAGTTCTCTGTGTTACACCAATAAGGTCAATTCACCGTGTGGAAACATGGAAGAGATTCTTCTTGGCAGTGGCACCCTAATTGTGGAATGCCCTCCCCTTTGAAGCTCGACTGGTGCCTACACTAGTTTCATTTAAGCTTCAAGTAAGAACCTGCCTGTTCATCATCACTGACGTCTTTCTAATACTAACATGCATTGTTTTAAGCTGTTTTAAATCTATTTTAACTCATTAATTATGTTTAACATGTTGTTGACTTATTTACATTACCGGTATTTTTTTTATTGTTTTTCAACTGTTTTCAACTTCTTGTTTTCATTTTACTTTTAAGATGCCCTAAGATCTTTTTTTAATATAGGAGAGGGTAGAAATATTTTCATCCTCCTCATCCTCCATTATACAATGGTCAGTTAACTCCCCATCCACCAGGTTAAAAGTGGGGGGGGCTGTGTGTGTGCTTGTGAACTGATTGGCTGCACTAAAGGATACACCAACCAAACCTCTAAGAAAGCACAACAGCATGTGCAACTATTTTTACACAAGTATTGTGCATCAACAGGATACCAGCCTAATTCATAGACATCTGTACATCTACCAGCTGCGCCCCTTCCTGGACTTGGAACACCTAAAAACAGTGGTACATGCGCTGGTAACTTCACGGCTTGACTTCTGCAATGCGCTCTACATAGGGCTACCCATGTGCTTAGTCTGGAAACTTCAATTAATTCAGAACATGGTAGCCAGGTTGGTCACCGGAAGATCTAAAACTGGCCACATAACACCTATTCTGAAGTCTTTACACTGGCTGCCTATTAGTTTCCGGGCACAGTACAAGGTGTTAGTTTTTACCTTTAAAGCCCTTCATGGCTTGAGGCCAGCCTACCTGTGGGATCGCCTTCTCCCATATAATCCGCCCCGCACACTAAGGTCCTCTGGGAGGAATTTACTGCAGCCAATCATAACTAGGTTGGCTGCAGTTACCCAGAGGACCTTTTCTTCTGTCGCTCCCAAGTTATGGAATGGCCTGCTGGAAGAGCAGGTTTGCACATTACCAGTCTTGACTGCTTTCTCTTCCGACAGGCCTTCCCAGACTAGTGTTCCACCACCTCTCATCAATTTTCCTTTTGTTTTTAATTTTGTTTTTAATTTGTTTTAATAATTAATGTGTTTTAGGGGGATAGAAGGGTTGGTGGGTGGGGAGGATGGGGTGCATTTTAATGTTTTAATGTATTTATATATTCCTGTAATGCCACCTCGATCCACTGGGAGAGGCGGGATAAAAATAA
This sequence comes from Ctenosaura bakeri, assembly GCA_948474755.1. NCBI lineage: Eukaryota > Metazoa > Chordata > Lepidosauria > Squamata > Iguanidae > Ctenosaura > Ctenosaura bakeri. Next base: position 254,451 of record CAOLHI010002205.1, read on the forward strand.
TAATAATAATAATAATAATAATAATAATAATAATAATAATAATAATTTACCAGTCTTCCAAGTGATCCCAGTGTGTTTTATACTAATTTGAAACCTACACAAACAGTAGCGATGCAGTGTCTTACACACAAAGACTAGCAAAGATGTATAAAGAGACTAAGGCTAAATGTTGAAAGTGTCGGAATTATGTTGGCTCCTTGTATCATATGTGGTGGACATGCAATAAAGCTAAACCGTTCTGGATGAAAGGACAAAAAAATGATGCAAAAGATTTCAAAGTCTAAAGTACATAAAAAGTCTGAATTATATTTGTTAGGGATCTGGAAAGAAGCTACAACAGTGGATAAGAAGCAACATAAACTGGTACAACATATGTTGTTAGCAGCAAGATTAACATATTGAAACTATTGGAAAAAAATCAGAGTTACCAACAGTGGATGAATGCCTAAGCAGACTGATGGGAACTGTTGAAATGGATAAGCTTAGGCATAGGATAAAAGATAGAACACAAAATGAACTTTTGTCTGAATGGAAGTGGTGGATTGATTTCTTAAAAAAGAAAGAAGGCTGTCTGATGACAATAGGTTTTGATACTTAAAATTTATATTACTATATGAGAAATATAAAAATAGATTTAGAAGATGTATTCTGTTTGTTGTTTTGATTTTTTTATATAGATGATTATTATCTTTTGATTATTGATCATTAGTATAAAATAATCTAGAATAAGTTAACAATGAATTATGAACTTAAGTAAGTAAATAATTGAAATGATAAGTGATAAGCAACAATTAATAATTATGTAATAAAATGAATGACTTAACAGTTAGAGGTAAATGTTTGAGCAATATGAGCTACTTGCAACAGGGGTGGGAACAAATTTTAGTTGTTTTTTTGCATTTGTTTTAGATGTGTGTAGATTGGGATGTATGTTGATGTTTGTACAGATGTATTTTTTGTTGTTTTGAATGTTTGATTTGTGTTTTGTTTTTTTACTTTTTTAACTTAATAAAAAGGCAAGAAAAAAGAAGAAGAAAAAAGAACCAGCAGCAACACAATTATATGTTTTGTTATAGAACACAAGACAATTTTGAAACTTGATTCTCCTCCCCCTCCAGCCAAGAGTTCTATATTGGTTTGTGCTGTTCATCAGACACAAAAATCTGCACATCCCAGCTCCAGACTGGCCACTGGAATCAGTCATAGTAGGGTAGTATCAGCAGCATCACTCTCATTTGCCAACAGCAGTAGGGATGGGATGAAGTATTTGGCTGAACTTTTGTGACATTGTGTAGAGGTGTGTAGTTTGGTGAAAACAGCCCTAAAGGAACTGAAATTCTAAGAATTTGTGTGTGGAGGGTGTCTTACCTTTAAATATGAGGGGTTTTTTCTTCACTTGGGCAGGAAAAAAAAAAAGATGAAATGCACAGATATAGGATGAGTGACACTTGGCTTGACCACAGTACATGTGAAAAGGATCTAGGCATCTTAGTAGACTATAAGATTAACATGAAACAGCTGTGTGATGCAGCAGCCAAAAAAGCCAATGCAATTCTGTGCTGCATTAGTAGAAGTATAGTGCCTAGGTCAAGGGAAGTATTCAGCTTTGGTCAGACCCCACCTGGAGAACTGTGTCCAGTTCTGGGCACTACAATACAGGAACTATATTGGCAAACTGGACTGTGTAGAGAGGAGGGTGACCAATATGGTGGAAGGCATGGAAATTATGCACTATGAGGAGTGGCTTAGGGAGCTGGTCATGTTTAGCCTGGGGAAGAGAAGGTTAAGAGGTGACATGATGGCCGTGTTTAAATATTGGAAGGGATGTCATATGGAGGATGGAGCAAGCCTGTTTTCTGCTGCTCCTGAGACTAGGACACAGAGCAATGGCTTTAAACTTCAGGAAAAAGTGATTCCATCTAAACTTTAGGAAGAACCTCCTGATGGTAAGAACAGTTTGATAGCGGGATGCTGGTCATTTCCGCACTACAGTGTTAAAGTGCTGCTATTCCACTATCAACCTCGTATGGAATTCTGGGGTTTGCAGTTTAGGGAAGGGCACTTCGAATTCTCAGCCAAAGAGCTCTTTGGTCTCAGTAAACTACAAATCCCAGAATTCCACAGGGCATTGAAAGTGGAATAGCAGCAGTTTAACACTGTAGTGCGGAAATGGCCACTGTCTCAGAGTCAGGTGGAGTCTCATTTTTAGGAGGTTTTTACACAGAGGTTGGATGGCCATCTGTTGGGAGTGCTTTGATGGTATATTCCTGTATGGCAGAGGGTTGGATGTGATGGCCCTTGTAGTCTCGTCCACCTCTATGTCCATTTCTGCACTACACTCTTATAGCGCAATTATTCCACTTTCAACATCCTATGGAATCCTGGGGTTTGCAGTTTTGGGAAGGGCCTTTAGAATTCTCAGCCAGAGAGCCATTTGGCCTCAGGAAACTACAAACCCCAGAATTCCACAGGATGTTGAGAGTGGAATAATAGCACTGTAACAGTGTAGGCAGAAATCTTTGTCATAACTTGCATTAATGGTTAAAGCAAGCGTAGACAATGCATCTGAAGCAAGACCAACGCCATCCCCTTTTGGTGGGTGGCAGGGACACATCTTGGCTGTGACATGGTGGCACTCCTGGTTTCAGCTGAAGAATGTATGATTTATGGGGAGCGAGAAGAGTTCGTGGGAGCCTGATCTTACCTTCAGTAAATTTTTTGTGGCCTTTGGAACATTTTGGTGAACTTATAATAAGTGATATGTTGTCTATGCCCTATGTTTTGCAGATATTTTATTTCCATGTATACTGGTGGACCTGTATACATGAAGTGCAAATGATTAAGAAAGATCTAGTTTGTGCTGATACTTAGCCTAGCACAGTTTTTAAAAGCTGAAAAGTAATAACTCAGCTTTATCACCAGAAGAAGAAACTTTCACCTATTCTTCCAGCATAGTTGAATACATAGGCCATTTCCACACTAGCCTGTTATAGCGCAATGATTCCACTTTCAACATCCTCTGGAATCCTGGGGTTTGAAGTTTCGGGAGGGGCCAGCTGGCCCCCCCAAAACTGCAAACCCCAGGATTCCAGAGGATGTTGAAAGTGGAATCATTGCGCTATAACAGGCTAGTGCGGAAATGGCCATAGTCACTACACATTACACCTCTGTTGAGGCTCCTTCCTTTTTTCCCTCTGGGCTTGCTGGAGCTGAGGTCACTCATCAGAAGGCCCTCTTCATGAACCTGGGGCATCTTTGGGATCTATTTGTTTATAAATGAAACAGGGAGCCCTCTTGCTTTAAACCAGGGGATGGTAAACGGCCCCTGCCAAGGTTAAAAAAAATGCCCCAAATTTTCCCAAATGACTCAATGGGGTGGGGGGCATGTTTGCTATATTCCCCCTCCAGGTCATAGTAGGTTGAGGAGAGGCCTTTATAAAAACAGGAAGCGAACAAGAAGTGCCATCCAGTCACTTCCTGTTGTTAAAAAGGCCTCTCTTGGACCTGAGAGGAGCTACAATATATTAAGAATGCTCCCCTTGCCCCTTAGAGGGTGTTGGGTGACATTTGAGGGCATTTTTTTTAATGGTGGAGTACAATGGGGTGTGTGTCCTTCCAAGGTCTCATGGGGAAGCTAATATAGCATCCTAACCTCCCACAGTTGCCCACCTCTACTCTAAATATGCAGATTTGCTCTGCCATACTTATTTTCAGGTATGGGACAAGAAAAGCTACAGGACAACATTATGCACACAGTCTGATACACCTACCGACTCCAGTACCAGGGATGCACGAAGTGTGACCTGAGGACCGCATATGGCCACCCAGGGATTGTGAGGTAGCCTCTGAACACCTGCATTGCCCACTCAAGCCTCAGTGGGGTTGTGGGGGGCGGGAGATGAGAGAATCACTGAAAAGGCCCCTCAACCTTGCCCCTCCAGGAGGTTTGGAGGAATTTTGCCACATTTGAGGACTGCCTGATTGTTGTAGGCCAAGGAAGAGGCCTTTCCCCCAAATAGGAAGTGGCTACGGCTAAAGCCTTACAGGGGGAGTAATTACTTTCTTTAACAAGCAAATGATTCACTGCCAACAGTAGAAATAAAGTGGAACCAAAAGACTGAAAGGGAAGCAATTATTTTATGCAACAATCAGTTACAGTGAGTAATTACCACCAAGGAGCCTTTGCTTTTCTTAACAAGCAAGCCTATGTTAAACAAGGGTGATTTCTGCACTAGCCTGTTCTAGTGCGATGATTCCACTTTCAACATCCTCTGGAATCCTGGGGTTTGCAGTTTCGGGAGGGGCTGGCTGGCCCCTCTCAAAACTGCAAACCCCCAGATTCCAGAGGATGTTGAAAGTGGAATCATCGCGCTAGAACGGGCTAGTGCAGAAATGGCCAAGGAAACAGGGAGAAAGATTCCAAGTCTTCCTCAAATGCTGGTCAGCTCCCTTGCTGACCAGCCACTACTATACCTCTATGATCCAGGGATAATCCATCCATTACAACTAATGGTGTGACCCTTGGGGCCAATGAGCGGCTTGGGGTGAAACTTCAGATACTGTGGTACAACCAAGGGAAAAGGAGCAGCCTTCAATTTCCTGGACTTCCAGAAATCTGTACTTTCTTCTTTGGCTGCTCAAAAGCAGGTAAGATAATGTTGGGCACAGCTCCACCCCGTTAGCCACTGTCAAGCCATAGGGGTGCAAGCCAGTGCTGTCTAGATGCCATTGTGGAATAGGGGAAGAAGGAGCAGCCATTGCCCTGCTGGACCTGCTACATACCTGCCTTACATTCTGCCAGCATCAAGTAGGATCTTGGCTGGGAATGGAAAGAATATTCATACTTACTCATTCCTAGATAAAAACAAACAAACAGCACTCATGTTTTCTAATGGTCAGGCAAGAGTAAGACACCAGTGGGAACTTTGCACAATTTTCTCCTGGTAATCAATATCCCAAAGTGTTGTGAAAAAAATATTCTGCAGAAAAATAATGGTTTTATTTCCCACAGAAGAAACAAAATTCTGTTCAGAAAATGGGTTTCCTCTGCAGAAAACAGTCCCCCCCCCTCAGAAAAGCCACACTTTTCTACACATAATCATTCCTCTGCCACATTTGAGGATGTTCACATACTGGGAAAATGCTACAGAGGAATATTTCTTTTCTTCCACAGTGAGGACAAAACTACTGTAATTAATCAGACTCACATGCAAGGACAAAACAGTCCATCAGTTACAAGCCACAGTGATCTAAATCTTTGCAGGTGCTTTATTTGCCTCTGCCACTGATTGTGCAAGTATAATTTCACTTAAAAATCCCCTAATGAATCATTGTGGATGTAGTTAATGTTAGTTTTTTAATTAATGATTGTAATGAAGTAAAATAAATTTGCTAACATTTAATGAAATAAAAATAAATATAGTGATTTTGAAATGAATGGGTTATTTAAAAAATAAATGGAGAAACATTGGCAGGACCATATGAATTGGTTAATAACTCAAAAAAACTAAAAGCAAATATTTCGTACTATTTCTAAGCACTTTAAATATGTTCTTGATATCCTTCAGTTTTTAAAAAAGTTTCAGAATTTCAAACAATAAAAAATTTAAATAGCCTGGCCCTTAAAGAACTTGGCTAACAAGAAAAGGGGAGCAGGGCCCTGCTACAATTGTTCACCCCAGCTTTATGTGTTTACCTAGGAGGCGAAAGTGCCACTGATTCCAGTGAGACCTTCTTTAAACATGGGCCAGGCTGAGCTACACACGCCTTAAGTCACTTGGTTATAGATCACAATCTAGAACAAAGTAGTTATTGTAAGCAGTGATCAAAAAGCTGTTAATAAACTGACACATTTTGAAAAATGATTATTGTCTCGATACCCAGACTGTCAAGATTACCTTTTATTTCCTCAAAAAAAAATTTCTTTTTACTTCATCTAGCAATGGCTGAAGATATTTTGAGAAGACAGTTGTGACCCTTTTCACTTTATCAGCAACTTTAAAAAGAAAAAGAAAAGGTCTCTGACAGTAAAATATGTCCTCAGATTTCATGATTTGGAAAGAGCTACAACCAAGTTCTGGAATTCTCATCAGTTTCTTGTGCAACAGAAGAAAGGGGAGAGTTTGATGAGCAAGAGAAAGAAAAAAAAATCAGATTGGCTAACTGATCCAACAAGCCAGACTGATTTCTTGCTAGTGAACATTTGCTAGGCACAAATATCTTGCCAGGTTTCCCATCAGACATAAGCAGTCCAGCGCCTCTTTCCTCTTCTCTGCTTCGTAACAGCAGAATGATCCTTCACACTTAACTATCAAAATGCCTCTTGATCACTGGTCCATTCTACCCCTACACCATACAGAATGCAACATTTCAGAGCTACGTCCTCAGTGAATATGACATGAAGTGAAAAGAGAAATGCAAATGTGCTACCTTGCACAATGACTACTGATACACCACACTTTTTTATGGGAATTGCTACTGGCGGGGGGAGTGGGGGAAAGATGCTGTCATTGCACATGATAAACACAGCCCCCTTTTTAATATTTATTATATATAACCGTCAAAACAGGTATAGATGCAATACTGTACCTTGCCATTTTTTTCCATTTTACATCACCGTAATCACCTAATAAATATTTAAATAGGCCCATTTGCTGTAACTATAAAAGAACCGTGCAACCTTGTTGTCATCGAGACACATAAGCCGCAGTGGAGTCAATGAATTTCAACAGTCACTTAATATTGCAACCCACAAGCCGGGCCTTAAACCTGCCAGCCACTGTCTGCCAGGAAGCTACTGTAGCACTTTGCCTACCTCCTCCAACCCAGGACACGAGATTCATTATGAATGCTAGCATTGCTGCTCTAATTAGGCCTGGGAGAGGTTTAACAACCATGCTACAGTCTTGCCGGGGACAAATATAAAAATAAACCCTTGTTCAAATTAGCAAGGTGAAAGGAGAAGGCCTAGAAGCACCAACTGTCTGACCAGCAGTGAAACAGTCCTAATCCACAGTGAGGTTATTTTGCTTCATAAACTGTGAGTACGTTACCTGCAGGAGGTCTCCCTGTAAAATGAATTATAGTAAGCTATATGTGATAATTAACCGTGCATTAGCAAATATCTTGAAACAGGGGGGCTTCTGTTTTCTCTGTATTTTGACTAATAAAAGCATGAATTTGTTCAACAAATGATCATTTAGGCTGTGGAATGCCAAGCATATTGGAAGAACACAGTAAGCAATAGAATATTGTAGGAGGACTAAGAATTTCCTTACACAAACAGGCTGTTTAATAGGCTGGCTCCATGCTATGTTATTCACAGCACTAAGAAACCACAGTGTTGGGGAGACAAATACAATATACATTTAAAATAATATCTACCTTGTGCTCCTGTTTACTTTTAAAATGCTCCACATGTGACAATAAAAAAAATCCTGAATTTGAAAAAAAAATTTAAAGGGTAAGGAATGTGTTTTTAAAAAAAAAACAAAAAAACAAAACCAGAATAAACATCTCTGCAATATAAACAGATACAGTATTTTCCATCATCTTCATCATGAACCATGATTAACCAAAGTGGTTTCATAATTACCAACACAAGCCTCATATGTGCCAAGGCTAAGGGTGACGTTATAAAAAAAAATACCTGTATCATGTGATTATGAGTAGCTGATTCATATTGGAAACATCACAAGATCTGAGCCTAATTCAGTTTAGCAGGCTAATCTTATGGTTCTGCCTTCCCAGCTCCAAGATAGAAAGGGCCAGCTCTGCTTAGGATTTTCAAAAACAGCTGGCATAGATGTGGTGGCCAGGTGAGAGACCTTCAAGAACAAATGGCATTGGAACTGTTACACCTTCGGTCCCCTCAGTACCACAGGCTATAGTCATGCAACTGTGCAAAGGTACTTCTTTGCTGCTTTCAGATGATGCAGTAATGAAAAGATAGTAATGCATACCCTCCAGTATTTCACAGATGAAAACTGAGACACATATAGCCAAGCAACATTACAAGACAGCAAAAGTTATTAATGGAGAAGAACAGTCAAGCTAGGAGAAGCTGCAGCTTTTGCTTGAGCCTACTGGGAAAGGCAAGATGCTCCACTGCTGTATTCACTGAGTGCAAACTACTCGTGCACATTGAACACAGTTTGCAGCAAGCTGAGGACAAGGGGGAAAGTGAGAGGAGGAGAGAGAAACTGGGACATTTTAAGAGGAAAAAAAGTGGGATGACAGAAGATTAACTGGGTATATCCCTGCCAAATTGGGACAATCTGAGCATGTGCTAACATGAAATCCCAAGGGACATGGGGAGTGGGGGAGGATTGGCCCAGATAGGGAGAAGAGCCTTGCTTCAGGCAGCATTAATAGATGGGAGCTGGAACTAAAAACCCTATGACCTCCTTTATGAGGGACAGTCCTTAGTTTCACAGCTGCCTCTGGCTGGAGGCCTGTCCAAACCAAGTCCAATTTAAAAATGAAAAACCATAAGAGAGGAAAGTCCTTAATGCTACCCATCAGAAGTTAGCAACTGAACAACAAACTAATCAGGCACATCAGTCACCATCTTCCCCACTGCAGTGAGAAGCACTGTGTTTCTATTTAAATTATGGCATTTTTTTTAAATTGCAAATCAGCATGTGTCAATTGATATCATCTAGCAGCCATAGCAACAGGAACTGGTGACTGAATGATCAGGAAGACTTTTCAGAGTGTTGGCCCTAGAGGTGGGGGTGGTATTTGGTGTCACCCTTCAGGCTTTACTTCAGGCAGCAAAATGTCTACCACTGCGATTGAACAGAGAAAAGAGTGCATACCAATATTAGGAGCAGGCTGCTATAGCAGAAAACAACGATTGCTTGTATACTTTCAGCCTTACTGTAGAACTGAAGATGTCTCTTGAAAATACATCCGTCCTGATCGTGTACAACAAGCAAACATGCACCAGCATTCTGAGACATTGGTAATGTTTAGCAACATGAGGCAGAATCCTGGTATAAAATAGTTGCAGCAGCTTCACTTTCTCAGAGGTTGAGTAAGTACGGCCTCAAATACAACAAATCATTTGGAAAATACACACACACACACACACACACACACAGCTCCTTCTCACTTTTAACTTGGTCAGTGGGGAGCTTATTGACTGCTGCATGATGGATGAATTCAAAACTTTGATGCCTGTTGCACAATTGACCACACAAGCGTGGAGTACAGGGTAACTATACGGCTGCATATTGATGTTACATGAAAAGAATATAGGCACTTGAAATTTGATCTGATAAAGTTATCTGATGGTAACTAAGCAGGTCTGGCTCCAAAGCTGAGGCCACATGTACACTTGGAGTTCCAGGCGGACCGGGAGAATGTTGGGATATATGTGTAATAAAAATAAAATAAAGAGGCAGTATCTGTTGGACTTAATCCTTTCCCAAACTGCCATTCCCATTTCTTCTTGTGCCGTGACTTAATTAGATTGTAAGCCTGAAGGCAGGGAACTGTTTTGTTCTTCTTTTACTTATAAAGTGCAAATGGTACAATGTACATTGAACAAAAGTACAATGCACTGTGTTATGTAAATAAATGACGACCATGATAAAACATTGTGCATTGTATGCAAAGAAGCTGATATATGGTGTCAGTGGGCATTAGAAGCAGGATCATAGAATCATGAAGTTGGAAGAGACCACACCAGCCATTGAGTCCAACCCAGTGCCATGCAGGAACATACACTCAAAGCACCCCCAGCAAATGCCCATCCAGCCTCTATTTAAAAACATCATCCAAAGAAGGTGATCCTACCACATTCTGACGTAGTGTATTCCACCATCAAAAGTCTCTTGCCATCAGGAAGCTCTCCCTGATGTTTAGGTGAAATCTCTTTTCCTGTACAGTCCTCCCTCCACATTCAAGGGATTGACTTCCCTGAATTTGATTATCTGTGAGGCACGTGCTTGCCTCCCTACTCCATTCTCCTCCCCCCATTCCCTTGCATTGCAGAACTCCAGTTCTGCAAGGTTTGTGTTTAATTTTTTTTTTCCTTTTGGGTGAGCAACCCCCCCACACACACACACACTGCTGGAAGCATGTCCTCTCTACCACATGGCTGCACATTCTGTTGTGTAATGGTCACTGATTGGTGAGGTGCTCTCTTTGCTCCTACTCCTCCCCTCTGGGAGGAAACTCCTTTCTTAAGATGGTGACTGAAAGTAGCTAGAACACCAGGACTCTCTGCTCTTCTGTCTGAGGGGAAAGTACCACTAAGCCCTTTACCTTGTCTTTTTTCTTCTCCCTAGGAGTTCCAGGACCAGAGTCAAGAGAATGGGAGAGGGATCATGGGGGGAGAGTTATTTGCATTTTTTCCACTTTCATGAGGGTTCTACACCCTGAATCCTCATTAATGTAGAAGGGCCACTGTAATTTGAATCCATTGCTCTGTGCTCTGTGTCCTTGTCTCTGGAGCACCAGAAAACAAGCTCATGCCATCTTCAATATGACATCCCTTCAAATATTTAAACATGGCTAACATGTCACCTCTTAACCTTCTTTTCAAGGTAAACATACCTAGATCCCTAAGTTGCTCCTCATAAGGCAGGATGTCCAAATGTGAAAGCAGACAGGGTTCCTGCCCAATTACTTGAAGAGGGGCTTACAAAATGGATCTCTACATATTGAAATTCCCTCTTCCACACCTGTACTACCACAACTCAGCCCTTCTTTGCACCCAGCTGCTCTGATTAGTAATGGTCAATCTCTGATATGAATGCAAGAAATCTTTGACTTCAAATGTGTTTCAAGAAGGTGCTGTTTAACACATGCCCTGGAACTACAGTTGCCCAGAAATTTTCATGGAAGATTCATTCTGATGAAACGTCAACAAACACAGGCACTCTTAGCTATTACTTTAAAACATAACATTGGGAATGGCTCTCTGATGAGGTGTCTGGGGAAAATACTATCAGACACTACAGTCAAAAGGATGTGAAATTTATTTACTTATGAGCTTCAAGGGGTATCCAGGCTGTCTCTCAGAATTTCCTTTAAGATGTGAAGCTAGCCTAGCCTCAGCTTAATCTCATTTCAGAGTTCTTCAGTTGCTGAAGAGAAAAATAAATCTTGTTACAACTTGGGGCTTCCCTTTAGACCCTCTCCACTTTCATTATAAGTATTTTCATGAAGAAAGAATCTCTCAAGCCATACATATTAGGCAATTACCTTTGCTAAAAAATAATAATAACTCCTCTTGCACACCCCATCAAAAAAAACTTGTTGAGATGATTTAAAAGTCACGAGAAGACCCTCAAATATAAATAGCAAGAACAACCCTTTCATTTTTAGGGTATAAAAAGAAAGTCCCTGTTTTGAAAATTGCAATATAAAGGTGTCTGTCTGTGGCCCCTTTGAGTTTTTGATCTTCTGACATCAGCTTCTTTCACTGCTGAAGATATAAGCACAACAAGTCTCTTTGGCATGTTGTGGAAACTTCAAAGGTATATTTGGCTCTTGCTTGTATTATTTTTTACTTTTATTGTTTGCCCTGCTACTTGCATTGGAGAATACAGAGCAACAGAAAATGGCATATGGAGTTCAGAGAGGGAAGAATCAAGATGTTAGCCTCAATGACTGAAGCCAAAGGATTAAACTGTAATCTATATTCTACATTAGTGTCTCAGTTCAAATTGGCCCCTCAGCCCCTGCAATCTGTATTCTGTCCCCTCATTCCTGCCTTCTTTTTTCCTTTTTTTTCCTTTTTTTTGACAATATGAATTGAGCACATGCGAAAGCAAAGAGCTGAAGCCATCTTATCCTCACTGTTGCTATTTAGATCTGGATCAGGTCTCCAGTGTTTGACACTTGCATTAGAAGGAGAACTGTAAGGTTTGTCCCAAGGGTTTGTTCATAGAACTTGTGAACACCGACATTTATGTATAGATTCCACTGTATTGTTGAGTGCAGCCTCTTAGCTGTTGAAGAGGTTGTACTTTTTTTTAATTAAATGTAAGTAAGTGAGCAGGAGCACAATTTAAATGAGTACATGAACTAAACACTTAAGTATTGGGTTGGTGGTGGGGGTGGCTAACACAACAATGGATGTGAGGTCCATTGTCTCACTTTCACTGCAACTCTTGACTCATGGGATATCTATCTGTCTCTTGGTCCTCAGCCTTTGGTCTTGCATCTACTTTGGACTTCAGCTTCCAGAATTCCTGGCCTTTGGTCAACATGGCTGAGCATCTGTGATTTGAAGTCCAAAACAGGTGCAGAGCCAAAGATTAAGAACCACTGATATAGTGCACCTTTCCTACCACCACCATTGTGCAAGTTGCAGAGGTGTCCCTATGGATGTGAAAAATAAATGGATGACCAATAAATGGAAAAGGCTTGGGTAAATGGATAAGGTGATATGTGTGCATGCATGTGCTTCTTAGGAAGAGAAAGTTAGAACCCTCACTTTTTTGGCTCTTCCAAAGTTGTCATGTAGCCCCTGAGACACTAAGGAAATGCAGCTATTGAGGCATAAAGATGCCCCATTCCTGGACTAAAGTATAATGTCTCTGAGCATGAGTGAAAGCCATTGAGAGTGTAAGCAAGCAAGCCCAGCACTACAACACAGCAGGGACTGGCAAACTTAGGGAGTGGGGTGGGTAATAGCAATGTTGAACACTATAGAGGCATCCAGCACTTTCCTGCTACCCATGGCCTGGCACTGAGAGAGACTGGATAGCAAAAAGGGTTGGAGTACAAACAGTGAGGTGAACAGAACAACATTTTGTGAAACCGATCCATAATTTAAAAAGGAATGTCTGGTGTACTTAGTTTACCACACTCCTCCATCTCTCTACCTCCAAATCATCTATCTGATTTTTCAGCATTTTCACTTGGGAGATGAATCCCATTGTTATCAGTGGGACTAATGTCTAACTAGAAATCCATTTTCAACATTTTTCTTCTTATTATTTTGGTAAGTGACAGAAGAACTTGGAACTTTAAAAATGTGTTTTTCCTAATATTTCAAGTTTAATAACAGGTTTGTGCAGAATGGCCCACTGCAATTGTGATATTGAACAAGATTGCTTCAATCACTGCCATTTCTTGGAGAGGTATTTAACACTGCACTTGTGGAAAAAAGTCAAGCTGCTACAGAACAATTCATTCGCTCTGTGAGAGTGTGTTGTTCCAGAGATGGTCACCTGCTATTCATTCTAACGTTGCTCAACTGGAAAGTAGCAAAGGAGGAAGCAATTCAGATTCAAAGATACATGGGGTCCCAGCCACAATAAACATTGTTCCGAATCCCTTTCTCAGAACAAGGACCAACAGGATCAACTCTGAGCCTGGATGCCCAGGTGTCAACAGTGGCCAGGAATGCATTTGCACAATTTTGTGTGGCAGCTGTGCCTGTTCCTTGAGACATCGGATCTGGCTACAGTGACACACTCCTTAATTACATCTCGGTTAGACTACTGTAACCCTCTACACGGAGCTTCCCTTTGAAACTGTTTGGAAACTTCAGCAGGTTCAGCCAGAATGCTGAACAGGGCCAGTTATAGGGAAAACATAACTCCTTTGTTAAAACAGCTCCACTGGCTATCTGTTTAATTCTGGGCACAATTCAAAGTGCTGATCATGATCTATATGGCTTAGGTCCAATATAGACCTATACGGCTTAGGTCTGGACTATTTAAAAGACCCTATTTCCCTATGTGAACTTGCTAGAGCCCTAAGATCTGCTGGGGAAGGATTTTTCTTGGTTCTACTACCATCCCAAGCTCACCTGGTAAAGACATGGGAGAGCATCTTCTCAGTGGCTGCTCCCATCTTGTGGAACTCTCTTCCACAAGAGGCTAGGCTGGTCCCCTCCTTGCTTTCCTTTTGCCAGCAGACAAAGACATTTCTTTTCAAGCAGGATTTTAATGGGTGAGCTGGGGAGCTTTTATTTGTTAAGCTGTTTTAAATTTTTTAAAAAGTTTTTTTAATTCTATATTTTTTTAAAGTCTCATTGTTTAAAATGTGTTTTTTTAAACTTTTTGGGAAGCTGCCTTGAGTCCCGCTTTGAGAGAAAAGGCAGCATATAATAAATAAATAGAAATAAACAGGCCACTGCTCACACTAGGCTGAACTCACCCTCTCTACATGCACATTTACTTCCCTATACAGGATCTGGAGCCATTGCAGTTGGACTCAATCGGTTTTCAAGTGGTACACCTTATTTTATTTTATTTTTCATTTATCTGCATTGACCACCCTCATCATACTATGGCTATCCTGAAGCAAAAATTCCTGGCGGTAGGCTTGCCACTGTTCTTTACAGCAATAGCCATTTTGAATCTCTCTCAAGTACTTCAGAACAAGACATTATGCTCAAAACAAAATGATTGCAGCTCCCATTTTCTTTCCCCAAAGCAGTCTGGTAATTATTTAAAAGATAGGACCAAGGGCAGAAAAGGTTAAAAAAAATAGTCTTCATGGCTTTACTAGATGATCCTTTATTATTTATCCCTACTGCTTCCTGATCCTTTATGCATTATGGCCAGTGGAGGAGTTGCCAGTGTGGTTCTTTGGTTAGAAGCATAAGCTGAGATCTGACAGGAAGCTGTGATAGAACATAAAGCTCCACTACCGAATTTATTTGAGGTTCAAGGTGGAAAGGCTGTTTCTCCCCCACCCCCAGCCCCAACTGGGCTGTTTGCAGATTTGGGGTGCAGAGCTGCGTCCCAATCTCATCTGCTGCTACACAGCCAAGGAACAGGCGTTACACAAGAAGGTACTGGAGGTACTTCTGCAGAGCCCAAGGAAGTACTTCTGCTGGCATAACCAAGGATTACACCAGCAATAATCATGAGCAGGATTCTGGCCAGAGGGCCTCTTGCCCAGGCCCCCTGCAAGCTGGCACTGTATCTGAGAACAAGCAAAGGCAATGAAAATGAACTGAACTTTTTTTTACTGAGAACTGCCAAAAAAACAGTTTTGAGAACTGGTTTTCAACACTGCTGAAAATATTTGCAAGAAAACAAACATCTGGGAGTCATTTCAGCTCAGCCCTGGATACTGCCAACAGAGTACTAGGTGCTATACAGAACACATCCACACTCATCCAAGATGTTTTTTGAGACTTTGAAATCAAAGTGGTCTGTTCTACAGGCACAGAAGCCATGCATTTCTTTACATGGAAAAAAAAACTGTGCAGAATTTGTCATCATTCTTTGAAAGCACTAAAAGAACAGAAAACCATAATGGGTTCACAAATCCACAATGGTCTGGGCAGCAAGCATGGTTACAAAGACAATCCAGAATCAAAAGCTTCTTCAGGATTCAGAGATAAGGCTCAGCAAACAAGTAGGTAGGGATCGGGTAACAGTAGAGAGGTTCAATTTAAATAAACAGTCAAAGATGTGGCACATTACAGGTACAAATATTGTCTCAGCAGCTTCACTGGCTTGGAACTGAGGCTTTTCAAGCGGAAGTCCCAAAAATCCATCCACTACTCAGCTGAAGCTTTTCAGAGACTTCTGGAAAGAGTCCTCTTTATGAGGAAAAGCTTACACCTGAGGAGGCCTTACAAAGAGTACTTTGCTGCAGCCAATGACTGCTCTGAAGCATGAGGAGGTTAGACTACAACTTCAAGTGTTGGCACTTCTAGGGACTTGGTGGTTGCCTTCAGCTCATCCTCTCACTTCATGTTTCCTCCTACCAAAAAGGGTGTGTAGGCTCTCAGTTGTCTTCCCACAAGAACCCAGTTTGTTCCTGGGTTTCTGGCATGAGTTTTTCTAGAGTAGGGGCAGCTGGTATCCTGAGCTGGGGAGGATGGCTAACACAAAAGTTTGAGGCTGGGTTCTCAGGTCAAAAGCTGTGTTCTAAGAGGTTTGTCCGCCACCGAAGCTCCAGATCTGACTCCAAGAAGTCCTATGGCAGGGGCATGGCAGTAACACAAGCACTTTAATAGTTAATAGTTTTGGTGACCCTCAGGTGTGATTTTTTTATTACTCTTATTATTCTAGGGGATGTGGAGGGCATTTTACTGATGGTGCTGGCTACAGGAAGCACACAACTCCATGGGCTGCCAGTCTGTTTCAAGGCACGATTCAAAGTGCTGGTTTTGACCTATAAAGTCCTATATGGCTCAGGCCCCGGTCTTCACAGGTATGTTTGATGGGAATACAAGAGAAGGCTTTCTCTGTGACTGCTCCCACACTTTGGAACTCCCTCCCTAAGGAAGTTAGGATGGTTTATCCTTTCTTTTCTTTTCAGCGACAGGTAAAGACTACTCTTTTCGAGCAAGCACTGAGTTTGACAAAAAAATGACCTTCATGGTTCTGTACAGTTTTTAATCTGGTCTCAAGTAAGATTTTAATTTGTTTTGGTTCTGTTATTTAATACTGTTTTAATCCTGATTTTGTACACATTTAACTATATGTGTTTTATTGTACTCTGTCTTTATGTAAGCCACCTTGAGTCCCACCCTGAGAGACAGGTGGAATATAAATAAAGGGATAGATGGATTTCCGCCATGTTTGGAGTCCTCTTGTCCCCCAAATAAAAAAAAATGCATTTTTTAAATTAAAAATTTGCCCCCAAATTCTCCAAAATGCCAGGTGGATGTGGCATGCATTTCCACCACATTTTGTAGGCCTCACTGGAGAATTTAGGCCCAAAGAAGGCCTTTTTTTTTTTTTTGTAAAAATATCCCCCCAGTACTCCCAGAGGTGCTTGGGGCCAATTTTCTTTTTCAAGAGCAGGTACAGCCCCCCAAGATCTCCCAGTGTACTAATGCAAACCCCTAACCTTCTACAGTTTCCCACCCCTAGTTCAAGTTGTTTTGAATAAAGCTATGCCAGACTGGAAACAAAAAAGTACATGAATACATCCAAGTTTAGAAAATCACTTGGAAAAGTTACTCCTAGAGTCTCCCAGTGAGTATGGCCAGTGGCCATGCTGGCTGAGGGATTCTGGGAACTGCAGGTCCAAAAGTATATTGGGCTTCATGCAGCCTTTCACGTACACGTTTTAATCTACCTACAATGAATAGCAAAGTGAGGATAGCAGCATTTGCAGTCTGTTTATAAGGATGGTGATGGTGGTGGTGGTGATGGTGGTGATTTTCTTACCTTCCTAACATACATAAAACCATTTAAAATATAATTATAATTAAAACACACCATTATTAAAATACATCATAATTAAAAATAGACTGGGTAGGCCTGCCAGAAGAGATAGATCTTTTGTATTTTTTATTTTTTAAAAAAATTCAGACAGCATATTTTGGTGTTGAATCTCTTTCGGCAGGTCATTCCACAGCCTGGGGGTGGCCGACGAGAAGGTCCTCCAGTGACCGTTGTCAGTCTAGTCCCAACCAGCTTAAGTAAATGGCTCCCAGAAGACCTGAGTACATGGGGCGGATTATAGAAAGAATGGCCTTGATTCAACCCACCACCAAGCAAATAATTTGTACAAAAAATTCTAGCTTCCAATTTGGCACTGGATACTTAGTTCTAATTTCAATCCTAACAAGCAGGAACCAAGTGCAGAGTTCCAACTGGTGCACACAGGGGTTCAGCAATAAAAATATCATGTGTGCCATCCGTATAGATTCCCAGTGACTGATCCGTCCCAGTTACAATACTTTCTGCCAGTCAGAGTGACTGGGTAATCTGTCTCAACCCCAAACAATCATCTTAACTTGACATCAGTAAGTGATGTACTTTGTCTCAAACCATATAATTTATCTGAGCATTGAGATATGCTAATATGCAGGCTTTATTAGATTAGCCACATTATAAGCTTTATTGATGTTTCTTCACTACATACATTGAAAAGGCCCAATTGTAATTAATCCCATACTTAATATTCTAATCCTTCACAGCTACAGCTACTGCTTTTTCTGATGCAGAATTAATTTCCTGAGTCTGTCTGCATCTCTACTGGATTCTTGTAATCTGATCAAATTTAAAATGGATATCTTCTACTATGAGAATACATGTTTTTCTTCCTGCTGCAAAACAGAAGTTTAAAACGATATAGTCTTTTTCCTGCAGCTGATTGACACGTTGTATTTTGTTATAGCAGTTTTTGAGCATGTGCTCATGTACACAAAAGTAACACATGTAGAAGGACAACTGCTGATGGCCAGCAGCAATTCTTGTGATCTTGGTGGCGTATTTTCGAGCAATCAAAATATTAGGAAACTGCTTCTGGCCATATCTGTATTCAGCCAGTTGACACATTCCATTCTTTGTGCAAACATGTGTCCACAAAAGGTCTGGACAGAATGTCTTATTTGAAGAGGCAAGACTTTTATCCAGCTAAAGTCAGCTGTGGTGAGTGAGTTAGGGCACAATCTTTTACTGAACGTCTTCCAGATGAGGAGCTATAGGATTCAGTGAAAGGCCTGTTGCATCTGCAGCCTTGACATAAACAAGGAGTGAGACTCACATAGCCTTCCAGATGTTGTTTTCCTGCAACTTCCTGCATCATCACCATGCAGGGAGTGCTAGAGGACATCTGAGCTCAACAACATCTGGAAGGCTGCACGCTTCACACCCTATGATGGTAGAACATCATAAATAGTCCAGCAGAACATGATGGGATGAAGTTCTCAGACTCACTCCTATGTTACTTCAGTCTAAGTGAGATCTGCCTGTACAAGTAGCACATCCATTAAGCTGGTCCATCTCTACAGATCCAGAACATAAGCAAGCATCTCATTATCAGGCCAACTTCATTTATGGCAGTGCTGATGGCAAAAAACATGAGTATTCTACTACCATAGCCAGATGGCTGTTCTAGCACCATCCTTGAGCAATTATTTAAAAGAGATGTTCCAAGTGGTTAGGAATCTGCTGAAGCTTCATTGTGTAACTGAATATATTAAAATTCTATTTTGACACATTTATGGGACACTGTGGTTTAAAATGTCAGCTACTGTATCCTGATGATACAGACAAGATGTTCAGAGGAAGTTTACCAGTGTGTAATTCTTGCCCATCTTGCTCATAATTAAATCCACTCAAATGGATTAAATCCACTCAAAGGGCATTGATTAGATGAGTTCAGTAGGTGTTCAGTGCATCTTTGAGAGAGGAAGTGGTCCCAACCACTTTTAAGGAATTGCTTGTGTGATGGAAAGGGGAGTTATTCTCTCACTAGATGCTCTCTTCTGCCCTCAAGTAGGAGATGGGACCATCCCCCTTGGCCCCTGGAGATCATCTAACTATCACCAGCTGCTGATTTGAAATCCCCGTCATGCAGTACCTCAGTAGGAAGCTACTGGGGAAGGAATCTCTGAACTCAGAGGCTTTTCTCTCCCACCTTCTGTGGAAGAAGGGACTTCTACCTGTGACCACAATAAGCAAGGCTTGTGGAGAGAGAGAGCATGGACAGAGGAGATCTTTAGAAAGAAAGCACACACAAGGACAAAAGATATCTCGTTCATGAAGGCACCTTCCTTCAGGTATTACTTAGCAGTTACAAAGTTACAGATAAACCTAGGTTATTTCAGGCAGAGCTTTAAAAGACTACAATCCCTAACACAACTAGCTTAAATATTTCTATTCTACTCACATTATTATCCAGATATTGGGATAGTGTGGGAGGAGGAAGCTGGGAGTCTGGGCCCAGCTTCATCCAGCCTGCCACCATCTCTCTGTCTCTAGTTGATGTTCCTTTGTCTTTTTCTGCCTTGTGGTCTCTGAGGCCTTTTAAAAACTTCTTGACCAAAGCATCTGGAAGCTTCTCATCTTGTTTCCCGATCTGGTCTTGCTGATTGGGCAATTGTCTCTCATGATCTCTGATGTCCTTCTGTGATGCTGACCCTCAATATATGTAACTCAAACTGGACAACTCATTAACTCCTTGTTTACCTGGAGAGAGAACTATCCCCCTTCAGCTCTGTTGCCTGGATAATGGGAAGATCCCATTATCACAGCTTGTCCTAAAAAAAAAAAAAAAAAAAATTTGATTCAGAATACTGAGTCAAAAATATTCCCTGTTGGCTCAAGATGGTTGCGAAAGTGCTGGATTTACTGCTTCAGGGGTTATTGGATAAAATGGCCTCCCTGGGGACAAAAAAGGCACTTTGGGATCCAAGCTCATCATTTCAGATCTGATTTTGACACTGAAACAACCCTGCTTGATGATGAATAGTATCAGTCAAGTGACAGACAAGGAGAGTGAAACTCAGTTAATTTTCTTTGATCTTTGTGTCAAGAGCGGCTGAAAGATCAATCGCAGACAGTATTCTCAGGATCCACAGTATGGGCTAGGAGAGAGTGGTAGAATAATAGTGTACCTGCAAGGCCAGTTTCAGAAAGAAACATTGGTTGAGAGGTCTGCTTACACCTATGGAAGTTGGGTAATGGGGTCCTGCAGGGTTCCACTTTATTCCCCCTCAGCATTTTTTAAACATCTATATGATATGTGGTCATCCAGATATCTGGAGTGGTGCCACTAGTAACCCTAGGACACTGTTTGCAATCCATTTCTCCCTGTTGTCTGAATCAACATTGTGAAAGTGCTAGACTGCTGCCTTGAGTCTGTAAAGCAGGGGTGGGCAAAGTGCAGCCTAAGGGCTGCATGAAGCCCCCATAGACATTTTTGTGGTTTCCAGGGCCCTCTAGGGGTCAAAAATAATTCAAAAATATTTAGGGGATTTAGGGGCATTTTTAGTCACTTTTGGTCACATCCTCCCCCCGCCCATGTCTCTCTTGGGCCTAGAGGGCACTGCGGGCATTTGGGGAGAAAAATGTTTTTAGCAGTGGGTTGGTGATGGGTGCCCCCCCAGCCTCTCTGTGGTCTAAAGAAGCCCCCTAGCCTTCCACAGTTGCCAACTCCTGCTGAAAGGGAATGGATGAGGCCAATAAACTGAAACTAAATCCCAGCCAATGTTTCTCAGGACCTGGTATTAAGACTATATTGGATAGAGTTGGACTCACCATGAAAGAGAAGGTACAGAGTTTAGAGCAATTCATGGTCCCAACTTTGCCATCACTGGAGGCTAAGGTGGCTTCTGTGGGCCCAAGTCACCAACTTGTGAGTTGTGATCTTTTCTGGACAGAGATCATCTGACTATGGTGAGCCATGATCCAGTAACCTCCAAGCTGGATTTCTGTCATGCAGGATACACTGGGTTGCTCTTGAAGTTGACTGAGAAGCTTCAATGTGAGCAGAATACAGCTGCTAGAATTTTGACTAGTATGCCCAGCTTTATTCATCTCATGTCAATTTCAGAAGAATTTCATGGTCTCACTGTTCGTTTACTTCTTGACTGATTTCTACATGCTGTTGCTTTTCTTTGACTCCTTAAATGGCTTCAGACCCAGCTACCCAAAGGAATGGAGCTTCCGATAAGCACAGACCACCATGCTTTAAAATCTTCTGCTGAGGCCCCATCTTTATTACAGGCATGATATCTGACAACAAAGTAAAGGGCTGTCTTGCCAGTGGTGCCCCACCTATGATAAACTCTCTTCTTTATAGTCTCACTAAGCATACACACAGCAATATTTTCTCTGCTTATTTATCCAGGCATTTTTATGTTTTGCAATTTTAGTTTCTCTAAGGAAATGCATGTGTTATTTTATTAATGTGTTTGTACAGTGACAAAGTTGGTTTGATATTTATCTTGAAATCCTCTAAAAATGGGATAAACGGTGAAGTAGAGCCATGCATTTTAAATAAAATAAAGTAAAATATCCCTGACTATGCCCTTACCAATGGCTCAATTTCATATCACCTTCAGACTTGAGTGAGTGAAAATATTACTTCCATTGACTTAAATAGGATGGGTAAGCCATTCTTAGAAAACTGCTGGCCCTGCATAGATGGCATTTCCTCTCATGTTGTCATGGCTAAGCATAAGATATAGTGTCACTCAAAAAACAGCCATGGTGCACCAATACCAGCTTATAACCATATATAACCACTGAACAGAATAACCATAATGGATAATGAGGTGGGTAGTATAGACAACCAGTGTGTTGCAGTGGTTTGAGCATTGGACTTAGACCCTGGAGAGCAAGGTTTTATTTGCTGTTCAGCCATGGAAGCCCAGTGAGTGATCTTGAGTGCATCACACACTCTCAGCCCCAGAAAACTCCGTGATAGATTTGGCTTAGGCCTTTTCCGCACTGGGTTTTTAAAACGGTGCACAGCGTCCTCCAGAGAGGATGTCTACACCTGGGAGTGGACTGGGTCCAGACTACTTTGTGTAGTTCCAGACTTCAGCCCGCTCCGGAACAACCCAAAGTGGTCGTTCAGCATGCTTTTGAAAGACCGCTTAAAACAGGTCTTTCAAAAGCACGGAGCACGCCACTCCATTCCCGTGCTCCGGTGCAGATTTTCAGGCTCACACCAGTGCGAGCCTGCAGATCTGCCGGGGGGCAGGTTTTAGGCTGGCGAGCTTCACCGGTTGGTGGAGAGCCTTGACCAACCGGAAGCCACCATTTTTGTCCCCGGAGCAGTGCGGAGTGGCAGCCACGGACTGCTCTGGACCAGCCTGGACCCTCGCATGGAGCACACAGGTCCAGTGAGTACTGGCACGGGGCGATTCCCTTGCCCAGTGCGGAAGAGGCCTTGGAGTCACCATAAGTCAGAAATGACTTGAAGGCACACAACCACAACAAAGTATAGGACTGTCTCTCTTTGGTGCTGTGGCATGCAAATTTGGAGCTTACAAAGTGGTGTTGCTCACAAGGTGGTGAGGGATACCTCTGGTGGAGGAGGAAGTGTACTTTACACACCAAGGGAGCACTTTGGATAAAAGCAGCCTGGGCTTTGCAACCGGACACCATTTCAAATTATTGATAACAATAATTATTTAAAACTATGGTGAATGGCATTAAAGAATTAATGTCTGACAACTTTCTTGTTGTTGTGTGCCTTCAAATCATCTCTGACTTATGACAACCCTGAGGCACACCTACCATGAGATTTTCTTAGCAAGGTTTATTCAGAGGGTTTATGCCTTTGTCTTCCTCTGAGGCTGAGAGTGTGCCACTTGCCCAAGGCCACCAAATAGGTTTCTGTGGCTGAGCAGGACTTTAACCCCTGGTCTCCAGAGTCATAGCTCTGTGCTCAAACCACTATACCATACTGGTGTTCTCTGATAACTCAGGTTATTTAATTTAATTGGGAACTTATTAACTTTTACTCTTGACTTTAGAATTATGAACGTTCAAGGAAAGAATGCATTTTTAAAGGTCATTTTTCATTTCATCAAATAAAACTATTTTAATATGTATTTAAATAGGTAATATTGCTCTCAAAATATGAATTTAAATACATATTTTGAGAAATGTGAGCTGCCAAAAACAACACTGCATCATTCTGAGAAGTTAAAGAACCTGGGAGATAGCTGTTTTCAATCTCCACATTAGTTCAACAGGTGCAAAAGAAGTAGTTTTGTGTAAGAATCTGGGAAGACTGAATTTTTTTGAATGAAGCCAAATAACTTCATTCCATCTGAAATATGAACTGAAACAGTTAGCCTTTGGAATATTCACTTGTCCATATTTTGTGATACAATTTTTGGCTTTGAAATCCATACAAACACATATATTTTAGAGAAAAGTTACGCAAGGGGTATTAAAGGGAGCACAGAAACATACACGTGCAGGATAGCCATTTTTTAAAAGAAATATAGCAGACAATGGGATGTAAAGGATATATGATGAAGCACATGCAAAACTGACATGGATTGATCTGTCCAAAAACCCTTAATTTGTAGGACTTTGTTAGGATACTCTTGATAAAGAAATCCCTTAAGCTTCACAGAAGTGAACCCATTACCCTTGGTGGATGGATGTCGGAGGCAAATCATCACCATCATCATCCAGGATTTTCTTGTAACACAGTCGTCAAAATCTTTATGGAAATTAATAGAAACCCTTTCAAGGGTATCTAGCTTTTCTTTTTTTTAAAAGCTGCTAATAAAATACCATAAACTATATCCCCCAGACTGCCCTCAGTAAAGCAAGAACATAAAGAGAAGTAAAAGGAGAACTACAAAATTGATCCCTGGGCAAAGATTCTGAACTCTTTAGTTCTGTGAATTCTTTATTAATTGTATGATAGATAAATGAGAGAGGAACTTGCCTATCTACTACTGCTCAGATACTATACATATGAAGGCTGGCCTGCATGCACTACTATTTAAAAAGGTAATAATTTTCCAGCTCTTGGGAGTAATGTGTTACAGATTTCAAGTTATTTGTAATTAACACCTTTTCCAATAACCAGAGTATAATCATAGTCCATCATGACTATAAATTCAGGAGAGATCATTTTATTCCTTTTGCAGTGCAACTGCATCCTTTAGTTATTTTTACAGTTGGACGAGTGGAGCCTTACTAAATGACAGGGGAGGAATACCTCATGGGCCAAATGCTGGTTTGTGCTGTGACCAGTGAAACACTAAGATTTTTTTAAAAAAGATTTTTACCTACTATTACAATAGGAGGAATATAAACGATTGTGTGGGGTTTTTTTTAAACCCACACACAATTGCAACTATAAAACAATGTGCCCAAGAACAATTGCAGCTATAATGGAAACTAACTTTAACAGCAGCTAATTACTTTTAAAAATAACTCTTGTTACCTTTCATGAGCCAAAACGAAGCCAACCAATTTGGGGAATAAGATTTGAAGACCCCCAAGAAATAAATCTGATGCAACGTCACTTGACTTCTAGCAACCTAGTCTCTGTTATAGGTAAACTGTGGAAAGGATTGGGGTAGGTACACTGTGACAAAAGGAGGCCCTCATAGTAGCAGAGAAAATTGAGAAGGTTTGACAACCTATTGTTCTTCTGGTGGCAATTAAAGCAAGTAATAGCAACTTTGGAAAAACAAAAAATAATCACTTCTGCCAGTCTGATATGGTCCAGAAAAGACAGATAAGTCCTATCACTGTAGCACTCACTTAAGACAAATGCATACTCTGTTTTTCCATTGGGGAAAGTATCTCTTCAAGAGGAAAACGGGAAGTATACAACGCCAGTGCTTCCTGTCTGGCTACTTCTGGGACTGATCTATGCTTTAAACCCCAGCTAGACCTAGCAAGAGAGGAAAGTGGAGACAGCATGAATTTGGGAGTGGGGAGGGTGGCTGAGATCCATTGCCTATGCCTAGTCTACGCTATATGAACAGAAATAAAGTTTGCAAATATTCAAACAACAGTTGAAAAACTTATTTTTGAACATCAAGAAACCCTGATGAGGAGAAGCCTGGATTGATGAGAATCTTCACATTCTTCTCCCATACAAGGAGAAAGATGGCATACAAATATAATAAATAATAATAAATAAATAAATACATAATTCATTCTGTATAAAATTTGCTGGTGGTATTTTTGCATAGAAAACAGCATTTTCTGTGGAAAAAAATATGAATTTTGATCAGAGTAATTTTCTAACTACAGCATTTTCTGCATAGGAAACAGAATTTTCTGTCCAGAAAATAATACTTCTGTATATAAAGTGCTGTTTTCTGTGCAAAAACACCATGTGAAAATTTTACAGAGAATAAGACCTGAACTGTTGTGTAGTCTTTGAAAACTGCACATTTTTTCAGAGAACTGCATCTCTATTTTGCTTTCTGTTCTAGCTGGGACCTCTATCAGGTATTTATTTGTTTGTTTGGCTTCAGTTTTGTTTTCCAGTTTGACAGTTCTAGCTAATGGAGTTTTCTAGTTTTCCTCCCTTTTGCAGAATGTCTAATTTTTCTGCTGAACAGAATTATTCACAAGTTCCTATTTTGTATTTCTGTGTCTGTGCATGTTTATGTGTGCATGTATGTCGCCTAGTCACCTATAAACTTATGGTAACCCCAGGAATTTTGTAGGGTTTTCTTAGGCAAGGAATACTCAGAGGTGGTTTTGCTAGTTCCTTCCTCTGAATTAGACTCTACAGTACCTGGTGTTTGGTATTTGTTGCAGTCTCCCATCAAAGTGCCAGAACTAACCCTACTTAGCTTCCAAGATCAGAGGGGATCTGGTGCCTTTAAGGTACTTAGGCCCTCATTTCATATTTCTACCCCTCTAGACTTTTCAAAGTCTACCTTTCTACATATGTACAACCTACCTATTCTATGCTCCTTATTTTTAATTTCCAGGAAACAGCTGCCTCACCCTTTTGAGAATGACTTTTCCAATGCAAATAGATTATGATGTAAAGAATATCCACACATTTTTTTTTGTAGTCAATAATAAAAGATGTCTCAACTGCTCAAGAATCACTA
>CAOLHI010002206.1:0-281042 GCA_948474755.1 Ctenosaura bakeri
AGCAAAACAATGTGGGGAGATACATTTTGCCCATCTCTGCATTATATGCACACTTCTATTGCTAACACATTTTTCTGCTGAGTTTGATACAAATCAATAGCATCCTACTTCACTAACACTGGGCTTTTTGTTTAGGTTTTCTCAGAGCTTGGGAAAGTTACTTTCTTGGATTAGAATCCTCTGTGACCATGCTGGCTGAGTGATTATGGGATTTGCAGTCCCCAGAAGTAACTTTTGCAATCCCTGGATGTTCTGCAGAAAGCTTTTCAATCCAGCTGTGCAGACAGCATAAAATCATATTATAACGCTTCCAATATGTTATTTGGCAGTTTGGGTATCTTGGGTACTATACTCAAGATTATCTCTCTTTCCAATATATTCTTGTACAAAATTGCAGCCAAATAGAATTTTGATAACCATAAAATTGAATGCTTTTGCCCAATATACTATATTTCTATTGCTCCTAAAAGAATATGAGAAAGGAACTGAAGGATGATGGTGGTGATTCAGAACAAAGAAGAGGACTTAACCCTGGATTTGTCACATAATCATATTAGAGGCAGTTTTTTGTCCTCTGATATCATAATGTTGATTATATTTTGTAGCATGTCCAGCACTCTCTCTCTCTCTCTCTCTCTCTCTCTCTCTATATATATATATATATATATATATATATCAGTTTCATAAGAAAAATAAAACAGACATTTAAAAATTCATATTTCTAGACTACATCCTCAGATTTTTACATTATCTTTGGCACATGCCTAAGACATATATTTTGAACCTAAATATGTTTAATTGAACCATAGAATACTAAGAATGTAGCCTGTCTTGAGGCTGTTGGATACAAAGAATATTGTTGCTGTTGTGTGCCTCTGTAGAATCATAGAGTTGGAAGAGACCACAATGGCCATCGAGTCCAACACCCCTCACATTCAAAGCACCCCCAGCAAATGGCCATCCAGTCTCTGTTTAAAAACCTCTAAAGAATGTGACTCCACTGCACTCTGAGCCAGCACATTCCACTGTCAAATGGCTCTTACTGCCAGAAAGTTCTTTGTGATGTTTAGGTGAAATCACTTTTCCAGTAGCTGGAATCCGTTGCTCTATGGCCTAGTTTCTGGAGCAGCAGAAACTACACTTGCTCCATCTTCAACATGACATCCCTTCAAATATTTAAATATGGCTATCATGATTCAAGTCAACTGACTTGGATTCAAGTTGAACTTAAGTCACTTCAGTGATTCGACTTGGATAATAAAGGACACACACTGACTCGACTCGACTTGTATATTTTTAGTGACCAACTTGTTGCCCTGGATATGAGGGTTAGCTGGTTGTTACATCTGTCATCCCATTGATCGCCAGGGTTGATTCGGCTGATCTGGCTGGCCAACTTGCTGCCCTTGTTTCAGTAACATAACCCATTCACCCAGAAACTTTATGACTTTGAACAATGCTTTAATACCTTTTTGCTTACTGGTCACATGACAATCTGTCTCAAGCCCAAAGTGTGGGCAGATTTCTTTGAGGGGAACAGCAAATGGGTTAGGCAACAGGCTTGAGGCAGGGTGAGGTCTGCTCAGCAGCCTGTCTCCACTGCATATCAGAGGAGCCCTCCAAAACTTTTCCTAAGAACAGAAGGCAGGACTTGGCCTCAGAGTGCAGGGCATGTTTCTCAGGGGAACAGCAAATATGTTAAGCGATAGGCTTGAGAAGGAAAGATCCTTCCTTCTAAAGCCTTTAAAGCTTCAGTAATGGGGGACAAGAAGGATCCTATTTCCTACTTTTGAAAAAGCTTCCAACTTCAGAAATAGGAAGTAGGAAGGATCCTGTTCTCCACTTCTGAAGCTGCAGACTCTTTTATGCCCGTTGATACAAAAAGCTCCAACTTCAGGAAGGGGGAGTAAGAAGGATCTTATTCCCCACTTCTGAGGCCCCAAATGGCAAAATCACAAATATGGAGGGCCAACTGTACTTCAACTGTTAAAACTGACTTTACTTGTCTCTGTCCAGAAATTATTGAACATAGGTTGAGGTATTATGTTGGCTCCCAGACTTGAGACTTGATGTGAAAGTATCTTGCAAGGACTTGAGATTCAACTCGAAACTTGAAGGTAGAGACTTCAGACTTGACTTAAGACTTGGAGTAAAAGACTTAAATACATCACTGCTATCATGTCACCTCTGAACCTTCTTTTAATCAGGCTAAACCATACCTAGCTCCCTAAGCCGATCCTCACAGGGCATGGTTTCCAGACCCTTCATCATTTTGGTCACCCTCCTCTGAACATGCTCCAGCTTGTTAATATCCTTCTTGAACTGTGGTGCCCCAAACTGGGCACAGTATTCCAGGTGAGGTCTAACCAAAGCAGAATAGAATGGTATTACTGCTTCCTAGCCTATTCTGCTTGAGTCATTTCTGACTCATGGTGACCCTATCACAGAGTTTTCTTGGCAAGATTTGTTCAGACGGAATTTGTCTTTGCCGCCTTCTGAGGCTGCTAATACAAAATGTATTTCTTCTGGATGTTCTTAATGCATTTGCTCTCATCAAATAGCTTATCTATAGTATCACACACACACACTGTGTGTTCACCATGCCAAAGATATCTTTAAGTTAAAAATATGATAGCAAATAGAAATAAATCAGTGTGGTGTAGTGATTTGAGTACTTGGTTCAAATCCCCTCTCAGTTACGGAAACCCACTGGATGACCTTGGGCAAGTTACACTGTCTCAGCCTCAGAGAAAGGCAAAGGCAATACTCTCTGAACAAATCTTGCCAAGAAACCCTGTGATAGGTTCACCTTGGGGTTGCCATAAGTTAGAAACAACCTGAAGGCATACAATAACAACAAATTCAAAAAAGCAACTGAGGTGTATGCCATACACAATGAGGAAAGATTAAAAATTCTTCAATGATCATAAGCAGTGTTCACTTGGGGAATCTCAAATATTGCAATCAGTTAGAACTAGGCATCACACCAGTTTGAGATAATATTGTAGTCTAACAAGGGCATCAGTGAACTGTAATTTGGAACAGTACTTCTATACTATGTATTCTTTTTGCTCTTTGGGCAATATCTTCCCACGTAACACAAAGTCATTCACTTAATTAAATAGGAATGTGTAGGCTTTACTTGTGTGGCCAGTTTCATGGAAGTAAGTTCCACTGAACTCAATGGGACTTCTTTTGTGTAGACATGTATATAGTTGCCCATTAAGTTAACTGTGTTGGCAGACACCTGGCAACTACTCTCAAAGAATCTAACTTAGTAATGAATAAAAAACCAGAACAATATCAAGCTCTTTGTTGTAATAATTTTCTTACCCAAAGTCATTCTCATCAAGGTACTATTTTTTTAAATGAGTATCTGACAACTGGCACAAACACCTCAAAGAGGAGGAACAGGGCTATCAACTGAGAAAGCAATTTTGAAGGCAATGACTTTCTAAATAATTGGTTATCACATAAAAACAGAAGTGACATTTGCTAAGAAAATGCACAACCTGTCTGAACAGTAAAGCATAATGCTCTGACAACAACAAAAGCAAATTGGTCTTACCAGCTGCTCAGATGATGTCCTGAGTTGTTTGCTGTCATATCAGAAATGCAGTGGAAAGAATAGTCCAGGCTCTGAATCACTCATCAGAGAGAAGCATGTGGAACTGTCAGTTAAGATGCTGTCCATTCTTTTTGCTGTAGAGCCTGCTATTTGAGTTCTT
Source organism: Ctenosaura bakeri (assembly GCA_948474755.1). Lineage (NCBI taxonomy): Eukaryota > Metazoa > Chordata > Lepidosauria > Squamata > Iguanidae > Ctenosaura > Ctenosaura bakeri. The sequence goes on from CAOLHI010002206.1 coordinate 3,729, forward strand.
GCTATTTTTTATCATTTTCCCTGGTTAATTCTCTCTTCAGAATTATTTTAATCATGTTCTGTTTAGAAGAGTTGTTTTTATCAAAAAAAAAAAAAACAAAAAGGTTTGGAGGGAATTTCATACCTTTTAACCCAAAAAGTACCTGCACCTCCAAGCAAAAATAGGGAATTAATTACAGGTAGTTCTAATTAGGTGGACTGCTAGAGGTGGGGTAACCTAGCAGGACCTTTCCAGCAATGTTTATGGGGTCCTTGCAGGAAAATCTAACAGAGAGTAAACTAAAATGTGTTTATTAAGGGGAATTCAATCATGCATGCACACGAGATTCAGTCACTCACTCACACAAGAGCTAGCTAAAGGAAAGGGAGGAAAGTTTGATAGTGAGACTATGGCCCTTTCTGCACGATGTCGCTGTTACATTTTTGCTGCAAGATGGCAGCGGTCGGCAGGTTGTGCTTCTGCATGACATCATCACCATCCTGCTGCCATCCTGTCACAGAGCGTCATGCTTGTGCATTTTTTGCAAAACGGAAAAACTCCATTTTGCACCTGCAATTGCACAGCATTTCCGTCACTTCTGGCCATGCGGAAGATGTGGAAGCACATTGGCTACACTTGCTTCCATAGCACAGCAATGGAAAAAGCTCAGCTATGCTGCACAAGGAAGACGTGGCGCCATTGCGTTCTCTTCTGCATGGACCGAGCAGGTGCAGAAGGGAGCGTTGCTGACTCGCTCCCTTCTGGACCCAGGACTGCAGCCAGGCAATGCGGAAGAGCTTTGTCATGCGGAAATGGCCTATAAGGGAGTTGGCAATAATTACCAATCCAGAAGAGCAGCAAGAAATACAGCTATGTGATTTAGACTTGCGTCTAAGGGCAGTACAAATCAGGATTCAAGGTGACAGAGTGATGTTCAGCATCTGATGTACTGCATCTGACTGCTCAAAGCTGAAGATTTTTATAACCAATTTTTGGAGGCCATGGGTATAAATGGTTCTCTGGCAGAGTAAACAAAGGAGTAAACAAAGTAAACAGAGTAAATAAAGGAGTTTGCAACAGACACAATGGGGTGGAATGAGTTGATGGTCTTACTGTTAGGTGACAGAAACTTAATAGATGCCATGATAGCTCTGTAATGGTTGGGCAAGATTGTGGATAACGGGGAATTCTAGGTTGATGGGAAGAAGGGTTGAAACAATCAGTTGCTATTGTCTGATAGCACAGCTGTTATAGCTTAGCTTAAGCCTATCACTTCTGCAGCTACCTGGTGATTTCCTGACTATGACCTGGCTGCCTGGAGAGGATCTCTGTCCTACCTTTGCAGTGCACGTGTTTAGCCAGTGTTTTCCTCTTGTCCAGCTTGGCCTTCCAGTCACAACAGGGTACATTTTATATCAAAGCCAATTAATATATCTTGCCAATTAAATTATATCCCACCAATTAAACCATATCAAAGTGTGGGGGGTATACAGCTACTAAAAATATGGAGTTACCAAAAACAGATCTTCAAGATTTAGGCTGCAGTCACAGCTTCCTGGGAGTAACCCCCAATTAAGTCTCACTAGGCATCCACAGGATTCCATTTTTAATTATATGCAGTTTTAATTGTGTATGTATACCACTTGAGATATTTAACTAACTAACTAACTAACTAAATAAATAAATAAATAAATAAATAAATATGGAAATAGATATTTGAAGGATGGTACAATTATTTCTCGGACCATGATTTAAGGGGTAGAAATCTTTTTACTCTATTTGTTATTCATTTTTGCATTGTGTCCTTTTCAGGTGTTTGGACGGATAGTCTTGTTGCAAGGAGGGATGGATTAAATAGCCTTCTAAACCTTTTTTAATATCATTAAAATAATATTCCCCACACCCTTAAAAAAAACTTCATGTATTCATCCTCTTAGGACAGAGTCATACCTAGCTGACTTGATAAGGACTAAACTTTAGCACTTGTTTATTAAGGCCTATGAATTGTCTCTACATGAATGTGCGAGAACTGTAAATCAGGGACTCAGCATTAAAACCTAAAAGCTACAACACAGGAAAGAAAGACAATAGGGGAAAAGGAGAAAGTTACAGGTGTTTTCTGGCAGGAAAGCTCACTATATTTCTCTTTCCCCACCCATTCTAATTTTTTTTTCAAAAATCAGGTCTCTTCAGATTCCAGCAAAATGTTATCTTGGTGGGGAGCCGCACAAGACGGCACTAGGAAAGAAACAGGCTTCTTTTTTGTGTAGAGAACTCAGAATCATACAAGTGCCCCTCCACCTTTTGATATCTGCATACTGTTTTGAAACATACAGTCTCCGTGCAGCTCTTGATGTGGTCGACTCCCTTAGTCCTCGTGACAAAAAGGAAATTGAATAGATGTGATATTATAAGTTATATTTGGCTTCACAATATGACAGCGTTTGAAATAGTCTGTGTAGTGACAAGCAAGACAGTCAAATTAGAACAGGGCTGTCAGATTCTTTTGACAATTAAATTGACAGTAGACCTATGTGTGCTTGCTCCAGAAAAAAAAGTAGGGCTTTTCCACATCTAAAGAAGCATGGGTTCTTGTAGTATAGCTCCTTGAGTTTATTGGGTTTCACTGATTGCTGCCTTCTCCACGCCTCCTCACTCCATTCTTTTTTGGGTGCCCCTTGGTAGCAATTTCTTGGATCTCCTCTAGGACTTTTCTAAGAGGTTTTTAAAATGAGTTGGCAATTTGCTGAGGTGATCCTATGGTTTAAAGGGAATTTTTTCTTCCTTTTTTTTCCCCCTTTAAAAAAAAGAAACATTCTTAGGCCATTTCTGCACTATACTGTTATAGTGCTAATATTCCATTTTCAACATCCTATGGAATCCTGGGGTTTGCCGTTTAGGGAGGGGAATATAGAATTCTCAGCCAGGTTGCTCTCTGATCTCAGTAAACTACAAACCCCAGAATTGGAAATGGTCTTAGAGTCATAATGTGTCATTTCACTAATGCAATGTCTAGGCTTGCCAAGCCTCCCTTATTATAAGAGTTGTCCCTTATTTGAGGGTCAGAAAGCTTGTAACTTATATGGGGTCAGATGTCCCTTATTGTAAAGGATATCCCCTATTTGAGGGTTGGAAAGCTTTCCTTTTTATACAGATTGAACATGAAGCCCAAAAATCTTGTATTTTGGAATGTGAACCCTTCACAAAGACAGAAATGTCTGCATCATGTACAAGAGAATCTTCCATTGGTTTAAAAAGTAGCACTCAGTTTGTTCAAGGCCCAAGCACTGAAAGAGCTTTCTTTGTCATTAGGAATGTACACTGAAACATTAACATTTTTGAAGGTGCGTATAAAGAATTCATTACCATGAAAGCAATATAATACAAATCATGTGTGCTCATATAAAAACCTGGATGTGTTTTAGTGATGAAATATTTTAAATTCTGTCAGTTGTTTCTACAAAATTAAAGAACTAACTCTGTTTACCTTTCCTTAGAGGTCTATGTGAATGGGTACAATGATTAGTTAATACACAAAAATATAATTAATTATTGGGGTTTGGCTTGTAACTCATAAATATTACCTTGGAAGGAGGAACAGTATATCACCGTTAGCCAATGGAGGAACAGATGATGGAATAGGTTAAGACTTTGAAGGAAAAGCTGACAACACAAGTGAGAGGAGCAAAAACTAACATAGTCAGCAAAACTTTCAGAGTGCTTAATATCCTTTTATTACATATACAAACCAAAATGGGTTCATCTTTTCCCATAAAAGTCCAAGACACCATTTCCCATAGGACTGCAGATTTTCATGATTAACTTGTTAACCATGTATCACAGTTCATTTATTACTATATAGATTAGAAGCACCACTAACATTTTAATGACTATTTTGATGTGACTGTATTTTAAGTGAAATACATATTATTCTGTTATTGTGTGCCTGTCAACAATTTTCTCCAAATGTTCACAAACTCTTTAAACTTAGTTTCATCTATCAAATGTGTGTGTGTGTGTGTGTGTGTGATAATGGGACTTCCCATTATCTAGACTTAGCTGAAGAGGGATACTTCCCTCTTCAGGTAATCCAAGAGTTAATGGGGTATTGGGGTTAAGTTACAGTTTTTATTGTGGGTCAGCCGCATAGGTCATGGGGAGAGAATTGACCAATCAAGGGTGAAAAGGTGAGAATCTTCGAGATGGTTCGATGGAGAAGTCATAAATATCCTTGAGAGACCATGCAGTAGAGAGACAACAAAGAAACATCCTGGAGATGAAATCTATGCCAGTAGCAGGCTCCAGGCCCTAGGCTTTGCCTCTCGGCCTCACTCTTCCCTTAGACCATCTAATCCTGTGAACCCTAATGTGAGTAGCTAGAATATTAAGTAGTTAGTGGCGCTAGGTCTTTTATTATTTTGGAAGTTTGGCTGACCTGGAGAATGTATCTGTTTTTATAACTACTTGTAACTTACGCATACTTGAGAGGGGGAGCCTCTCATGAGTATTATTTTCTTGTTTACTTGCATGCCTTAAAATAAATACTTGTTTGTAAAACCTCTGTTTCTCTCTATTCCCCATGCCTTCTTTCGGCACATGCTTAGCTAGGATTTCTCTCACTCAGAAGAGGGAGGTGAGGGAAGGGAAAGGACCTTAAGCATAGAGATTGGCAATCCACTGAGCAGAGTCCCACTGTACTGCTCAGTTGATTCAGAATTCAGTGGGTGGTGGCAGTGTGAAGAATTAATAAATGCTGGGGAATTTCCTGCTCCTATTCAAGGGCAGAAGTCAGTCTTGGGGCGGGGGGGCTGGATGTTAAACCAGTATGACTATATACATATATATGTATATGTATATATATGTATATACACACACACACACACACATACATACATATATATAATATACAAATTATCTACATATAATTAATGCAATAATGAGATTTAAATCTTCTCAAATATTTTGAATATATAAAACCTCTATTCCCCTCCCCCCAAACTCCCTCCCATCCTTTATCTATTGTCTTTTATGTCAAAATTTATCTTCTCTCCCTTCTTCTCTCTCACCCCATCCCCTTTCCCTCTATCCACTATCCTTTTATCTGCGCTTTCTTCAAGTCTAACCTGCTTTCCGATGTTTCAACCAAACCTGCAGTTTGTGCATTATCTTTTTATTTGTGTGTCTAGATTTTATTGTTTTATATTTAGGGTTATTAAAAAGAAAAGAAAACTTCACTTGTCTAAATATATATTGACTATTATTAATTATCTAATACACATTATCTGATAAAATCCTATAATTCTTCAATTCATCCCCTCTTGGACCAGAACTGCTATAACCAAACTTGTCATATTATCTATCCTGTTACCGATGAATGCCTTTCTTTTACCCACTCTATAACTGACTTCCAATTTCTTTTGAACTGTTGATTTGAAGCTCCTCTCATCGAATTTGACAACTTCTCCATTTCCAATAGGTCTGACATTTTTTATTTACAATCCTCTATTGAGGGTGCTTCTTTTCCAACCTTGCACATAACATAGCCTTGCTGCTGTGACTAAGTAAAGTATGATTTTCTTTTTTGTTTTCCACTCTTCTTGTCAAATTATATTCAGCAAATATATTTCTGGAGATATTTCATATTTTATATTCAGAATCTTTGTAATTGAATCATGTACTTTCTTCCAATATTTGTTTGCCACTTGGCTCATCCACCATATATGAAAATGCATTCCAATCTCTTTCCTGCTTTTCCAACACTGACCACTTCCTTTGTGAGTTATCTTCTTCAATTTCTGTGGTGTCATATACCAATGGTACATCATTTTATAAAAGTTTTCTCTTAAGATCAAGCACAATGTGAATTTTATATCTTTGGTCCATATTTTTTCCCATTTAGCCAATTCTATATTATGTCCAATATTTTGTGCCCACTTCTTTGATCTATTCTAATTCCAGTTCTCTCATTAATAGCAGTTTGTATAATTTGGAAATTCTTTTAGTTTGACCTCTCAACAGAATTTCATCTAGCTTATTCTCTTTTGCTTCGAATCCAACAATTTTATTATCCATTATAAATCTTTCTTTTAGTTGTCTATATGGGAACTAGTTTAGTTCGTAATTTTGATCACTTACTTCTTCTCTGGTTTTCAACACTGGTTTCCTTCCTTCCCATTTAATCAAATCTCTATATCTTAACAATTCTCCTGTTTTTGTTTCCATTACTTTAAAAGCTTCATGTGGTGACGTCCAAGTTGCTAGCTTATTGTAGAATTTCTTATTAATAATTCACCAAACACTCATTAGGGATCTTCTAATTTAGTGGTCTTTAAAACCTCTATTTATTCTGTTTTTTGATAACAGAGATAACCATGCCACCAAATCTTGTATTATAACCTTCTAAGTCCAAAAATATATTATTTTTAAAATCTATCCATTCCTTGGTCCAATCTAAGCAGCAAGCTTGATAGTAGACCTTCAAATGAGGTGATCCAAAACCACCTTGTTCTTTGCTATCTTGTAGTGATTTCAGTGTTCTTCTCAGCTTTCTTCTAGCCCAGATGAATCTTGTTCATTCTTTATTCCAGCTGGGAAGGGTTTATCATTAATTATTATTGGAATAATCTGAAATAGAAATATGAGTTTGGGTAATCTCTAGCTTGTTGATCAATCCCAGTAATGAGAGATTGAATTTATTCCATTTCTGTAAATCCATTTTTATTTGATTCTATATTTTCTGATAGTTATTGTCATATAATTCTGAATTTTTCTTCATTATGTTAATTCCTAAATATTTTATCTTTTTTTAAGCACTGAAGCTTGATATCTCTTTAAGTTCTTCATCCTCTTTTTTTTGACAAATTCATTGTCAATATTGTCGATTTATTTTTGTTCACTTTAAGGTCAGCTACTTGGCCATATTCTTCTAATACTTCCATAATTTTGGAAAGCAAATTCTTTGAGTCCTCTAAGAGTTTTAAACTTTTGTTCATTCCTCTTTACTTTAACCTCTCTTATTTGATCATCTTCTTGGATTTTATTATTCAATATCTCCAATGACATGATAAAGAATAAAGAGGAGAGCGGACAACCTTGTCTCACCCCTCTCGATATTTCCCCATTGTTTGTTCCCCATTGATGGTCAATTTCGCTTTTTGATCTTGATAAATGGTCTCTATTCACTTTTTAAAACTCTCACCATAACCAGATTCTACTATCACTTTTTCCATAAATCTCCAAGAAATGTTGTCATATGCCTTTTTGGCATCTAAAAATACCATTGCAAATTTCTTCCCCGGGTTTTTTTTATAACATTCTATACAGTTTAGCACTATTCTTAGATTTTGTTTCATATTTCTTCCAGACAGAAATCCCACTTGATCTTCATGGATTTTTCCTGTAAGATATTTTTCAATCTTTTCATTAGTATTTTATAATTGATGTTTAATAAAGAAATTGGTCTGTAATTTTTTACATCTGTAAGATCTTTTCCTTCTTTTGGTATTAAACTTATGATTGAGTTCCCCCAGGTTCCAAGTTTCCCTTGTGTTGTAATTTTCTTTATCATCTGGAAGTAGGGGGTTGCCAATTCATCTTGAAGCTTTTTATAGTACATAGCTGTAAAACTGTCGGGGCCTGGGGATTTTTTTTCTTTCAAATCTTTTATAGCTTCAATTATTTCGTTGAATGTTATTGGGGAGTTTAACTATTTGCAATTTTTTTTTAATTCTTTAATGTTGAAGTTTTTCAAATGGACAGGCATTTGAAAGGACAAAATTATGGATGGAACACTGCATTAAAGTCACCTGTACAATCACTTTAGGATTACAACTTCTGCAGCAACACATTTATGAGTTAAAAAGAGACAACACATTCCCATGACCAAGTTCCTCTAAAAGGTTTCAGCAACTGAGGATCCCCAGTCATTGACATCGTCTGCTTCTGACATCAACACTTAACCAGCCACAATGCCTGCTTCCAACATTGACATTGAATTGTCTACATCATCCTGGCACTACAATTCAGGACCACCTTCTGATGACCTTCTTTCTGATGATACCTATACATGGAAGGTAAATACTGATGGTTTTCAGCAGCTGCAATGCCTTCCTTGTTCATTTTCGGTAAGGTCTCCACATTATACATTATCCACATTATACACAAAAATCACATAATGCAAAATGTCCCAGAATGAATCCCTCACGTTATATGTGGGCCTACTGTATTGCATACAGTACGTTGGATGAGGTCTGATTCATTCATAACAAATGGAATCATTACTTCCCATAAATTTGGAATCAATGGTGCCATTAATGCAACCTAAAATCAATTACACTTTTTTTGAGTTTACACCACACTGTTGTCTCATGTTCAGCTTGTGATTGACTACAGTCTCAAAATCCTGTAAACATCTGTTGCTGTTTCTAAGCCAAGTAGTTTATATTCTATGCTTCTGAATTTGCTCTTTAAAATAAACAAAGAAAACAAACCTAAAAGCTGAACATTGTATTTGCCTCTGTTGAGTTCCATTTTGTTAAAGGAGTGACTGCAACTCTGCATGAAGTGTGTTTAAGGAGTAAAGAGACTGGTTTAGGGCAAACAAAGAATATAGACGTTATTTTTTATCATCCTATGTTTTGATCATATTTTTATGAAGCCAAAGAAATTTTAAGGTGCGGAACAAGAGAGAAATTAATATTAGGTTTACAATCAGGGATTAGAACATGGTAGCGGGGAGGGGACAGAAACTTTCAAATGAAATGATTCCATTCTCTAAAGCTTGATTGTAGCTAGAATAGTGGATTTGAGCATCACCCACCCCCCAAAGCAAATTCCAGTATCCTACCTCATAGCTGTTCAGCCATTCCTAGTCTGATATTCAGGTCTAGGTGATAACCAGCAAAGATTTCAAACCCAAAACAATAAGAAATTGAGATATATTTGGCAGCTAGAGAATTTAAAAACCTCAAAGGCAAGTTTCCTAAACTTTGACAGCCATGCTTATATTTTTCACTATAAAAGGTGGGGACTAGCAGGCAATAGCCCATGAAAGCTTATGTTGCAATAAACTAGATGCTCCTAAAAGTGCTGCTGAAGTACCCTTTTCCTTCCCTTTTCTTTAGTTTTGCTTCCTTCCAACTTTCTTGGTTGGGGCTTTTTTGAAAGCTTCATTCATTTTGCAGTCTCCTTCTGCTCAGAGTGGGGTTATGATTTATTTTCCATTATGAATGAAGAAAACTGCTGGGAACCAAGAGTTTCTCCTTGAGACTACACATGCATATTGCTTAGTGGGTGCTGGTTTTAGAGGCCCTTTGAAAGAAAAACTGAGGACTAAAGCTTTAGGATATGTTGAACACATTTCTGAACAATCTGAGAAATGAAATTCTTCAAACAGTGTGATTTTATTAACCTCTTAATATTCTGAAGCCATCCAGAATAGAATAGAATTGTTAATTTAGAACAGAACAGAGTGGGCCCAGAAATGTTGTGGCCAACATCAATGTAGACCATACCATCCGAATTCACCAATCGCAAGAGACTGTCAGGTGTCCCTTATCATAAAGAGTGTCCTTTATTTGTGGGTCAGAAGGCTTGTCCCTTATACAGCTCGCAGGTGTCCTTTATTGTATTGTCCCCTATTTGAGGACTGGAAAACTTTTTCTTTTATATAGACTGGATGAAAAGCCAAAAATCTTGTTTTGGGGGATTGTGGGCCCAGACAGAAGTGTCTGTATCATGTAATTCATGAATGTAGAGAAAATGTCAATTTTCCAGAGAAATACATGACTATGTTAATTGGAATCAATACTTCCGTTTGGAATTTAGATAGAACACAACCTTGTTAATCACTGCTTCCTGCTTGTCAACCCTGTGTGTCATAAATTTCTGCTGTCCCTTATTGCTGTTTTGAAAACCTAGCAAAACTACCAGCCAACCATGACCAGATGAGAGTTGTGCAACAAACCACAGAATTGCGCACAAAGTTCCTAAGAAAACCAAACCTTCTGTTTTCTGTTTAAAAAGCAACTTTGAAAGGAATGCTTCTGAGTGGCAAATCAGTGGATAGTGTGTTGGTAGATTGGTCAACCTTTCCTATCACTTCCATGACCCACAGAGAAGAGATAGGGACAAGTCCACAACTTTACCATTACCCAGAAGAGAGATCAGGATTTTTAAAATGTTTCAGTCATATAGTGGGAAAGCCTTTTGTTACTTCAGCCCAGGCCTACCCGGTGATAGCACTCGATGTCATTTTTGATTTCAAAACCATTCAGCCTTCCTCTGCCACCCCGCTCTATGTGTTTGCGAGGCCTCCGGACAAGCACGTAAACAGGTGCGGCCAGTAATTGTTGGACATTCCATTCTCCACCTAGGCGGGCAGAACAGAGCCAAACCGTTGCTCCAGGGACCTCTCCTGCAAACACCCTTTTGCTTAAGTGCAACACTAACAAAGGCACCCGGCTTCATGCCGATAGTCTTACAAAGCCAAGCTAAGCACCTTGCATTTGTATACTGTCTGCACTATTGTTGATTCAGTGCTAAGCCGATCATGTTAAACTTGACCTTTTCCAAAGCTTTGTCCCGCTCCAAACTCGCATTGTTCTCACCGAGTAAGGCATGGCCTGCAGTCACAATTTACCCTATATAACCCCCCCCCCGATTCCAAGACCATCTCAGATCGCTCCCGAGTTCCAGACCGCCTTGCTGCAGTTTTGTCTGGTGAGCTCCCCTCAGCGAATTGCACTGAGCTTTCTTCCCTGCATCCCAACGAACTCTATCTTTAAGCTTCTTCAGGACTACGAGAAAGGTGTCGTATCACCCATTTCCACTGAAGATCCCTATTTTCCAATTCCTCCATTAGCGGTGTGATTGTGGTGTCTTTACTGTTTGTTTGTCTTTCAATAAAACATCATTTTTGCTATTTTAAACCCATCTAACTGTTTGACTGACCTGACCCCGTAGACATTGGGTTGCAAGATCCCTGCTAAGTTACCCTGCCTCTCGCTAGCTTTAGCGAGTGCTCCAGCTAATTTTCCCCAAAGTTGTGTTTGCTATTTGGTTATTTGGGCGTCCCTCCTGGGACCCCCAGAATACAGGGTAACACTTTGTACTTGCCACTTCCTCTCCCTTCATCTGCTTAAAAGCCAACTGCCAGAAGATGGAGGCTATTGCTTGGTTGGTGGTTCCAGTTCTCACTGGAACATATTTATTTCTTTGAAACTGGGACTATATATCTCCCTGAAATGCGGACAACCATTTTCCTTTTGGGATGATTCTATTATATCCTGCCCCAAGATGTCATTGGCTTTGTGATATACTGGAGGGGAAAGAGGAGGAATTGTTGTTCAACAGGAATCCAGGCCAGCTTTGGATCTTAAACCCCATTAGAGACCTGATCAGTGCCAGTGTGGACATCATTCTGTGCTGGTATCATTTAGAGTTATGGATCTATAACTGCTTTGTAGTCAGTAACACTAAATAGTCATGTAGTCCAGCTGCTGGCTCTTAAGGTAGGCTGGGAGAGGTCAGGCCAGGGCTAGTTAAGTATTTGTAATTAAGTAGCCAATGTAGGATATTGGCAATATTTCTTTTTAACTGGGACCTAAGTGGTTTTATCCAAATCTGTACATTTTAATGACTTTCAGTTGTTTTGAACTGTTTTAACTGATTTTAACTATCTTGTTTTAGTTTCTCAGATTGTTTCATTTACTCCTACTCTGTTTAAATTATTTTACTGTATATCATCACCACCATCATCATTTTATTCATTTATCATCATAACTTTTTGTCAATACTGGGACTCAAGGCAGCTTGCAAATTATTAAAACCAGTACAGATGTTTAACATAACAAAAACTTCAGTGCAAATTATACATACATTATTTTTAAAAATAATTAAACAATCTATAGAGTCAGAACTAAATTGAAAATTCATTAAAAGACAAAACAAAATTTCGACACAATGGCACCTCCAACTCTTTCTTTTTCTCTCTAGTATTTGTTTAAATTGGTTAAACTGATTTTTATGGTGCACCACCTTAAGATCTTATGATGTTTGCTGTTTTTGTTAATTGCCATCAAGGTGGCTTTAACTTACAGTGACCCTATAAAGGAAAGACCTTCAGGACCACTCAGATCCTGAAAACTAACGGCTGTGGTTTTCTTGACAGAATCCTGTAATGTGGGCCATTTCCGCACTAGCCTGTCAAAGGCCCCTTCCTAAACTGCAAACCCCAGGATTCCATAGGATGTTGAAAGTGGAATAATAGCACTATAACAGACTAGTGCGGAAATAGCCATGGTCTTCCTCTTCTTCTACTGCTTCCCACTTTACCAAGCACTGTCATCTTTTACAGTGAGTTACATCATCTCATGATATGTCCAATGTATGACAGCTTCAATTTAATCATCTTTACTTCTACTGAAAGCTCAGGCTTGATTTGCTCTTAGACCCATTCATCTGTCTTTTTAGCAATCCATTATATTTGCAGAACTCTCTTCTAGCACCACATTTCAGCTGAGTAGATTCTGTACCTGTCAGCTTTCTTCACCTTCCAGCTTTCAGATAGGGATATAAATATTTCAATAAATAGAGTAGAATAGAATGGAGAGAACAAAGTCAATTTGAGTGGCTGGGAGAAGCAGTTATGATAGAAATTGGGGTGGTGGTAGAAATAGATGGATGGGATTTTTGTTCCTTCTCCTATAACATTACAACTGGGGGTAACATTGCTAGGCCATCATTTCTGGACTGAGCCAAAGAAGTATCTATATGAACAACATGAATGTGTAGAATTCGCCAACACAAGATGTAGTGATAGCCACTGGTTTAAGTTTTTTTGTATGTGCATTAGATGAATTCATGGAGGCCAGGCCTTTCAGTGGTCCTTAGTCAAAACAGTTTTTCATGGTTCTTTCAATGCGTGCTTAAATTTATCTGTTGAAAAGGTATGTCTTTTTGATTATAAGGATGACAGCAGCAAAACATGATCAAGGTGAGGTAGATCAGTTAACTTCTAGTGTCCTTTTAATTGTTTAACAAATGTTCGAAGTAGGAAAAGGAGTGGGACACTCTCTTTTCCATCATTTCATGCATGTCTATGGATTTATGGGGAGTGTGATTCTTGTCAGCTGCAGTAAATGCATAAACCAGGAGGTGGCAGCTATTGTATATTAGTACACACTGTGCTCAAGAGTGTGATCTTGGTCTGTATAAATAAACTAGTGTATATATCTGGCATTGCCCAGGATTTTATTTTCTCTTAGGTAATACTTTGCCTGACACAGCCAATTGTATGAGGTGTTTGCCAGCCTGACACAGAAAACAAGCTTTGACTTTTATATATTAATAGATTGATAAGGCTGCAATTTTTCTTTTACTGACCCTGATCTATTGTCTCTAACAGATGTCTAGATATATTTAAGGTCAAAACAAATTAATGAAAATAACTACATAAGCGAAATGAAAACACAAGCCAAAGAGCTGATGGCAGATGGCTGTAAATTGTCCATGACTGGATGCAGGTTAAACATCTGAGTGTTTTCCATTACTGAGGGAATCAAATTCAGGGGCATTCAGTGTTTGAGGGAACACATACCTTTAGAGCTCTGGATGAATGTATTAAAAGTATGCAAATGTTGGGAAACTATTTTAAAATGCAGTTAGTTCCAGCTATAGTTCCAAGCCCCTGCCAGTAATGTCTGACCATTGGTTACAATTTTTAAAAACTGAGAAGTAATTATTTCCTGTTTTGACTCTTTTACTTAAATTTCTGTTACTTTAAAAAAAAACCCACAGAATTTTATGAGATACTGACAGCTTGTGCTGACAGTTACTTTTAAAAAAAGAAAGAAAGAACCTTTCTGCAGGATGTTGTTGTCCTGCACTGGGAATGGGAGAAGGACGGGACCCACATGACAGTTCTGCATGACATCGTCCAGGTCCCATCCTTCTCCCATCCTCAACCGATGCGATCGTGCTGCAAATCATTGACAGGTTTTTCCCCATCAATGACTGGTGATTGTGCAGCCTTCCCACCACCCATCCACACTTATCTGGCATGTGGAGGTTCTGGAAGTGCAATGGCTGCACTTCTTGCCCCAGTGCAGCCTAGAACAGTACCCAGCTGCACTGCAGAAGCAAGAGACATGGCAATCGTGCCTCCTCCATTCAGAAAGGCATTGCTGTTCTGCTCCCCTCTCGAGAGAACCTCTACTGAGACCCCTGTGGGACACTTCTGGGATCAGGTAGGGTGTGGAAAGGGCCAAAGAAAGAAAGATGAAGAAGAAAGAAAAGAAGAAAAAGGAATGTATTGTGCTTCTCTTTGCCAGGTCACCAAGCAGGCCATTAATATTCCTGTTGCTAGAAAATGTGCTGAAAATGGTATACCGTTGGTATTTAACACCCAGCAGACTAGCTAAAATGGATAAGAATATGAATAATAAATGTTGGAAATGTAAGGAACAAGTGGGATCCTTCTACCATATGTGGTGAGGATGTGATAGAGCAAAGAGATTCTGGTACGCCATACGAGCAAATATGCAAAAAATTCTGAAAAGGAAAATTGAATTCGTTCCTGAATTTTTCTTATTGGGAGTCTTTGGTGCAGATGGTTCGATAGACTTTTGCACCAAAAGATTAGCATGGCATTTAATTGTGGCGGCCAGACTCATTTATGCTTGACATTGGAAATCAACTTGCATCCCAACAGTGGAGGAATGGATAGAAAAAACTATGGAAATAGCACAAATGGACAAAATGACCTATAGATTAGACAACAAGAGGGACAGTAAGTTTTACAAAGCTTGGGAACCATTTACAGAATTTTTGGGTAATAAAGAAATTGCAGTTAAAGGTTTTTAACCTTGAGAACCAATTTTAGTGATATATGATATATAAGGAATAAGTTCGGGAAGTGATATTCATAAAAATAATGAGAGATAATCCCTAGATATCAATGTGGAGGGAGGTAGAAACAAGAGAAGAGGTGTTGATGCAATAGGTTTATTTTTGAAAGAATAGGAATGTTAGATGACAGACTTGTAAGTAGAGTTGATGATAATGTATGTTAAAATGGATATTCGTTTTATTCCTTTCTGATATACAGAGGTAGTGTTGTTGTTGTTTTTGAAAAAAATATAAGGCTATATCCCATGAAAAGGGGGAAGTGCTCTAAGTTTGTTTAAATTATGTAAAAAAGATATGTAGTATGTTACATGTGTATACTTGTATGTTTTGTTTTTTTAAATGTCTGTTATGTTTGTAATGTTATGTATGTGATGTCAGATGGACTATATGATGTTTTTAATAAAAATATATTTTAAAAAATATTCCTGTTGCTGTTAACTTACAACTAGCAAGTTGTACTAGCTGTTACTTAATGTGTTAATCCTGCTTTGAAAGCCTTTCCCTCCAGTGGTATAACTTAGTGGTATAGCAAGATCAAAAATGGCTTCCTGGAGTCCTGTTGTACTCATGCACAGCAGTATGGGACTTTTGCTATTTTTATTATTATTTTATTATTATTATTTATTTGTATCCCACCTCTCCATATGGATCGAGGCGGCAAACAACTTACAAATAGTATGTATTTCGAAACATTTCTATACATGCCCCAACAAGCTGGGTACTCATTTTACTGACCTGCGAAAGGATGGAAGGCTGAGTCAACCTTGGAGCCGGGCAGGATCGAACTCACAACCTTGTGGCTTGCAGTACTGGCATTTAACCACTGAGCCACCAGGAATCCTAAGAGATAAGAAAAAGAGGTTTATGAGGGCAGGAAATGCATGTGAGGCTCCAACAATGAGTAATGAGTAACTCGCTTTTCACTGTAGAGGAAAAAAAAAAGTTACAGGCCTTGTTGCCCTGATTCCAAAAGTAGCAGTGTTTGTGTCCCCTACTTCCCAAAGGAACTAATTACAAGTAGTGTGCTGTTCTATAATGCATTACTTCCAAATTCTGAAGCCTCTTGTCCATCTCTGTCAGTCACTTCAACATCCACCACACGGTGCAAGGCCACAGCAGGAAGCATAGCACAAGCCAGCATTTGAACTGTGTGATATTTCACATAGTTGCAACTTCAACTAGTTATTGCTAGTTAAAATAGCTAGTTAGAATCATTACTTAGAACTATAATGTAGTGTCATTATAACCTAGTTGTCAGTAAAAAGAGTCAATAACACAAGACCATGAAGTTATGTATGATCTTCTGAAATTGATCTTTCTAATTCCAAGTTCTCAAAATATGCATCTACTTTTTTTTCTAGAGAAGATGAGCATTTTCGGTATTAGTTCATGGCTCTTCTGAGAAACAAGAGTTCTTTAAAGTGCTACATGTATAAGTATTTTTATTATGTTTTTATTATTATTGGTGGGAAGACTAACGAAAGATTTCCAGTGCTCCTCCCTTCAACCATTGTTGGTTTTCGTATGAAAAGTCAGCTGAAATTGCTTGGTTTTTCACAGTGTAAAAAGATAAAAGGATAGACAACAAAATGGCAATGATAGTAAAGAGATGTCTCAGATGGTTGAATAACAAAACTTCAAAGTAAAAGTTGAGGAATAAAAGTAAAAGTTGAGGTAAGAATTATTGACCAATCTCCCTGTTGAATATTGATTATAAAAATTTTCCATCAGTTTTAGCAAAACGGCTAAGGAAAGTATTACAAGATAAGATAAAAGACAACCAGATGGGCTTCTTACCTGGTAGGTATATGAGGAATAATGTGAGAACAATACTTGATGCAATTGAGTATTATGACAAAAATCCTGGAAAGAAAGTTGCATTGATTTTTCTTGATGTGGAAAAGGCCTTTGATAATGTCTCTTGGTTATTTATACAACGGATATTGAATGAATATATCTTCGGGGAGGATTTTTGTAAATGGATTGATAAGATTTATCAGAATCAATCTGCAAAATTGTTAATAAAAGGGAATACATCAGCAAGCTTCCCCATAACAAAAGGGGTAGGACTAGGGCCCTTTCCGCAATTCACCTATTTTCGGCGCTGGGGTGTGGTGCTTGCGCGAGCAGCCTCTGGAGAGAGGCTCTCACTTCCCTGCTTCTTCGGCTCCACACGAGCTTCCTGCTCACGTGAGAGCCCCACCTCTTCCTTTTGCAGTTCAGCCTGGGACTTTCCCAGGTTGCACTGGGCAGGAAGTGCAACTGGCCCAGCTCCCGAGGCTCTGCACACAAGGTAAGTGCACACAAGGCTCCGGAGTGATGCGTGACTGTGCAGCATTTTCAGCTTCAAGCCGAAAATGAAAAAAATGTGTGAGTGGTTCCTACCAGACCCTGGAGCATCGCACACATGTGAGTGAGTTGTGTGGACCACTCCTCACATGTGCGCGTTGCTGAAGGGGCCTTTTCGTATCAAAAATGCTGTGCAAAAAGGGCAAAGGATGTCTGCTGTCTCCATTAATTTTTATTGAGGTTTGGGACATTTTGCTAAATAAGATAAATGAGGACTCAGAGATACAAAGTCTGAGAGTTAAGAAAAGACAATTGAAATTAAGAGCCTTCGCTGATGATGTGGTCATCTTTCTAGAAGACCTGAAGGACTCAATCTTGAAACTGTTGGAAATCTTACAAGGATTTGGGCAGGTGGCAGGATACAGAATTAACAAAGAAAAGACAGCAATAATGACAATGAACATGACAAAAAAGCAGCAAATAGAATTGGAAAAAATATCAGAATGTCAATTAGCTACCAAAAGTAAATATTTGGGAATAATTATTACAAAGAAAAATCAAGAATTATTTGGAAATAATTATCAAACACACAAGAAATCAGACATTCCCAAGAACCATAGAAGGTTATCACAAAATGAAGCAAGAATGGTTGGATGAATAGAAATTGGGTGGAAATCCTGAAGCAGAAGGTCAAAGCAGAGTGTCTCAGACAGTGGGCACAGAGGAACAGAGATCTGGGCACTGCATACTATGTCCAAAGCACTACAATTTACAGGGGCTGGAGCTGGGGTTTAAATGTCCTATTTCCTGCTCTGACAGAGGGTACATGGACAAAGTAGTAATGGCATTCCCAAGTGATTGATAAAGGAGTCCAGAAAGGGCTGATTGTCTTAACTTCAGATGATGAAACATTGATGGGAGTCCTGACAATCTCTTAATGTTTTGGTCAGGTAAAGTGAATGGTGACTGTAGGATATGCTCACAGTAGGAGTCCCTTGGTGCTTCACCTGGGCAGTTTCACTTGCCATTGTTTTCAGAAGTGCTTGCAACTTTACAACTTTTGAGAGGATTACCCTAAGCCCATCATTATTGGGCTTTCCTCTGTGAACTCATGATCCGATCATGTCAGAGGTCATCCTAACCTGGCCTATGCTTACATCCAGTGCATTTTCAAACATGTATTTCAGCCATGAAATATATCCAATTATGAAAATAGAACATTCCACAGAGTAGGGGTGTATGGTGTGGTAACATGATAGAGATGGAATACTGCCAAGGTCCTACTAATCAGGATTCAAAGATACTTCTGGATTGTACATGCCTAAACCTTGCCATATGAACACTATGAGTAACAATAATTTCACAGACTGTCAAAAACTGAGGGGCACTCAGCTTTAGAAGTCTTGGGACAAGATTACATTTTTGTGGTAATCAAACATTATATAAAGACCAAGAAAAAAAAGACAAAATCAGAGTCTCTCATTCCAGAATGCTCCACAGGGCCTGTGCTATTGAATCTGGTAAGAGAGGTTATTATATAAAACCTGTTATTTTTGTAATTTTTCTTCTTCTTTTTCTTCTTCCACTATGATTGAATTTCTGTCTTTTAAACTCTGTGTTGAATTTTATTTTATAGTACAAAGTCTTTTTGAAAGTAAAGGAATTACATAACTCTGGCTGAGAAGTTGTTTCTGATACTTATAAAGTGTGTGAATGTACTCAGGAAGACAGTAGCATCTGACTAGGAGTGACACTTGATGTGAAGAGAGCTGGGCATGCTTAGTCAACCATTCAGCCTAAAGCCGGTAAAGTATAAAAGTCATATTCTTAGGAGAACCCTGCAAAAAGCCATAAGTGGGCACATAAAACACAATTATTTGGTTTGGCTGTAGTCCTAAACCACTGCTCAAAGTCAATATGTAACTTTGATCTTGTGTACTCCTTTCTCCTCCATAATGTTAAATTTATAATCTTGACTTTGTACACACTTTGTGCCTTTCTGAGGGTGCCACAGTCAGAAATTGAGCCAGTCATCTGCATTTATTCACAATGGAGGCTGGTGGCTCTGATGTCAGTGAATCTGATTCAGACTTTCATCTGAACATTAAAAGAGCTATACAAGGAACAGAAACTTATCCCCCAAAAAGCTTCAGCATCTTGGACAGTTCCTTTAAAGTCTGAACTAAAACCAGTTTCATAGCACCAATGATATCGAGGCCACCAACAGTTATTTGTTTCATCCAGAGAGAAGATTGCAGTTAACTCTGGCTTGGAGAAACAAGCCAGATCACTTATAAATTATTAGTCTAAACTATGCTTTAGAGAAGTGATAGGCAATTTCTGAGGGCTGAAGGGCCACAATGGATCCCCCAGGAACCCAAAGGAGTGTACTTCCCACCATGGTGGTTTAATTTTTATTTTTGTACATGTAGGTGGAGGAGGGAACCAGTGTGGTATAGTGGTTTGAGTGTTGAATTGCGGCTCTGGAGACCAGGTTTCAATTCCTCACTAAGCTATGGAAACCCACTGGCTGACTTTGGGTGCATCACACACTCTCAGCCCCAGAAAACCCAGTGATAGGGTCACCTTAGGGTCACCATAAATCATAAATGACTTGAAGGTACACAACAACAAAGGATAAGGGAGTAGAGTTACCTTTCAAAAATCTCAGTGTTGCATGATGTCCTTAAACTAATCATGAATACAAGTGGAATGTCACAAAATTTCAAACAGGTGTGTGTTGGGGTGGCTTGTAAAGGTATTAGGTTGCCTTTTACAAAATGTCCTGTTACTTCTATAAACAGCAAGCTGAAAACTATTCTTTTCACTTGACCACTGTAAGTAAACTTCTAGGGCAGGTGTTCATGTAGCAGTATCAGACTGTGCTCCTTACTTGGAAACAAGCCCCATTAATCTCAATGAGTCCTGTTTCTGAAAAGATATGTATTGGTTTATTCCCATCACAAACTTAAAAGGAGTTATATCTATTCTCATGAGTGGAAAACAAGGCCTACATACTAAAGAAAAGGTATCCTGTTTTCAAACTTGAACTATAGTTTATTCAGTTAATCAGTATTTCCTTTGTTTGTTGAAACTTGGCCTATGACTCTTCATTAGACTTTGAAATGTAAATAATTGCATAAGGATTTGTCAGTTCTGTTTGCTGCGTCCAAGTGCAGATGCTTATTTCTCAAAGAGAATAGTGGAGCTCTGTATTTGCTAGAAGTCACTCTATTTCTATTACTTCAGGATCTGTGGTCACATATAAATTCTCTCTGTTATTCTCTAATCTAATCTCATCTCTAATCTAAAACGTCAGCTGAAACACAGTACACCCGCTTGGTTAACAACCAAAGCAAATAAAAGTATATTGATTCATATTCTATATTACCAAACAAACTAAGCAGACTGAGATAGTTATTAACTCCTAAGGACAGCCATAGGTCTGACATTCTGCTTTTAACAGGATCTTACTATGCCAAGGGAAAATCAAATCATGAAGATGCTGACTGTCCAAGTCTCTTTAATCATAACAGCACTTTTAACCACATCACCATATACATTTATAGGCTTGCTTCCAAAACTTGTTTCAGTATTTGGAGGAGTCACATAAATATTTAGGGACTTCTCTAACATTTGAGAGATTTTACGGAAAAATGGACAAATGGGTGACCTAAGACTTCTCTAGGTCATAAGGATCTCATGTAGTATCTCCCACTTTCCTCTGGCTTGAATGATGGAATAGATAACTCCACATCCCTCATGAAGGCCCCTGACTAGATAAATAAGACTGGTGACTTTGTTTTGAGAAGGAAACAAGAAAGATGCCTTTCTTAGCTTTTACAATGAAGCTCTTTTTCCAGTTAAGTTTGCATCAATGTTTCACTTTGGCTGAGCACAAGGCAAATTGACTTCAAATGGGGCTGTCCACAAGGATGTTGGCAATATGGATCTTGGTCTGTCTTATTCCATATTGATCAAGACCACTCCAGCAACTAGACTGAAACTCAGAGGTGTGGATTGCTTGGCCTCCCTCCTGACTTGCACTGGGAAACCAAAATAGCCATAACTGGGATGGGGGTGTTTAAAATGTGTTTTTGTGTGCCTTCAGGTTGTTTTCCAATTTATATCCTTAAGGCAATCCTATCATGTGGTTTCCTTGGCAAGATTTTTCAAAGGGGGGAAAGGCTTCTGAGCCTGTGAGAATGTGACTTGCCCAGTAGGTTTCCATGGCTAATCTGAGATATTAATCCTGGTCTCTCAGAATCCTAGGCCCTTTCTGCACCTTACCTGTTTCCAAAGGTATCACATGGGGATGCAGGGAAATCCTCTCCCAGGAAGGGAGCACTTCTGTTGTGCTCCCCTCCACACTGGCTGTCTGCTGGATGGAAGGAGTTTTTCCCTGCCTTCCACAGTGCCGCCTGGCAGTTTCCCAGGCTTCACTGGGGGAGGAAGCACAGCCATTGCACCTTCTACCATTCTGCATGACAGGTAAGTGAGGGAGGGAAGGAGGTGGGAGGACTGTGCAATTGTGTGTCATTGACAGTAGAAACCTGTCAATGATTTGATTCGTAATTGCGATAGATGGCCACGGGATTACAGTGGGATCATGACATCATGCAGAACTGTCGTCGCAATCCTGTCGCAATCTCATGGCCATTGCGGGTTGGAGGTGGTGTGCGGAAAGAGTCTTAGTCCAACACTTGAAACACTATAATCTCTGGGTCTTTTAAAATATTTTTAATATACCTGCAAGTAATCTGGATACATGGTAGACTTTAAAGAGAGGTTTAGCCAGGTCAAATTTCAGAGCAGGGAGGGTTGTAATAGGTACCTGTGAAATTTACTGGTTTCCCAAAACACACACACATATGAATTTTGATTGCTCGGTATTGTTGATGTTGATTGCTCAGTATTGGCCATTCATCTGCTTTTGCTCTGGCACTGCACTGCTAGTATTGGGCCACTTTCCTACAACACCAAAAGGATCCCTGTCATGTACAGCTGAAGGACTGGACCAAAGAAGAGGAAGGGCCATGGGGCACGAGGCAAGCAAGCATCAGTGCTTGGCGGGCAGACAGACAATCATGATGGCACAGTACTAATCTTCAAAGGGTTCTCAGGTCATCACCAACACTCAGTCAACTAAGTCTTTTTAATTTTAGCTAATGATCATATATTATAATGAAATTACAGCATGTGCTTTTGCTTTATTCTAGTAGTAGTCCAACTAGGGATATTCAGTAAAACAGTAGAAGGTTACTCTAACCCTCCAGAAGGCATTTTGTGATCTCCCTATCTCTTCCACAGCTGGCCTCTTAGTGGAGAAGACAGTATGAGAGCTGCCAAAATCAGGGAATTTAGCACTATGGCTCTTGCCCCTGCTGCCAGACTGCTGGGGCTTCTATGTCTTTGCCCTGAACAAGACCACTTGCTGCCGCCTCTTAAGGTACTTGAGCAGGATACTGGGGTTGTAATGCCTAGCAATTTACCTCTGATCATTTGCCGCCTACAATAAAGATGGATATCAGTCTGAGATTTATTTCTGCAACAGAATGGTGACAGACCAAGGCTTGCCTTTTCCCTAGTGATTCAGAGTGCCTGCCTTTTGTCCCAGAAGCTGCCTCTGACATACTGGTGTGGCTGTTAACCGCCTCCTATGTACCTGCTTCTGATCACCAGGTTCAAACTGAATCCTCCTAAGAGCAGAATAGACTTTCTCCCATTGCTAACACCTCATCCCCTTCAAAGTATTATTTGGGATGAAATAAGTTTGCTTCTTCTACTTCTAAAACTACTTTAAAAACATACTGAGAGTAAACACAAACCAGTCTGCCTTTCTCTGCCCTTACTGAGTGGATCTTCATTACTGCTGAAGAGATGAAGCTGGTGATCAGATGTTATAACAGTAGTAGTAGTAATCATTGGTTTTTATAGATAAAATTGTGAATGATACATACGATTAGCTAATGAAGAGATGTAATGGAAATTAATTTTAGTGGTTAACTTACTCATACAAGCTTGGTTTCTAGGCCTAGGTATGATGGACCTGTGCCTACCTCTTTTTCTTTCCCTCTGATGCCAAAATATTAGCAGTTAGGATTTTTGCATTGTTCCACAATATACCATATTTGCCTGCATATAACACACACCAGCATATAAGACACATCCCATTTATACTCTGGCAAATACTGTTTGCCAGTATATAAGACACACTGGCATATAAGACGCACTGGTATATAAGACACACCCTGTTTTCAAATAGTATTTTTCAGGAGAAAAGTGAGTCTCATATGCCAGCAAATAGGGTAAACTGAGGAGGAGAGGGAAGAGGCAGATTCATTTTAAAAATGAACCTCACTAAGAAAATAAAACTACACCTAATAACAAGCAGGGACAATTATAGTGCTGATGGTGGGGAAGAAGTTTTACTACCTAAACACACTCAAACTCATAAATATATTTTTACTCAAATTGACAGGAAAGGCAAGCAGAGAATTAAGCTGGCCTACTCAGTAAGAAAAGAAGACTGGGAAATTAAAAGAGAAAGATTCAAGAGATTGAACTCAAATGATTTTTTTAAAAAATGCCCTAATTCTCCTCCAAACATCACATTGTTCTTTCAACATTTTTTTTAATAATAGCTAAATCTAGTAAACAAACAAAAAGATGCAGGATATCATTGACTATATAAATAATATAGCCTTACCCAAGCCCTCCTCTGAAGTGCTACTGAGCCTCTTGCCCCAGATGGAATATCAGAGCCATCAATAAGCAGAGTCCAGACCCCTCCTGCCTTGATTTTCCCCGTACATATTTTTGATATATCACCAGAAAAGTCCAAATCATTTCAGATTGTGTCATTCCATGTTGGAACTAAATTGGGCCAATCTGATCCAATCCAGTGCTGGTACAATTTGGTCTGAATTGGGCTGGTTTACTTTGAGATTCTGGATTGTATCAAATAAGTTGCCCAGCCCTAGGTTCAAAACATTTCGATTGTGTCATTTTCCATTTAGGCTCCTGCTCCATGATTTGCTGATTAGTTGCTTACCTTGCAAGAATGACATTCAGCTCAATAAAATTTCTGCAGCTTCTTTAATTTTTTTTCTTTCTTTGTTAGTGCAAAATCTTTTGTCCCTAAGTTTATGAAGCCAATAAAAAACACTCAGAGAAATTGGATAGGGTAAGAAGGCCTATTTAATTAAGTCAATTAAAAATTATCATTAAAAATAGCAGTTGTACAATCGGACTGACTTTTAAGTTTATGTCCCCCAGAAAAGTCAGTAATGAACACATTCTCCATTTGAAATTTATATTCTCCTTGTCCCTTCAAAAAGGCACATGTGAATTCCATTGGTTGTAAAACATGCATGCAGACACAGGTGTTACCCTGATTTCTGGGTTCCCTTGGAGGACACCTCAATGTGCTCCATGTGATGGGGAATGGAAACTAGCCAGAGCACAAGCAATAGCAATGCGAGAGGCAGGGTAACCTAGTGGGGTCTTTTACCCAGTTTTTACAGGGTCAGGTCAAACCAAAAACCAAACAAAAATGTCCAATAAATGATTTTATTGAATGCAAGTCTCATGCACCAGCGCAATCACGCACAGATGCACTCAAGAGCTATTAAGAAACAAAAGAGAGGAAATTGGATAGGGCAGTATTGAAGGGGTACTGCTGGGGTAATACTTGAGCCTTTTCCTGAAGTCTGGGGTCTGGGAAGGCAGCAGAGAAGTAGGGCTCAGCACGGGGAGGACTGAGGGGATTGCTCAACGGACAGAGAAACGGTCTGCTGAGATGACTGGGAGTGATCCAAAGAACCACTCATAAACTGAGACAATTTTAGGGGAAAAAGTTACCTGGAGGGCTAATCCTTTCCAGGGGAGAACAATGAGTGTTGCAGTGGGCACGAAGCTCCACACTGCTAATTTCCTTTGCTTGATGAGATTACAAGCTGCTGCCAAAGTCTCAGGATCTTCAGCTGTGTTTTGTGGTGTGACTTCTGGTCCTCACCTGATGGGATATTTGCTCAACTTGGGGCAGACACGCTAATCCCCTCAAGTTGGCTTCTCAGGGGCTGAGGACCCTTTGTTTATTGTGGATTTGCACAGCTTGAGGTCTCCTGGGGCTACGTGACTGGGGATTTTACTGGCCTGACCTGGTTTTTGATCTTTGACCATTGCTGTCTACGTGCTCATCTGGTGACCTCTCAGGCACATTGAATCATATTTTAATATCAAAATTGTAGATCCCGGGATAGGGTTTTTCCAGTGAGATAACACAGGCAAAAGGTCCTAATCTTCAGGGTTGCATTTTTCCAGTGAGATAACACAGGCAAAAGGTCCTAATCTTCAGGGTTGCATTACAGACATCCTCCCTTCTCAGGGAGTTAAAATGTTTATCTTACAGCACAGGTCAGTTAGTAACAGGTTGTTTTTCACTCTGGTGTCTCTTTATCTTTTTTCACATCCTGTTAACATGACAGTTCCCTTTTACTGCTCAAAGCATGTTCCTTTGTGTTATCAATTTCTTTGGCTGAAAATGACTGTGGTCACATATGCTCTTTCTTTTTTGCACCATCCTGAGGCAATTTCAGCAGCAAAGTCATCCTCTTTTGTAGCACCATTGGCATTCTGCTATTTATGGTCTGGCTTTCTGACTGCTCCTGATGTGCTCCCCAGTGCCTACTTCCTATTGACCAAAATTTTGCAGATATTGCTGGCTCATGGGAACTCCAAGGAAGGTACATTTGAAAAGGATTCACTGCTGGAATATGCTCTCATCAGAGGCCTCAGATAATCCTCTGAACTTTAAACCTGTCTTTGGAACAGAGGTTCTGTTACGTGATACAAGGTCGACTTTATGAAGGAAGATGACTTGGTCACTCCCAGGATCAGGGGCTGGATTTGATGGCCCTTCCTTTTCTATGATTCTATGAATTCATCCTCATGTATACCCATATCATTCTGCCTTTTCCCCCAAAACAGAACGCATGGTGGCTTGCAATTTAAAACAGAAACAATACAGATAAAAACATCAATGTAAACATGGAATGAAACTGTTTGCAAGATTAAAGCAATTTAAATGTGCTGAAAAAGGTAAAAAGCAAGTCAAAGAAAAAATAACTAAAAATGGTTCAGTTTAAAACAAGACCTCCTAAAAGCCCATTCTTGATATGTTCCTGTTTTAAAAGTCTGTTGAAGTGAACAAGTCTTTGCTTCCTGACAGGAGGACAACAAACCAGACTGGCCTCACATCTTTGTTCCCAGCATATTCTGTTTTGTCTGATATTTTATAACAGGGACAGGAATAATGTGGCTCTCTGAATGTTGTTGCTCTGCAATGCCCAGCTGTCCTAATAGGCATGGATTTTGATGAGTAATGATGGGATCTGCAGTTCAACCAAATCTGGGCAGCACATTATGTCTACTCTGGCTTTGCAGTGGGATGAGTAAAGTGCAACTGCTAGGGTCCTCAAGTTTAATAAAAATCTTCCCCCCAAAGTTCTACTTTGTGTTGTTGTTGGCCACTGAATGCCCTCTGGAGAATCAATTTTGCCATGTCTTCCACATCTAATTTATAAGATGGATGCTTTAAAAAATCAGCAAGCATTTATATTGTTTTATTGTTTTATTGATGTATATTTTGGTGTGCTTTCAAGTCATTTCAGACTTGTGGTGACGATAAGTGGAACTTAACATGGGGTTTTTGGGGGGCTGAGAGTGTGATCTGCTCAGCATCACTCAAGTGGGTTTTCATGGCCGAGTGGTGAATCAAACCCTGGTCTCCAGGGTCACTATGCTGATATAGCTACTCTACAAAGCTTGTAGGACAGATAAAAATCAATCCAACAATAAAAAATTAATGAAGTCTTTAAAAAATCAATACAAATTTTAACTTGATTTTCATTTTAAATTGGATTTATAAAATATCATTATTGCCTCCTTTTATAAAAAATCTAATGAGAATTACTTCTGAACACAGCCATGTCAAAACAACAAAATAGTTCTTCTAGTGTTCACTGTTTTTGCTGCAACAGACAAACAAAGTGGCCCTGCACTTGTCCTTCGGCATGTCAAAGTTTTCTAACAAATTTACAGTTCTACTCAAATAACCAACAGGGGGAACAACAATATGAATGTGACACAAATAGGTTACACACAAAGTTATTACAGGCTTGATAACGGGGACCAAGGAATGTAAAGTCATTGAAATGGACAAAATTCAGAGATGTAAACTATATGTCACTAAGTTGTCATCTAGATGATTGTCTATGCAACCTTTAAAATGCTTTTTAACTGCCTGAACACTGCAACCTGCTCACTGCTCAGACAGATTTAATGCATTGATCAACAAGAACAACTTCCTTTTCATTCGCTGAAAATAAAGGGCTGTGTCCAGTAGCTGCCAGATCTTCTTCACATGATAAGCAAAGAGATCCATTCCAAAAGGACATTTCCTTTTCATCTTTTGACAATGAAGAGTTCTTCCCATTAACCATCAGTTCTTTGCTCTCAACAAATATGGTTAACAGTTAAATAAGTGTATCTCATGTAACATCTCTAACAGAAGCAGGAAAACATACCATTCTATATCACTTGTAACTAAACTGGGAACATTTGCAGTAACATGTTAAATGATCCAATTAGTTTGCACATTAGTTAAAAAAGCTGTGTGGGCAAATGACGAACTTTATTTAAACAAGTGATTAGCTTGGCTCAGGCCCCTCAAGTTTATGTTGTTATATTTATTGAATTTACACCCATTTTTTCTCCCAAGGTGGGATCCTAGGCAGCCACAGATAAGATAATGATCAATGGTTATATTTGAAGTTTGAGACTTCTCTGACTGAGTGGTCCTTGGCATCTCAGATCCAGAAACCTTTGGTCCTCTGGTGATGTTCAGGCTCTGTGGTTTCCATTTGGCATTACTGTTTCCTTGGCCTTGTATAATCATATCTTGATTACTCTAGATGCCAGAGTGTGACATTTATACCAAATTCAGATTTCAGAATGGACATATTATACATTTGCATTATCTTCAGATTTTTTAAAAAAATGCTTTTTTAAAAAGAGAAACATTTATATCTGAAACTTTTGAAATAGTTTACATTTAAAAATCTAATGATAATGTTTTTTAAGCATTGATTGTTATCCAATCTAGGCTGAACAATTCCCAGCACAATACTTTGCAGTAATTAAAAACAAAACCACGGACATTTTATATAATGGCGTTGTAAGAGAATCAGCTTAGACTAGAAAGCAGTGTGCACTGGAATCCATACATTTTGCATTGGCAAAGTGACTTCTTGGCCCCAGCTTTTGTTGCTGTTACAAGCTATTTGAGGACACAGGGCTCTTGAATGAATGCCATATTGACTTCTGAGAATGAGAGACAGAAAATGAATAAGGTGAAGCATCATATTGGGCTGATGCTGTGTGATTGAACAATTTTCCAAGGGCACATCTACTCAACCAATATACATTGGGGGGGTTTACGGCTTTACTTGTCATGGCTTCCTCACAAACCATAAAGATTATTGTACTCTGGCAAGATTCTAAGAACTATCTATTAGCAATTTTCTCCCAGAATTGCAGTTCCTGGACCTTTCTAGGAAAGGGGAATTACTTCAGTATGTGTCTAAAATGGAGATATGTTCTAAATGTTTCTTAGAGCTTTCTTCAAGAAAATTGATTCTTGTATTACTGACAGAAATAAATTTGACATCTGAAGCCCTTACTGGACTGAGCTTCAGGGAAGAAAAAGGACGCATCATGGTTTTCTCCAACCTCCATTTTTATAAGCACCTTTATTTTTGTTCCAGGAAAATTAACAAATAATTTCCCAGTCTGGGGAAAGAAATTACCCAGTGAGGCAAAGATCTAAATCCAATTTTTATTCCAACTAGAGTAAAACTCAGTCAATGGAACTTACAAAAACCACCAATCCACTTAGAAGGTCAGTCAGTAGGGTTGTGAAAGCACCCTGGGTTTGGGTATGAATTTTGAAGGAGCTATTCAAGTTGCTGAACCTGTCGGTAGGTAATGTGATGTACCTTGGATAGCTCCTTTGAAGTTTGGACTAGAACCTGAAACAAATTCACCATCCTGCAGATATGGACTCCATTAACTGCCAAAGTGATCACAATCAAATAGGTACCATTTGAAATAGATTAACCATGCTTCATATAATGCCTGGAAGTCATTTACCACATCTCCTTTTATCAACTTGAAAATCTTGAACAAATCAAGATTTTAAATGATTTCTCTTCCATGTATGGAGCTTTGACGAATAAAATAAGCATTAATTGACTAAAAAAAATTAGAAGTGACAGAATTTAATCCAAATTGAAATTGGCTTCAAAAAAAACCCAAGGCCATTTCCGCACTACACTGTTATAGTGCTATTATTCCACTTTCAACATCCTATGGAATCCTGGGGCTTGCAGTTTAGAGAGGGGCATTTAGAATTCTCAGCCAGAGAGGTCTTTGGCCTCCGGAAACTACAAACCCCAGAATTCTACAGAACATTGAAAGTGGAATAATAGCACTATAACAGTGTAGTGCGGAAATGGCCCTAGTCCTCAGCAACCCACAAAAGGCTGAAAGTCTTCTGAGGGAGGGAGTTCCATCATATCAAAGTACTTTGTTATCACATATTCTTGTTCACACATATGAACTATGTGTCAGAGGTGTGTTGGGTGTAGCAGATGATGAATTGTATAGTCAGCCCTCCACTTCACTAGGGTTAGGGGTGCAGCACCCCTGCAAAAGTAGAAAAATCACAAACATCAAGATATGTGTCTGTAAGAAGGGAGCCATGGCATGGTGGGGAGAACAGGCACCTAGGATCAAAACCAGGTCAGTGAAAGGAAAGGAAAAGTGGGTGGGTCAGCGTGGTGGCCCTATACATCCTCTCTCACACCCATCTCTTTCTTTATATTGGTGGGTGGCCTTGGGAGAGGGTTTATGGTGCTGAGAAATTGGGCTGAGAGCCATCCTTAGCTGGCTGGATAGCAGCTGGTAGAGGAGGAGGTGGAGGAAGAGGAGGAGGTCCAGAGCCAGATTTTTTAATTTAATTTTATTTTTATTACTTTCCAGAATTACATTATTAAAAAAAAACCCAGAGGGTGAGGGGAGCACGAACAAATTATAAGATCGCAGTACTAATAATAATATTACTAATAACAAACATTATTCTTGAGTTGTTACTAATAACAAACATTATTCTTAAGTTATTTAACTGATAATCCCTATGTTACATATCAAGTCCCTCTTTTTCCCTCCACCTTCTGTAGCCCACCCCCCACCCCTCTTCAAGAAGTGAATGATTAATTATTTATCACTTACTCTCTTAATTATCCATTGTAGTTTTAACTAGAGCATCCATTATTTTCCCTGAATACACTGTTACCCATACAGGTCCACTATTTCTTGCAAAATTGTTATTATCTTTCATATTGTAACAGAGCACACTTCCTTTAACAACTTTAAATCCAATATATATAAATAAATTAGAATTTTATAAGTTAACATAAATCAATGTTCCAGCAATTTAATCAAAACGTTATTAACTGTTGCCTTATTTGACATGGTTAATCGTATTTTTTGTACTATATTTAGTTGTGTAACAAAATTGTCCCTTAAAATTACTGCACATCTGGTTTTGTCAAGACATTTACAGTGCTTAACTCAAGATTCCAATCCCTAGAGATGCCTTATTTCCCCAAAAGTGTTCACATAGAGGTAATACAATCTTCCATCCATCACTAGATTGAGTTGTGGGTTTTTCTTGTTTCAAAATCTGAATTTTATCATATTCTAACATCTCATATAGTTTCAATGCCCAGTCCTCCATGCTTGGAGCTTCAGCATGTTTCAACTATTGTGCGTAACTTAACCTTGCAGCTGTAACCATGTATAGTAAGATCCTTTTTTGTGTTCTATCTAATTTGGGTAGAGAATCCATTATGTTCGACAAATATAGCTCTGGAGTTAATGGAAATTTAATCTTAAATGTTTCAGAAATTATTCCATGAATCTCTTTCCAATGTTTTCTAGCTTTCACACAGATCCACAATACATGGTAAAAAGTTTGCATTGTACAGAGGCAGATTTTTAAAGGACTTTGTGACCTGATTGAAGCCACCAAGAAGGAAGATTCCCTTAGAAAAGAAGCACCTGAAGTGGGGGGCAGGGATTGATGAAATTCGCAAACAGTCATGGGAATCAATGCAAACTTTATTTTACCTTGAAGGATTTGAATGAAGTGAAGAATGCTGAGTTATTTTACCAATCCCGCCATGCATGGATCAACATGCTTTCTAACAACAGCAATCTAAAACTGCGAGAAATGTAGCAATGCAGAAATGTAGCACAAGAAGTACAGTAGGCCCTAGCAAAATGTCAGGGCGGGGCTTGAGATAGAACGTACTATAAAACCTCAATGTTGATACTGCAGAGTAAACAGAAAGACAGGTCAAAAGAACTTTCACGAGAAAGAGAAAAAATCAGAGCCAAGTGAGTACATTTACTTTGTTTTAGGGTAAGGGGAACATAAAGTACCACTTACTGCTTCGTCATGCATACTTGGAAATTCAGAACGAATGTAAATTACCATCTGATTTAAAAGCTTTACATCATGAAGTGGCCACCCAACTGCATCTAATATGTCCAAATGTGGTTGTGTAATGGCTTGGAACAGGCCAAGATAGTTGGATTTCTGGTAATAGTAGTGTTGGTAATGCTGCGGAGACCAATGACTTGCAGAGGTGTACCCCAAGCCCCCAAAATTGGATTGCAAAAACAGTGTTATTTAGGAGAATCTTTAAAGAAAAAAAAAGACTATCTTCAGCAAAGGAGACTTGACCATTAGTTCTGGGGGATGGGTTGTTGCCCCACTGTCTGTGTTCCCTTCCCACCTATGTCAAAACTCAGATTAAAATCTGCATTTTCATTGAAGATAGGGCAGTGTCACAACAGCAAATACACAGGAAGTCAGCACAGCTTATCAGTGATGCATGGTGGGGGGACTTTGTCAGTGACTGGTTTGTACATACTCACAAGAGAAGGACTTGATGCATATTCTGTTAATGGGGGGAGGGTCTGCTGCAAACTCCAGGCTGGAGTCAGAAACACCAGCCTCTGTTGAGCCAGAAGAAGCACTGGCCTCTGCCTCCGCTGCAGGTATTGGCTCGGGATCCGTGCCCAGGACAGCTGTGGGGTTGCTAGCGGACTCCTCCCTAGACTCTGAAGGAGCCCCCTCTCTTGAAGGCCCCTTCAAGGGATCCTCCCCTGGCTGGGAGTCCAAGTCTAATTCGGAGTCCCAGTCTGAATCGGCAGCACGCTCAGCCTGGCTCATGACACCCAGCTTTGTTTAATGGAAATTACTCCTTGAATAATATATTTAGGATTGAGGTCTTAGTTACTGCAGGGCACTCTATTTTTACTGTTGCTTTCTCCTTCATGCAGTTAATAGGTATATAAGAGCAGAAACAGTCTCTTGTAATAAGAAATATGACTGCGCTTTGGTGGCCGTGTTCAGCAGTGTGTGTGTTTGGAATTTGGTTACTGATGTCGTAAATCATTGTCTTTTATGAGAACACTTTTATCAGATTTTTGAACATTTTTACTTTCCTCCCATCCCTTCTCAGGTTTCCCCAGGAAATATGCTTTTGACACTACTTCTTCCCCTGTGCCCAAGGGTGTCAAACTCAGGCCCTTTCCACATGAGGGAATTAGAACGTGTCAGTGCGTTCTATCACGGAGGTCATCTGCCCCTTGGAGCAGACTAGGTCTGGATTATTTACCTTAGTTCCACACCTCAGTCCACTCCGCAATGCCCCCAAGTGGTCCTCCAGTGCGCTTTTTGAAGAACAGAAGAAAACTGGTTTTTTATTTTTCGGAGCGCACCATTGCGTTCCTGCTTACTTGTGCAGATGCGGAGGTTTGCACCAATGCGAGCCTGTGATCTGTGGAAGGTGGACCGTAGGCGTGGCAAGCTTCAGCGGTTGGTCCAGACCCAGAAACAACCGGAAGCCGCCATTTGGTCAGCTGGAGCAGTGCAGATCTAAGACCTCGTACTGCTCCAATTCACCCTGGACCAAGCAGAGGAGCTCTGTGGAAGGGCTTAAGGGAGAGTTCGTGTTACTGAGGACCAAGAAGAAGCGGTAACTAACGGCATGGAGCGATTCCCTCACCTCATGCAGAAATGACCTCAATTTCATCTTGGGCCACATCAGCATTATGATTGCCCTCAAAGGGCTGGTTGTGTCTGTAAGACTGTATAAATGTATCTATTCTTTTCTCATATTAAATAATTGCCTCTGTGTTCAATTTTTACTGGTTTTTAAATTGCCTTCCTTCTACATCAACTTTTCTTTTCTTGGACATTTTGGGTCTATTTGATCACAGTTTATGGTCCCTATATCTCTATATCGAATTCTATATTGAATTGGTCAGTATATCCAAAGTTTGCCACTTCCTGTTCCGCAGACCCTCTCTGTGCTTCTTTCTGCCCTCCTGCCCCTCTCTGTAACTGGTGAGCCTGATCCCCCATTGCTGGCCCCTGGGCTCACCAGGTGAGGGGAGTGCTACAGCTGCAGGAGAAGTGTGCGGGCCACATAAAATGGCCTGGTGGGCCGGATTCAGCCTGCGGGCCTTGTGTTTGACACATATGGGCTATTAATTTGGAAGAAAGTCTCACAGAATCCAGCGAGTTTTACTTCCACATGAGACCTAACTCTAACTAGTAGTCAAAACTCAAGTACACACATTGAATTAATTGCACTTGGTATGTCTACCTAAGTTGGATTTAATTGGATTTATGTGTAAGTCTGAAGAGGACTGCAGTGCTATCTTTCTCTTGCCCCAGTTGGAAATACCAACATGTGCTAATTTCACTTTTATGGTAATGACTAGAGTGGTAGGTGGCAATAATAATAATAGTAGTAGTAGTAGTAGTAATAATAATAATAATAAACATTACTTTGTGTGAGGGTTTTTACCAAATATATGATATTAGAAATACACTCACAAATATATATTTTCTCCATGATCTTCCAGAATTAGGTAGAGATGCTTGGTTTAGTCTGGGATTCCTGAACTGGGAAGATGAGTCATAGAATCATAGAGTTGGAAAAGACCACAGGGGCCATCCAGACCAACTCCCTACCATGCAGGAACACCCATCAAAACACTCCCAACAGATGGCCATCCAGCCTCTGCTTAAAAACCGCCAAAGAAGGAGACTCCCCTACACTCTGAGGCAGCATATTCCACTGTCAGACAGGAAGTTCTTCCTGACAGTTCAAGTGGAATCTTCTTTCCTGCAACTTGAATCATTGCTCCTTGTCCTAGTCTCTGGAGCAGCAGAAAACAAGCCTGCTTTCTCCTCGACATGACATCCCTTCAGATATTTAAACAGGGCTATCGTGTTCCCTCTTAACCTTCTCTTCTGCAAGCTAAACATACCCAGCTCCCTAAGCCACTCTTCATAGGGTATGGCTTCCAGACCCTTCACCATTTTGGTCACCGTCCTCTGGACATGCTCCAGATGTAGTAAGGATAGGTCTCTGACAAAACAGAGATGCAGAAGGATGGTCTCCTTGAACTTTTGTGATTTATACTCAAGAACTCAGCTCCAAATACTGTAATACTACTGTGAATTTTCCTCACAATTGCTGTAAGTGTTGCTAGTTGTGAGAGTTTTTCTAAATTAAAATTAAGAATTACCTAAGATCCACAATGAGTATCTTGCATTTAAGAAATCTTGACATACTGTCTATAGAACAGCAACTGAGTGATAAAATACACTTCAACAATATCATTGATGATTTTGCTAACAGAAAAGCAAGAAAAATAACATTTTAGAATGTTGGAATTAAAGTTTTACTTCAAAAATAAACATAGTATTTTAATGTATTTCCCTATATGTCAGTTCGGTTTTTTGTAGTATTTTTGGTGTATTTTGAGAGGGATGGAAAACTCAGGGACTGGCCCCTGCGAGGCAAAAGCTCTCGCTATGCCACTGCTCCCACAGTCTGCTGGCTTTGAGTATGTGTTTTTGAATGTGGGTGTCCAGGTCAAAATATGGATTCTGTTGGTGTACCTCCTATTCCATTGCTCAACAGTATCCCTAATTGAGCTGCCTGAGTTGGTCTCATTGGCAGTGTTGGAGTCCCCCTGCCCTGTTGTACTGGGGAATTTCAACATCCGTGTGGAGACTGCACTGTCATGAGCAGCTCAGGGCTTCTTGTCCACCATGCCAACCACTTCCTTGTCCTAAGTAATATCTGGTGCCACCCATGTTGCAGGACATACTCTGGACCTGGTTTTCTGTTCTAGGTAAAACAATGGTGATCTGGGCATGGAGGAACTTGTCATGTCCTGCTTCCAGAGCATGGACTCAGACTCAAGAGTCTGAGGCCTTTTCCACACCAGGCAAGGGAATCACCCCGCGCCGCTACTCACTGCCCCTTTCGGCTCCCTAGTCCGGTCCACGGTGCTTCGGAGCAGTGCGTACTCTTCAATATGCACTGCTCCAGAGTCCCAAATGGCGACTTCCAGTTGGTCGAGGGTCTCGACCAACCGCTGAAGCTCGCCAGCCTAAAGCCCACCCCTGGGCAGATCGAAGGCTCGCATTGGCGCGCCACTGCGAATCTGCATAAGGGAGCAGGCTCGCAATGGTGCGCTGCGTGCTTTTGAAAGACTGGAAAAATCAGGTCTTTCAAAAGCACACTGGAGGACCACTTGGGGTCATTCCGGACTGGACTAAGGTGCGAATCTACCTTAAATAGGTCCGAACCAGTCCGGTCCGAGGGGCAGACCTCCTCCTTGCAGGACGGACTGCACCGTTTCAAAAACCTCGTGTGGAAAAGGGCATGTCAGAAGCTGAAACAGAAGGCATGCCAGGACCTGTTGTAGAAAGAGGTTGCAGTGCTGGAAGCAGAACAGGGGACAGTGCCAGCTCAAACAGAGAGTCTTACTTCTTCAAATATAGAGGAACACTTACCTTGACCCAGCTTCACAGTGCACAGGCAGCAAAGAGAGAGCCACAGTCTCTCTCTCAGGATTTATAACCAGCAACAATCAATCAAGTTTCAACTGCACTAGGCTCAGGACCTATTTAGCTGGAGTCTTTCCCCTCTTGTAGTTGTCAGAGCTTATCTGACCTGCTACCTTGCTGGATGCCTTGACAAATGCTCGGATTGGCCTTGGACACTTCTTACTGTGAAACCTTGCTGGACTTTGTTTATGTTGGACTTTATTTAGGACTCTTTGCTTACTTCCTGGAAGTAAGTAACAAGCTGGGAGATATTCAGTTTGTTTTGACTGATTTATCAGCCATGCCAGGACTGAGATAGGACAGAACTCTCTGTAGTTACATTGTCATGAACTGATTACTACCTGGGACGCGGTTTAGACTCACTGTGACTTAAAGCCTCTGCAGGAGTAGGGGGCTGATTAAGGTAATCCTCCCCAGGATGCTTATGGATCTAGATGGACTCCTCATGGCTCCTGGGGAGTTTTCTGTTGCCAGGGTGGTGGACACAATTGTTTAAGCAGTAGTGGGTTGAACCTTGGATTATGACTGTGGAAACCATGGTTGGAATCCTTACCCAGCCATGGAAATCCATTGGATGATCTTGGGTGACTCATATTCTCTCAGCATCAGCAGAAATCAATGGCAAACCTCTTCTGAAGAAATCTTACCAAGAAAACCCTT
This sequence comes from Ctenosaura bakeri, assembly GCA_948474755.1. Lineage (NCBI taxonomy): Eukaryota > Metazoa > Chordata > Lepidosauria > Squamata > Iguanidae > Ctenosaura > Ctenosaura bakeri. The sequence goes on from CAOLHI010002206.1 coordinate 40,633, forward strand.
GGATAGGTTAGCCTTAAACATCCTATAGATCAGAAAGGACTTGACGACACACAAGAACAACAATGTCTAAGTGAAGGATAAGATTGTTCCAGTGTTGCTAGCAAAAGTATGGAATATACACAAAATGTTTATAGTGTCCAAAGACAAAGTCATATTAGTCTGTTACAGCAAAGCAACGATAAATATTGTGGCAACATAAGGCCTATCACATTTCGTTTGGCATTGGCATAAACTTTCATGGACTATTGCCCACTTCATCAGATGCCTGGAGTGTTGTCCCAGTCAGACATTTTTATGCTTATGCTGGCTGTGAGGGTATAATTAGTGGGCTGTGAAGGAATGGAAATACAGAAAGTATAAACAAAGTACAAACATTGACCATAACCTTGAGAGCTCCCATTAACAAAGGGTAGGTGAGTGATAGCAGACTCTTACATTGGTGAACTGATAGTATGGTAAAATGTCTTTGTTTTATTTTGCCTAAAATAAGATAGGGTTGAACTGATGAACTCTTGTTTGATGTTTCCTGCTGGAATCCCTTTGCAATCATTTTGTTCAGGAAGGGTCACCTTGACATGAGAGATGGGAAGTTGATATATTTGCCAACTGTTTTTTGAATAAGACATTTCTGACGGAAGATTTATTAGTGCGTGTGCAAGTGTGTGGAGACTGGACTGTTTACGCTATGCAAAATGCAATGGGGCAAATTGTTACTGCAATGTCTGTGCCGCACTTAAGGTGACATAGATATCATTTTGATATCAGTAATTTGGCTCTCTTCCACCATCCCTCTCCACATGTTTGTGAGCACAGAACTAGGCTCGGCCACTAATTGCTGCAATATTCCAATACAATACAGGCACGCCAGAAATAGCCAGATCGCTGCTTTAGGAGACCTCTCTGCATCATTATGTATGCACGCTACTTACAAAGAGATCCCTGCCTGGAGCAAGCAACTTGGCAAGCTGAATACTCAACTGTCAAGCACTGTGTATTTGCATACTGTCTACCTCTTTGTTAATTTGGACCTAACTCAATCATGTTAAATTTTAACCTTTCCAAAGCTTTGTCTCACGCCCGAAACTCATTGTTTTCCCCAAGTACGGAATAGCCTGCGGTTACATTTCTCCCTATAAAAAAAACCCAATTCTGAGACCATCCTGGGATCACTCCTGAGTTCCATCCCGTCTTGCCGCCGCTCTGCTTGGCAAGCCTTCCCCTCAGTCATATTGGCTGAGACTGCACAACTTCAGACCTTTGCAGTGATCTATCCAGGCTTCAGGACAGGTGTCGTATCACCCAATTCAACAATCCCTCTCAAAAAACCCTCTATACCTCTCCAACCTTTATTTTCTTTAGTTATCTGAGTGCGTGTGTTGCATACACTGTTTGTCTGTATTTAATAAAAATCTCAATTATTCTTATAACTTGATGTGCTCCTTGGCTTGGCCTGACCCCGTAGACTTTGGGTAAAAGATTCTATTGCCCTGCTGTTACTGTGGTTCAGACCTGGATGTTGATAGCACTAGATATCTCTTTTGATATCAAATAATTTGACCTTTCCCTGGCACCCTGGCTCATGTGTCTGCAAGGGTCCCCAAAACGCACATACACAAGGAGCAGCTGTTAATGACAGAGATTTCCAACTTCTCCTCTCAGGCGGGCATTTCAAAAGCCTTGGTCGATTGCTCTGGGACCTGGCTTGCAGATTCATTTTGTTTTACAATGATGCCAGATTTGCGCCAATGACTAACAAGACCATATTAAGTGCTCCCCAGTTTGCACACTGGCCACACTATTGCTCTACTTGCTCTCATCCGATAGTAGCAGTTTAGACTCTTTTCCGGGTCTTTGTCCAGTTCAAAACTTGCTTTGTTCTCAACGTTTATGGGGTATGGCCCTCAGGCACAATTTCTGCTATATAAACCCCTTGATTTTAAGAGTTCTTTGGAACTCCGGGCTTGCTTCTGAATTTCATCCCGCCTTGCTGTCGGTTTGTGTGGCAAGTTCCCCTCAGCAAATAGTGCTGAGCTGTCTTTTTCTCCAGCTTTCCAGGACTACAAGATCAAGGTGTCGTATTGCCTATCCCTAAGCTCTCCTTTTCCTATTTCTCAGTTAGTATTGTGTCTGCCTGTCTTATTTGTTATTTTCTAATAAAACATTAATTGGTTTATTCTGAAACTGCCTGGCTCGTTGACCTGCCTCTGTAGACATTGGGCGAAAGACCCCGTTAAAGTTACCCTGCCTCTCATTAGCCAGCAAGTGTGCTATAGTTAATTCCCCATTTGTGTTAATATTTGGATATTTGGGTGTCCCTTCCAGGACCCTCAAGAGACAGGGTAACACTGCCTCTCGCATTGCTAGCTTGTACTCTTGGCTAATTTCCCCACCTTTTGATATTTTGAGAGCGCAATTAGGTATTCCTCCCAGGACCCCCAGAAAACAGGGTAACAAAATAATGGTCTATACCACATTAGAGAATGAGCAAGTATTTCAATCCCTGATGTTGTGGACAGCATTATTACTAGTGTTGTCAGAACAGATGTGGAGACATAGTCCATTTCCACCCTACACAGAAGTTTCACCTCCTGAGTGTGTATACAATCTAAGGCCATTTCTGCACTGTTTTAGTGCTATTATTCCACTTTCAGCATCCTGTGGTTTGTAGTTTACTGAGGGTTTGTAGTTTACTGAGGCCAAAGAGCTCTTTGGCTGAGAATTCTAAATGTCAATCCCTAAACTGCAAACCCCAGGATTCCATAGAGTGTTGGAAATAGAATAATAGCACTATAATTGTGTGTTGTGGAAATGGCCATAGATGGCACCTGGGTTCATCATGGGGCATGGTCCCTGCATCTCTGTCTCTGTTGCAATGTTTGTTGTTGGTGGGAAGTAACTATTTAAATTTGGACAGCTATGTGTAAACAAGTATGGGTTTCTGTCCTAGTTCAGGCTGAGTTGGGAGGCCTCATTTGACTGAAACATTTAATTAAAGGGTGGAGTGAAAATGTTTTAAATAAATTAAATATTTAACTTCAAAGAACTCCATTACAAATTAGCCCAAGCTAGGCAGGAAATGTATGCCTGTGAAAATTTATATTCCAGTGGAGGTACAATGACCTCATTTCTCCTTATCACCACTACCAACAATTCAGAACTTCCTCCAGTTTGTTTCTTGACAATGGAGATACGCCTCTTTAAATGAATTATTTTTTAAAAAAATTCCTCGTAATTCTCCATCCCCCACTAAGCAGCCACTTAGAAGTACCATTAAGTTTTGAACTGTTTTCTTCCCCATTAAACATTAAGACTTCAGAGCTCCCCTCTCAGCTTCTCAGAAAAGAATAAAATAATGCTGGGAGCAGAGCAAATACCACTGGCAATGGAAACACAAAGAATAAAACCTGAGCAGAGAGAAAAGACCATTTCCCCCCTCCAACTGGATGGCCCCTGTGGTCCTTCCAACTCCACATTTCTTTAACAATTTGGTAAGCAGAATTGCTCCCTGAAACGAGTGTCCTACTGTTGAAGAGAGAAGGCTTTGGATGTGGAACGTTCTTCATATAATTGCCATCCATGTTCATACTACTTTATAAAATGACAGTAAAATCATAGTTCTTTGCCTTGAGGAATTTATAGTTTAATTTGATATATAGAATACTGAGGGAACTGGAACAAGACAGAAGCAAAATCAATAAGGGGAAGAATATGAATCCAGTACTGTTGCAAACAGTTAAACCTAATAGGAGATAAGGAGCATACCAGTTTGAATTGTGTACAGGGAAAAAGATGGGAATATAATATAATTAATATAATATACAGCCATAACATTCCCAGTCTGGGATAGTCCCAGGACCTAAGATTTCTGGGTCTAAACCTGAAGCCAAGAGATGGTCAGTAGTGATATCATTAAGCATTATGCATTTATTACTAACCACAGTTGCTCAGAGCTTGTCATTCAAGTGCACGTGTATTTTTCTGTTTGGAAATTAGAACAAAAATCTTATAAAGGGGCTGTTCTCAGACCAAGGTAAAATAAGGGGATTTTTCCTTCACACTTACTTGGAGGGAAAGCATAAGGAACACTTAGGGCTTTTTCTCACTACACCAACTTGTTCTTTAGATGCTGAATAATTATGACCATCTTATATCTGCTCTGGCAAGAAGAAACGAATAAGCTTTACTTCACTAATTGGGATGGGGTAGGTTGGGGGGGGGCAGGATTAGGAGGCAGCCTGCTAGCCAATGTCAGTACGTGATCCAGAAGAAAATTACCACAGCCACCATCCATCTATTTACAAAGAGGCTTTAGGCCATAGAAATATGTAGCCATTCAAACTTTTCTTGAAAATCTAGCTAGTTTTGGCCACTGCATACATGGCTAGATTTGCCAAAGACCAGAGAATGTACCTAAATTGGCTGTGTGGGAGCTCTACTTAAGCAGACAGGGTTGCCCAATGCAACTTCAGCATTAAACATTCAGTGTAATTTTATCATCCCAGTATTTTACCATCGCCAAATAATTTAGGGAGTTGTTTTGATGGTGCTAGGATAAAGCATAAACTATCGATGCTATGAGAAGATGAGCTTCTACTGACTTCAACATCTCTTTGCTACCTTGCTTTGAATACTTATTGAACCCTTATTTTGAGTAATTCTAATTGGGAATGCTGTTTAAAATGTTCTAAGTATTCATGCTTCATTGCACTGATACTTGAATTGTTGCCAAAAACAACAGCAGTGTGAATATGAGAGTCTGCAAAGATTCCTGGTAGGGCCCTTTCATGCTGCACAATTATAGCACTATGATTCCATTGTAATTGTCATGGCAACATCCTTTTGAATCCTAGGGCTTGTAGTTAAAGTAGGATCAGAGTGCTGTGATTGCTTAATGTAAAAGGACCCCAGGTTCAGACAGGAAGATCTGTTTGATCCAAGATTCTGTTCACAAAGTGTTCAATTGCATTTTCCTATTCTTGCTCAACAGAAACGGACACAAAAAGGCACACTCAGAATATTTAGACTGACTGAAAAGTCCCAGATTTTGTTCCTGTTCTTTCAGAAACTCAGAAAGAACAGGAACAAAACCTAGGGCTTTCTGGTCTTTTTAATCCAGCAGGATGTGGCTACTTTCTTTCATCCCAGACAGAGGTTTGAGGACTAGTGGAAAAGACTGAATATGTTTCATTTATTGCTAGCTCAAAAACTTAATCCATTTATATCAACACTTAATGGCTTAAATCTTACTACAATACACTGATCCTTAATATTAACTGTTATGTTTGATGTTAGAATGCACAGAAATTTAATTGGCAGATTTGCTAAGATAAAACTCTGAGCTTCTGCTTTGTGCCATTTTAGGAACTTGTATGACATTGAGGGCCATGATGGATCCCTGAACTCCACTTGTCATTTTGTCTGAAGAAATGGGAACCAACTACAGTCAGCCCTTCACATTTGTGAGTTTTGCTTTTGCAGATATCATTATTCACAGATTATTTGCTGTCACTTGTGCTGCCTCCCTATGTCATTTTTAATAGGAACTGCAAACCTCGTGAGAACTGAGAAACTTCAAATGAAGCTGGTAAGTCCCTATTAAAAATAGTGTGGGGCAGCAGCAGAGGTGATAGTAAGCCTCACCAGCCACCCACTTCTGCCTTGTGAAGGAACCCTCAAAGAATCCATGGTGCCTCAAGGAACCCTGATGCCTCAAAGGAATCTATTCCTCAAATGAATTATGATGATCATAATTTTTTTTGGCTGTTAAATATGATTTGGGAGGGCCTAAAGTTATTCATGTTTTTTCCACATTCATAGAGGTCCTGTGCCCCCAACTCTAGCGAATGGGGAGGGATGAGTGTAGGAAGTGGATGTAACCTGAAACCTATATACTCAGCCTGCCATTCACTCTGCCATCTCAATCTTAAAACAGATTTAAACTGCAGATCCCATGATGACAACAACAGGCCTGTTTTTAAGGCTGTCCTATTTCTTCTCTGTACGTTTTTTTTTTTTTTTTTGTATCACTTTGCCTGAAGATCTCTGGGGAATTGTTTGCATTTTGATTGGTCCCAATAAAGCACACTGTGGATTTTGTTTGTGTTCATGAACTAAAATGACTATCTATGGTTTGGTTTTTTTAAAAAAGTGAGAATGGCGAAGTTGATACAGTGGGTTGGCCAGTTTGGGGTTCCATGCTGAAGAGAAAGGCCATAAGGCCAAAGTAAGTAGTCTGTAGTTTACTGGGGTCCAAGGGCTCTCTGGGTGAGAATTCTAAATGCTCCTCCCTAAACTACAAAGCCTGGGATTCCACAGGATGTTGAAAGTGGAATAATAGCGCTAGAACAGTGTTGGGCAGAAATGGCCTTAGCTTTAACTTATTTAATCAGCATCATGGCCACACCTCTTACTGCTTGCACTGCTTACTGGATTGATAGAAGAATTAAGGTATGTTCCTAACTGGTCAAGTGCACTATGTCAGCCAAAGCTGTAATGAATCAAAACCTCTCTCAGCACAGAGTTTACCCAGGGCTACTCTTTCTTTGCCTAACTTTATGCCATCATTTTGACTGTGGCCTTGGATCTGGTTCATCTCAACTCCATCTTCACTCCATTCGTTCCTTGCTCTCTTTCTGGCTCAGATTTTAGCTAGCAGAGCACTCCTGCCAGCAGACCTTTAAGGTCAAGCCAGCAGGGGAAAGTGTTGCCAATAGACAGGTATTCCTACCAGCAGAAAAGTCTTGTGCCTAATCCTAATTCCCTACAGCCAGTGCATCTTTGAGCTAGGGTTGTACTGCCTGACAGATAATTTGTATAAAAGGTGTTTATGTATTATTTATTTCATTTATATACCACTCTTCTCCTCAAACTGGGACTCAATGTGGTGTACAGCGAGTTAACTAAAAACACAAAAATTTATAAAAATGTATAACATTTATAACATTAAAGCACTTTAAAATTTATAACATTAAAAGTGATTTAAAAGCTTCAGTAGTGGAGGGAGAAGGGGTGTAGTGAGGGCGGTTTGCCCCAGGCAGCAGATTTTGGGGGGCAGTGCCGGGATGAGAAGGGACTTCGGAGAAGCAGTGGCAGTGGCTTCACCTCTTGAGACCTTTGTTCTTCTGTGTCCAGGTTGCCAGGTTGTGGAAACTGGAAAGGAGAAGGGGAAGCCAGAGAAAGAAAGAAAGAAGCATGTGAATGATGGGAGGGGGACGCGAGGTGGGAAGAGCCTTAATTTTTGTCACCAAAGGCATTTTTCCCACCCTGGCATCATTTCCTTGCAAAAAAGCCCAGACCTTGGAGCTGTCAGAAGTCCAAATAAATTGCCCTTCCCACCCCCTTTTTTCTGAGCAGGTTCGGAGTCACTCTCTGTTCAGCTTGTTAACTCTTTCCACTCAAGCCACTTCCACACTAGACTGTTAGTGTGATTATTCCACTTACAGCACCCGATGGAATCCTGGGGTTTGCAGTTTAGAGAGGGGCCCTTTGAGGCCCCTCCCTAAACTGCAAACCCCAGGATTCCATCAGATGTTGAAAGTGGAATAATTGCACTATAACAGTCTAGTGTGGAAATGGCCTCAGTTTCTGCAGAAGAAACAACTCTCTCCGGGCCACACTCCGCTCCAGAAATCACCAGGCACCTGAGGGAGAGCTGGCGCAGTGCAACCTGGGCAGGGGGAGCAGGAGGAAGGTGCAGCCTGGGCAGAGGATGAGCCAAGTGAACAGGTGGAGGCTGGGGTCCAGGGAGAGATCCAGCAGGGTTTCCCCAAGAGGAGGCCTGACATGTGAATGAGGGAGACACTGGGCAGGGGGTCCATCCACATGTTTAGCCTGCCCAGCCAGCTGGAGCCACAACATGTGACTCAGAACCCATGTGCTTTTGTGCCCATGTATGCATACGCGGGTACACACATGCACGGCACCCCCATTGGTGATTGTAAAGCAATGGGCCCAAATGTCTTGGAGAAAATGGACATGCAGACCATGTAGTCAGCAAACCGTGTGATCCTCTGTTTCAGTGTCCTTTTGGAAGTTACAGCAAAACCAATTTTTTTCAAAAAAATCCCCCAGTATATTTACCTTTTGCAATCCCATCAGATTGGTTGTGCTTTTTAAACTAGATTTTTCCCCTAAGACTTCATCAGAGTTTTAGGGGCTTTTCTTCTTTTTAATTCAAGTATTTTTAGTGGTAAGCAAGATAATGGAAATGGCCAGGAACTGATATGTTAAAGGTATTGCAAGCTTTGTGTGCTTTCCCTCCCCTTGATAAAAATAAAGACAGAATTAACTTTCAATGCCACCTGAATGTCAATTTTGTAAGGAGTGGGGAATTTTCAACTCATTAAACCATTGAATGGGAAAATGGATACTCAGTAAATTTTTATTGTAAAATGTCACAGATTTTTCCTTTCCTGCAAGGAGAGAGGAACCAAAGTTGGATTACCACAGATTTTGACACACACATCCCCGGCAGAATTATCCTGAAGCCAAATGTGCTCTAGGGCATATGAAGGCTGCCTTTCTTAGCCTTCAGGTCATCACCTAGCATTCTTTAAAAGCAACAGTCAGAAAGATGATGATATTCCTGCAAATGCAGAGAGTGTACTGCCCTCAATATCCTAGGAGACCCTCCGAAACACCAACCCTTTGATGCTTGGTGGCCACCTGGTGCTCTTAAGAAATGATCCCATGGTGATAGGAGAGTGTCTCTGGGCATATGCAGAATGTTTCTCCCCCCACCTCCCAGTTCCTTACCACAAAGGCAGATCAGATTAAGGAAAGGGGTAGGACTGATTTTCCAGGTAGCCTGTAACAGGGAGATTTAGAAGAGAGTGCCTCTGAGCATATGCAGAATATCTTCCCTTCCCACATCCTCATTCCTCCCTGCACAGGCTGTTTAGATTAAGCAAGGGGCTGCAGTTTTCCAGGCAGACTTTGGTCCCTCAAAAGGGGCTTATTTTTGAAGTTATCAGCGATGTTTTGAAAGGAATGCCACATTGTTGTTCAGCCACAACACACAGATTCTTGGAGAGGGAATTCACCCCTGAAATACATCACAAGGTGCACACCCCCTGCAGAGCTGAATATCCAAAACAAAAAACAGCTGTCACCTGTTTTTGCAAGGCTAGAAGTGGATGGTCTGACTTGTTTTTCTCTCCCTGTTTGTGACAGTGCAGGTAGCCTCCAAACCAGAGAATCCAAAGGAAACAAAACTGAATTTGTGGGTCTAAGGACTTGCCTGCTGCCTCCGTTTGTCTCATCTCAGGGGAAGGTCTTTGCACTGAATGAATTTGCACTGTTTCCTTCCAGTGCATTTCCTCAGTGGCCATTTGGGACCGACCTAGTGTCCACTCACTTCCTAAAGTCGGAAGAAACCCCAATGGCCATCCAATCCAGCCCCATTCTGCTTTTCAGGAATACACAGTCAAGGCCCTCCCTTGGCCAGATGGCCACCCAGCCTCTGTTTAAAAACCTCCAAAGAAAGAAACTCCACCACACTCCCGAGCAGCAGTGGATTCCACTGTTGAACTGCTCTTACCCTCAAGAAGTTCTTCCTAATGTTTAGGTGGAATCTCTTTTCCTGTATTTTGAAGCCATTGCTCCATGTCCTAGTCTCTGAAGCATATGATGTCCCTTCAAATATTTAAACATGGCTGTCATGTTCCCTCTTAATCTTTTCTTCTCCAGGCTAACCATCTCTAGCTCCCGTAAGTGTCTCCTTACATGGGTTTCAAGGGCCCTTTTCGCATGGGTCTTTTCTCGCGCGACAGCCCCGTGAGCCTCGCGGGAGTGGGAGCGTCGCTCCGCACGACGCACTCCCACTTCCGCTGGGCTCACGGGGCTGAAGCGGCGCGAGCGCAGGTTTTTTATTTTCGCTTCCAAGCGAAAATCACCCGCGCTCGCGCAACGCTCTCGGCGCCCGCGTGCACTTACCTTTCGTGCGGAGCATCCGGGAGCCGGCCGGGTCGCACTTCCTTCCCTCCGCCCCTGCGGAAGGAAGGGACGGGGCGGGGCGCTCGCGCGACACGTCCTACTTCACGTGCGCGCGGGGGGTGGACGGGAGGAGCGCCTTTCTCTCTCTCGCGCGCGGGGGGGATGGAGGGGACAAGCTCCTTTCTCGCTCGCGTGCGCGGGGGGGGGGAATGGACGGATGCGTGAGCCGCCTCCGCCTCCGGGAGGCTGCCGCTTCGCCGCTCCTTCCTTCGCCTGCGGAAGGAAGGAGGGGGAAGCGGCAGCCTTCCGGAGAAGGCTTGTTGCACGAGCCGCCCCCCCCCGCTCGCACGAGAAGACTAATGTGAAAAGGGCCAAGGTTTCCAGACCTTTGACCAATTTAGTTGCCCTCCTTTGGACACATTCCAACTTATCAATATCTTTCCTGAACTGTGGTGCCCAGAACTAGACACAGGATTCCAGGTGGGGTCTGACCAATGCAGAATATACTGGTATTATTGCTTCCCTTTGTTACCCTGTTCTCTGGGGGTCCTGGGAGGGACACCCAAATAACCAAACACAAACACAAAGTTGGGGAAATTAACTGGAGCACTCTCTTAAGCTAGCGGGAGGCAGGGTAACTTAGCAGGGATCTTGTAACCCAATGTCTACGGAGTCAGGTCAGTCAAGCAGTCAGACAGGGTTTAAATGGCAAAAATGATATCTTTATTAAAGGACAAACAAACAGGAAAGACACTACAAACACACACAGCTAACTTAAGGAATCAGAAATGGGAGTTTTGGGGGAAATGGGTGCCACGACACCTTTTCTCGTAGTCCTGAAGAAGCTGGTAGATGGTGGGGAAGAAAGCTCATCGCGATTCGCTGAGGGGAGCTCGTCAGACAAAATGGCAGCAAGGCGAGATGGAAGTCCAGAGTGATCCGAGGTCATCTCGGAACTGGGGAGTTTTTATTGGGTGAATTGTGCCTACAGGCCATGCCATACTCAGTGAGAACAATGCGAGTTTGGAGCGGGACAAAAGCTTTGGCAAAGGTCAAGTTTAACATGATGGACTTAGCGCAGGTTTAACAATAGTATAGCCAGTATGCAAATAGCTTGGCATTGTTAGACTATCGGTTCGAGGCTGGGCGTCTTTGTTTAGAGTCGCGCTTAAGCAAGAGGTGTTTGCAGGGAGGTCCCTGAAGCAGCGGAGTGGCTTTGTTCTGCCTGCCTAGGTGGAGAATGGAATGTCCAACACTTACCGGCCGCGCCTCTGTACGTGCTTGTCCGGAGGCCTCGCAAACACGTGGAGCAGGGTGGCAGAGGAAGGCCGAATGATTTGCTATCAAAAAGAGATGTCTAGTGCTATCACCGGGTAGGCCTAAACCGTAGTAACACCTTGACACTATACTCCTATTGATGCAGCCCAGAATTGCATTGGCTCTTTTTAGCTGCTGCATCACACTGTTGAGTCATGTTCAGTTTGTGGTCCACTAAGACTCCTAGATCCCTTTCACATGTACTGTTTTCAAGCCAGGTATCACCCATCCTGTATCTGTGCATTTCATTCTTTCTTCCTAAATTCCTATGTTCCTAAATACAAACAGAAACAGAAAAAAAGAGGAAACAATAATACATAGTTACATCAGTTAATCATGTACACTCCATAACATAAATTGTCTTCTATTTAGCAGGTTAGCATTCTATTATAATTCCCTTATACATTAGCTAGATCTTTATCTTAGTGACTGGATTTGCCTTGCCACAGCTCCCATTGAGAAGGCAAGAGGACCAACTGAATGGAACACCTCCCAAAGCAGTAGTGCTGCCGATGCCTGTGGACCTCCAGTTTGGGCAGAGAAGGAGGGAGAAAAGGAGGAGAGAGAGGGAGGAGAGGAGAGGAGAGGAGAGGAGAGGAGAGGAGAGGAGAGGAGAGGAGAGGAGAGGAGGAGCCCCGAGGAGGCGGGGAGAAGTGTTGGCCTTCCCCTCCACCCCACCTCCGAGTCCAGAGATAACCCCAGCCCAGACGAGCCTCCAAGACTGGAGGGAGGGGTTGAGAAAGAGAGAAGAGGCCCTCACCTCCATGGGAAAGCCGTTGTGCCTCTGAGCGCATGCAGAGCACCCCTTCTGAGCACCCGCGCCCAGAGCCCAATTACCCAATGCCAAGTGGATTTTATTTGGTATTTTGGATAGGGGACTGCCCCTGGGTGGGAAAACTGTCACTACACCCCTGAAAAGCATGTGACTGAAGGACGAGGCTCAGCCCTCAAAGGACCTTTTCCCAGTTGGCTGCTAAAAGCTTACCTGAACAAAAACATCTTGGCTGGTGGAAAGTCAATGGGAAGAGAGATTGCTCTTGTGAGGAACCCCACAGCCTGGGAGCTGTCATTGAGAGGCCCTCACTTGCATTCCCACCCAACTTTCCTCTGAAGTTGATGAATGACAGAAGGAGTTCCTTCGGAGAATTCAGAGCTGAATGAAGAATGGATGAAGAATGAATGAAAAAAGAATGAAGAGATGAATGAGAAGGGGTTCCTTCAGAGACTTCAGAGATGAATGAGAGAAGGGGTTCCTTCAGAGGCGTATGGTGTATATGGTTCTTTTTGTTTTTCTGCACTGGATTTTCAGGCACAGAAAAATACTGTTTTGTATACAAAAAGCCACTTTTCCCACCATAATAAATTAAGAACTCTGAATAGTCCTTGAAGACTGCAGTTTTTGAGGACTTTCTTCCAACAAGAAGGAAAATGGCACACTTATTTGGTCTTGCTTACAAGAACAAAATTTATGATTTACACCCCTAGCTTCAAAACGTCATTGTGCTTTGAATTATGATTGCTGGATGTTAAAGACTTGGGAGTACACAGGAATCAATTTTCAAAAGCATGGTGCATATAAAAAAGGTAGTTATCTGATGAAATTTGAATTAGTTTGAGCAGAAAATATTCTAAATACATTAAGACAAGATTCCCCAAAAACCTTCTAAATTTTAAGCACACTTTTCTGTATCATTGGTTTTCAGTGCAATTTTAATGCAAAGATTTTGTCATTCAAAGTGGGTGTTAGTATTTTCCAGTGAGAGAAAACCCACCTTGCTAGTAGAAATGCTGCTCTACTAGCTGATCTTACAGATTTGCTGACAGAGTGCTGACACTCAACTTTGTTGAATGTTTTTTTTTCTTGTCTTTCCCAGTAGTACTTGACATGTATTATAAAATCAAATTCAAAGAAAATAATGATATACAAAATTCTGTATCACAAAATACTTAATGATTTTTACCTGCAATAGAGAGCAGGACTGGAGTCCAGCTAAGAAAAAGCAAGCCAAGCCTGAGCAAAGGGATGCGGTAGTGACAATAAGTGGGAGGAAAGGAAAGAGAGAAATATGGCTGGGTGGGCTGTGTCAGAAATAGCTACCGGTAAAATGTAAGCACTCCAGTCATGGTGGCTGTTGCTGGGAAAAACAGACTGGGAAACCATCAGTCCACTCTGGTCTCAGCTGCTTAGAATAGGAAGAAGAATAGCAACAGCCCTTGACCTCCAGGACTCAATTAAGCTGCTCTCCCAATTCTTCGTAAGTTCCAAATATTTACTGGCTGGTTCAGATTGCAAGTCAGGAAAAAGCAGGCTGTGGGTAAGGCTCAAAGTCACACAGCCGAGGGGGAAGGGTAATGGTTGTAGGAGGCATTGACTGTGTGTTCCCCACAAAGAATTGCAGGACTTTGAGGGAATAAGCAAACTTCTGAGGCCTGAAAAAAGTGTTACCAAGGCTCAGATTTACTCTCAGCAACCCTGATTGCATATAGGACTGCTCAGAGCTGGTGCTAGGTCCCAACTGAGGTATATGATCAGCCCCTCCCTAAATTTTGCAAGACTGACTTGTATCTAAACCTCCTATAGCCAGCGATGCAGCCATAATGCCATCCCCAAGGTGGAGAAAGGAGAGAATAGTCCAATGTAAATCCCAGCATTCTGAGGCTGGTTGCTGACCATCTTGGCCAGTTCAGATTGCAGCCTTTATCAGAAATCTCCTGCTGAAACACAAGTTCAGTTTTAGTTCATACACATACACACATACTTCCACTCTAATAATCTAAGTGTTTCAGGCTGGAAGATCATTCCAGTGCAGTATGTTTCAAAAGCAATTACAGCATCTATTAATGACACAGCATTTTCCAGTAAATGTACCAAGAGTGTTGTGCTTACTTCATCTGACAGAGAATAGTTTTATTTCAAGCATAGGTCAATAGCATTCCACATTTATTCTACTACATCTAATTGCTAAGGTAATATTATATTACCCTTCAGTTGACATTTTAAAATACTGTGGGATTCAATATAATCATGTGACAGTTTTACAGATGAAGGGAGTTGCGTATGGACCAAAATGCTGTCAGTACTGGCTATTTCAAGGGGTGCTGTGGGGGCAGGGAGCCAGAGTTCAAAATAAAGCTCATTTTAAACTTGCACTTGAACAGTTAACCGGGTGATCTGTGTGATTATTCCAACAAAGTTTTTGCATTCGTTTGCTCAGTATGTATATTGGCCTTTTAACTAGGTCTGCTATGGGCTGGCTGAGAAGTAATGATTTCATGACTACAGCATGGAGCTCAAATGTAGAAATCCCACCTCAAGATGGTATATATCAACTGCAACTTAGAAGAGCAATGTGTTTTGAGTTACTCTTTATCTTCTCTACTGCTCATTCCCCCACCACCACCCTATGAATTTGCTGCCCAACAATAATTGTACTTGTACTATGCAAATACCATTTTGCAAAACAGTTGACATGGTCACAGAGGGTTTCTCATGTCAGAGGGATGGTGGATGATGGAAGCTACACAAAACCCCAGTAGCACTTCCCTCCAGCGCTGAGCTCTGGCAAAAAGACAGTTCACCAGAGTCAAGTGTTTAAAAATCACCATACAGCAGAGTTTACTCACACAGTTTGAAGCGTCCCAGCAGAGTACTAACTTTTAGCAGCAAAAACCTTGCAGCCAGGAAAAATACTCCCACGCAGATGTTATCTTCCAACAGGAGGTGTTTACTCTTGAGTTACAATACATACAGTATATACAAATCTCCAACAGAGTGTTCAGTATTCAACATTCAGCAGCATGCAGAACATAACCTCTGGCCGCTCTCCAGACAACAAGAAGGTATAGAGGGCTAGAACACCCCCCTTATATACAGTCATTGCTGATGCAACTTTAGCAGCCCTTGCTAAAGGTATGATGCAACCTTCCTGCCTTGGTTACACAACCCAATGACTCATGCAGGAGTTACATGGGATTGCATCATCCACTGTCTTCCCAGGTGCAAAACTTAAATGTACATCAAGTATATTTTATTTGGACTTAGGTTCTGTCCAACCTTTCCTCACATCTCAGGCACAATACAAATTGATTAAAAAAACAAATTGCATTTCTAGTAGTACATCTAGTAAGATGTCTAAACAAGGATATTTTCTTCTGGACCAGCATTGTCATATAATCTTAGGCCCTTTCTGCAGCTTACCTGTCACCGGTATCATCCGAATGTTGTCCTGGCAGTGGCTTTGCAGGGATGAGAGTCCAGATGCGAACTCTGTCCTCCCCACTGACTGGCTTACTGCTGAAGGAAGTGCAATGGACATGCCTCTTCCTTCCACAATGTAGCCAGGCTCTTTCCCAGGCTGTGCTGGGGCAGGAAGTGCCTCCATCACACTTCTGGGGCTTCCACAGGCCAGGTAAGTGCAGGACAGTCATGTAATTGGGGGTCATTGATGGGGAAATCCTGTCAATGATTTACTCCAGGATCTCATCTGCTGGCAATGAGATAGGGATGGGACCGCAAAGAAGTCATGCAGAAGCATTGTCACGGTTCTGCTCCTCTCCCATTCCCATGCCGGGATGCAGGCCTCCTGCAGAAAGGGACTTAGATTGAAAGCAACCGCACAACATAGTTAGAACAAGCCTCTGCCATGCAGGAATACAGAACAAAAGCAGTTCTTAAAGATAGACGTCCAAACCTGTCTTCAGATGTAGGGCTGAGTACTGATGATACAAACTACATTTCACAACACATGCTGTTAATTGAAATGTCAGAAGAATGCAAATGACCCTGGTGTTCCACTTGATTGCAGATATCTTTGGAAACAGAACCTATTTATTAGCTTTTTGTGTTTATTATGTATATATGAGCAAACACAGAGCTTTGAAAAATTACATTTTGGAAAAGGCACTAGTGATTGTCAGTAATGTGGAAGGCAATAAAGAAAGAGGAAGAGTGTATTACAGATAAATTAACTCAGTACAGGAAGCCACAGAGCTGAGTCTGGATGATCTGAACAACAGTGTTCAGAACAATGGGAGCTGTTAGAGGTCTCTCACCGATAGAGTTGCCATAAATTGAAGCCCATTTGATGGTAAATAACAACAACTGGACATTTTGAGAGTTGTAATCCCTCAAAGTATTTTTTTTCCAAACTCTTGTAAAATATCAGACTTGTTGAACAGCTGTTTACCTGAGAGAAATATTATTTCTTACTGATATGGTAGCTTCTAACCTTCTAGTGTTTTTCACTGTCTGTCACACCTGGCTTTGTTAACTACAAGAGATTGGCTGAACATTTACTAGTTGCATGGCTAGGAAGGGATGAAAGAGCGAGGTATGGGTGAAGTTCTGTGTAAGTAAAAATTAATCTTAATGTCTCAGCAGATCCATATCATGCATGGCCTGACAGTTACTATAGAAACTGAATTCACAATAATGTTTCCTCTATATTTTGCTAGAGGTTGTTTTGGAGGCATCTTCCTGGCAGAAGCACCATGAGCCAAAAACCTGATCTTCTAGACAGAGAATGAAAAGTTTGAAGATCTCTACCTTATTGGGGTTGGCTTCCCTGTGGAATGGTATGCATTGCAATGAAAAATTAATTTGATAGGAATAGATGTGCATGTATGTTTATAGATGTGCATGTATGTTTCCATAAGTGATATTGCAGGGTAATATTACGGTAGGCGAAGTCAGATATCATAACCAAAGAGACATGTAAGCACTAGGGAGACAACTTCTAATGTTACCAAGCAACCAGAAAGAGAGACAAAATAAAGATGACATGATTGGATTGGCAAAAGATCAGGAGGATGATACTGGAACACAAAATGGCTTCTACTTCCAAAGATGGTGTTGTCATATTTCCACAGTAAATGTTCTGGATTATTTACTTTAAAATGTGTATATGCTCAAAATCTGTTTCCTATGCTATCTAAAACCAGTGGTGGCTAGTAACGAGGTCAGTGGGATAATGAATCTGTTCCGGGTCTTTAAAGGTGCCATCCCAAATTCTAAATCCTATCTCCAAAACAAGTTTTAGCATCTTGGATAGGTCCTTTAAAGTTTACACTAAAACCTGGATCGGATTCATATGTGCCCTGGACATGAGCAACATTTGCTGCCACTGTTTAAAACTTTGTCTAGAGCATCTATATAGATTCAGCTCCAGGTCAAGTAATTTCTGATCCATTACAACTGCACTGATAGCCATCAGTTTCCATTAATAGTTTATGAATGGAATGAGTAAGAAATTGGTACCCACTCATGCAAACTGATGCCTGGAAGCAGCATTTATTAGTGTAGTTGCAATGTAATGGCCATTGCTTCTTCTGTGTCATTACATAGCTGTATCTATATTACATTCCACATCAGAGTATCTGAAATGGGCCCAGAAAATACTTCATGTGTAGATGACACCAATATGTGGTGTTGTTGTCGTCATACAACTACTGCAGTATAAAGTTTCTACATGTCAAACATTTGAATTAGTGTAACATAGTTGTGAGATTAAGTTCTTAAATAAGCCAAATTGGCACAGTTGGTAGGATGCAAATTTGGCAGATATGTGCACCATGAAAACACAAGAAGAAGGTATTGCCCCTTTGGAACTACTGAAGCAGGAGGAATCATATGATATTAGAACCTGCAGGTATGTTGGACTACAGTTCCCACATTAGTTGAAAATGATAGTTGTTGTGGCATGACATACCCAGAAATCTCTAGGTTGGGGAAGACTGTTTTAGATCATGGTCCAAAAAGCAGCACTGGAAACATTCCAGTTCTTGTTCTGACTGTCCTTTCTAATCTAAAGTTTGCTTAATATTTGGCCAGTGGGAAAACGTGAGCCCTGCTATCAGGCGGCCGGCAAGATACTGATGTATTGTTTTTAACATTTCTGAGGAAGCTGCAGGAGGTCACTGACATGTTTATGCCTGGTAGTTCCTGAAGCTGAGTCTGATGATGGTGCCTGACCCTCTTACATGAGAAACTGTTCTGTTACTTAAAATAAAAATAAATATCCCATCACTGCTGTTCGAAACTGATACACAGTGATCAAAGACAAGAGTTTTATCATGCAGTTGTTCTGCCTGTTGTCAGAATACTGTGTTTGTGTGTGCATGTATAAGTGCACTGAGTGAGATCACAGTGTTCCTCTTGCAAACTTCCTGTGTTTTCCCACCACTTCTTTTTCCTTTCCAAAAAATATTCCATTAAGGGGATTTTTTTTACATTTTTTTAAAAAAATTGTTAAGTAAAGAAAAATCCAAACATACAAGACAACAAGACAGCAACAAAAAACGCATTCATACAAACATCAACTGACATCATAATCTACACTTATCTAAAACAAATACTGACAACACGTAACTAAACATATCTAAAACAAATAATAACAAAACATAACTAAAATTGGACTATGTTTATAACGATATGGATACATTTGGATGTAAGGATGTTATTAAATATGGAATAGTTAGCAGTATTTAGAGAAATTAGTAGCATTTTATCTAGCAGTATCAATGTTATTTACTACTTTTTTTGCTATGCAAGTGTATTGAAATAGAATGTAGTAGAAGAAATATGGAGATAAGTTGCTAGGTATGTTAACAAAAAATTATATGGTTTCTCCTTTAGAAAGTATGGATTGGGGAAAAGAAAGAAGAGAAGGTTAGATATTCTTTTTCAAGAGGCTTGGAAGAAGTGGTAGGTAGCTATACTCTGTCTAAAGGAAGGGATAGGTTGATTCCTTTGTGTTTCCTCTCTTCCTTCCCCCACTTTTCTTTCTTTCCTTTCTTTCTCTCTTTTTCTTTCTGTTATATTTTAACTTTTAATTCATATGTTTTTATGTTTGCTTAGATTTTTTATATATTCATTTCTGCCTTTGTCATCTTTTTAGTGTTTTTCTTTTTTTTTGGAAAATGTTAATAAAAACAAGAGTCCTCTTTCTGGGAGCAATGAGGGAATACAGCAGTGTTTTCCCAACTTCTTGTTGTGTGCCTTCAAATCATTTCTGACTTATGGCAACCCTAAGGCAAACCTATCACAGATGTTTCTGGGGCTGGGAGTGTGTGATGAACCCATGGTCATCCAATGGGTTTCCCTGGCCCACCAGGGAATCAAACCCTGCTTTCCAGGGTCATTGTCCAGCTCTCAAACCACAACAACATGCTCATTCTCACTTTCCTAACTTACCTCCCACAAAAATTTACTCCTCCTTTATACAGCCAGGTCTCAGATGTTTCAAAATATTTGTTTACTAATAAGAATCTGCTCACCACAATGTCCTGAGGCTGCACACAGACTTGCTGTGTTTTTAACGCTACCTGTAATTGCTCTTGACAAAAACTTAATCCTATTAATCCGGCAACCAAGTACATGCTGTGTATAATTCAGCACCAGGAAGACACCTGAGACTGAACCAGGCTCCCCCAACTTCTTGCCCTTCAGTGGTTATGCTGGATGGAGATAATGAGGGTTGTCTTCAAATACATCTAGAGGGCAACAGGTGTGCCTGGTCCTTGTAAGCTGCAACCCATATCCTGCCAGGAGACATATGGACATACATCAGTTGGAAAAGTTGCTGATAATGAAACCTCTTTTCATAAAGGCTTTTGATCTCCATCCAGCCCCACTTTTTTTCATGTCCTTTATTTAATTGGATTTTTTTTTTTTTAAAGCAGCATTGGCATTGACAGAGGAGGACTGGAGATACCTGGACATTTGATGTGGGGTTGCAGCAGCCTGCTTCCAGTGAACAATGAAATAAACATAGTTTGGGATGGGAAAGAATGGGATTCTGCTCCAGCCAATCTTAAGCCATTTCCTCACTAGACTGTTATAGCGCTATTTTTTCCACTTCCAATGTCCTATGGAATCCTGAGGTTTGCAGTTTAGGGAGGGGCCAGGTGGCCCCTCCTGAAACTGCAAACCTCAGGATTCCATAAGATGTTGAAAGTGGAATAATAGTGCTATAACAGTCTAGTGTGGAAATGACCTTACTATAACCACACAGTCCTGCCTATAACAGGAATGGTAAATAGCAGCTGGCTCCAAAATCCTTTTCCTGCATGAACAGGTCCTAAGGGGTCTTTATATAAAGCATGAGAAATAAAAAAAAAAAAAAGGCAAAGCAAAGCAAAACGAGAGAAATCACATAAGCCTGCCTAACCCCTTCTCATTTATGCATGTTAAAAAAATCATAGTTCTATAAGCCTTAGTGCCAAAATGGAAACCCAAGTGGAGGCTGGTGAAAGGAAAAGTCATCCCTGGAGGCATTTCAGAAGAAGATTTCAAATGATCTCACTGTTGTGATTTGGTAGGGAGTGTCCCAGTTAATTCTTTGTTATCCTGTATTTCAGCAGCTTTTAAAATGTCCCAATTCCTTTCTCCTCCTCCTACTTTCCTGTTCATTCTCAGCTTACTTTAATTGCTGCAAACAGAATTCAGAGTGCAACAGTAGTATGCAAACAATTAATTCAGCAGTGGGGAGGGGAGAAGAGGGAGTGGACCAGAAGACAGGATCAGAATTCAAAATGACCTTCACAGATTAAAGAGCTGGGCCAAAATGAACAAAATGAATTTTAACAGGGAGAAATATAGGGTATTCCACTTAGGAAGAAAGAATGAAATACATAGATACAGGATAGATGATACCTGGCTTGAAAACAGTATGTTTAAAAGGGATCTAGGAGTCGTAGGCCCTTTCTGCACAAGGCAAGTGAATCGCTCTGTGCCGTTACTTACTGGTTCTTCTTGGCTCGAAGCAACGCGGACTTTCCCTTAAGCCCTTCCACAGGGCTCCTCTGTTTGTTCCAGGGCGATGCGGAGCAGTGCGAGATCTTTAGATCCGCACTGGTGAGGCTTACAAAATGGTTGCTTCCAGTTGTTTGTGGGTCCAGACCAACCGCTGAAGCTGGCCATGCCCACAGCCCACCCTTCGCTGATCGCAGGCTTGCATTGGTGCAAATCTGTGCATCCGCACAACTGAGCAGGAACGAAATGGCGTGCTCCGGAAAATTGAAAGACCATTTTTTTCCGGTCTTCACATAGCGTGTTGGAGGACCACTTGGAGGTATTTTAGATTGGACTTAGGTGCGGAACTAAGGTAAATAGTCTGAACCTAGTCCAATTCAAGGTGCAGACCACCTCTGTGACAGGACGCCTTGGACCGTCTTAACTTCCTCATGCAGAAAGGGCCTTGGTCGACCACAAAGCTAAACATGAGTCAGCACTGTGATGCAGCAGCTTAAAAAGCCAATGCAACTCTGGGTTGCACCAATAGGGGTATAGTGTTGATATCAAGGGAAGTAATAATACCACTCTGTTCTGCTTTCGTTAGACCTCACCTGGAATACTGTGTCCAGTTCCAGACTTCACAATTCAAGAAGGATATCCTCAAATTGGAACATGTCCAGAGGAGGGCGACCAAAATGGTGAACGGTCTGGAAACCATGACCTATGAGGAGCAGCTTAGGGAGCTGGGTATGTTTAGCCTGACAAAAAGAAGGTTAAGAGGGGACGTGATAGCCATGTTTAAATATTTGAAGAAATGTCATGTTGAAGATGGAGCAAGCTTGTTTTCTGCTGCTCCAGAGACTAAGACATGGAACAATGGATACAAACTATAGGAAAAGTGATTTCACCTAAACATCAGGAGGAACTCCTTGATAGTAAGAGCTGTTCAACAGTGGAATATGCTGCCTAAGAGTGTTGTGGAGTAACTTTCTTTGAAGGTTTTTAAACAGAGGCTGGATGGCCGTTTGCTGGGGGTGCTTTGAGTGTGTGTTCCTGCATGGCAGGGGGTTGGACTCGAGGGCCATTGTGGTATCTACCAACTCCATGATTCTATGAATCTTGACCTTTCAAGTAGGTTCAGGCAAAAGCAAATGACTACAGCCTTTCCTATCTTGTGTGTTCTTCCTCATTAATAATTTTTGCCATCTTGACCCTCCTTTGATGTTCCTTGGCCACATGTGTCCCAGTTTTCATCTGTGAATGTTGGAGGATATGTGTTTTTGTTTAATTATACTAGGCTTACTCGACCTGGTTGTTTCATTTCCCATGGGCATATTGTTAGCTTTGAATAAAAAGTTCCCTAAAGATGCTAATGTCTCTTCTTTTTTGTTGTATAGGAACCTAACCCTATTCTTTCCATCTTATTTCTATCTCTGATTCCAAATTTTCTGTTAAAAGGGCAATGCCCAGAAACACATCTGTTTCATTAACCGACATATACATGTAATCCCATAGACGGTCATTCTACGGAAGCATTTTTGTCATTTCATTCATCATCTTTTGCAAGAAGAACAGATGAGGAGTTTCATCACCTTTTTTTGTCTTGATAGTGCTGTAGTCAAAAACAATGTGATACATTGCCTGTGCCTGACAATGTTCCCATATGGCTGGTCAATGGGCTAGAAGTGCTATCTGGGACCTTCTAAGTCTCTTGATGAGGATTTGAAGGTACAAGACACACGGAGATCTTGAGTGTAGAAACTGGATGAGGGCTGCAAACAGTTGCATAGTTATGAAGACTGGGCACACTAGCAGGGTCAGAGGGCTGGAGGCGACAGAAAGTTGGCACAAGGGCAAGTTAAGCCAGAAAAAGCGGGTGGTGGTGGTGGTAATCAGTCTGTAATTACATGGAGATGAAGAAAGTGTTGCTAAATATCTCTCAAGCACACTAAAGGAGTTATGGTGTGGAATTCATTGCCATAAGATGTCCTGTTGACTTCAAAGGGTACAGTTGGCCCTCCACATTCACTAGGGTTAGAGGCACAGCACCCTCAAAGAAGTGGAAAAATCACAAATATAAAAATGTGTGTGTGCATCTGTGAGAAGTGGGCTGAGGCATGGTGAGGGAAATCAGCACCCAGGATCCAAGTCAGGTCAAGGAAGGAGAGAGAAGGGAGGTGGGTAGGCATGGTGCCATTATGCATCCTGTCTCTTGTAAAGTCGAAGGCTTTCACGGCCGGAATCTATAGGTTGTTGTGGATTTTCTGGGCTTTGAGGCTGTGTTCTATTAGTATTTTCTCCTGACATTTCACCTGCATCTGTGGCTGGCATCTTCAGAGGATCCTCTGAAGTTGCCAGCCACAGATTCAGGTGAAATATCAGGAGAAAATACTAATAGAACATGGTCTCAAAGCCTGGAAAACCCACAACAACCTATACATCCTGTCTCTTGCTCATCTCCTTCCTGAGATGTGGGGGGTAGGATTTGGGAGAGGGTTTGTGGTGCTGAGATCTGTCCCTAGCTGGCCAGACAGTGGCTGATAGAGGAGGAGGGGGACCAGAGGCAGGTTTTTAAAGGGTTGTGCAGCCTGATTGGAGCTGCTGAGAAGGAAGATTCCCCTGGAAAAGAAGCACCTGAGGTGAGGGGGTTGATGAAACTCACAAATACTCAGATCTGTGAAAGTCAAAACCACTAATGTGGAGGGCTGCCTATATTAAACAAATTGGTGAATGCTGCTAAATGGCAGTTGCTGAAGGCTATGCTAAATTTTGTATAGTATCTGTTTAGACGCTGTGAACAATTTAGTATGATGAACTAGGTTTTTTTTTCAATCTAATACCACAGAGCATATTTTTTGCTCTGACCTCTCTTTCCTAATCAAATTGCAAGTGCTCATTGACCACACAATAACAGGAAAAATATTTGGTTTTGGTTAGTTGTGAAATAAGGTTAGAGTCCACAGCAGACATCAAGATCTAATTCAAATTAATGTGGGGGTGGGGTGGGGACAATACTAGTGCTATAATCCTTCCCAATAGAAGTATATTTGTACAAGACAAGGGTACCCAGCTGGATAAAGACAGGGATCTGTTTACAACAATGCTTTTTGTATCTTCTAAGTGGTGGTTTATAATAGTCTCGAAAGCTCATACAAAATGAGCAGAGAAGCAGGGTGACCCTCACAGGTATGTAGCGTGTCAGCTTCCCCATTATGCATTTCAATTATGCAGGAGACCTGTTTGCTACCATATATGTATTTGGAGGAACAATGCAACAAAACAGAATAATCTTAGGCCACTTCCATACTTGACTGTTACAGTGCTATTATTCCACTTTCAACATCCTATGGAATCCTTTGAGACCCCTCCCTAATCTGCAAACCCCAGGATTCCATAGGATGTTGAAAGTGGAATATTAGCACTAAAACAGTCTAGTGCAGAAATGGCCTTAATGAAATTACACAGTGTTAGCTTGATATTATTGATATTATGTTACTTAACCAGCAAGGTTGAATGAATTAATGGTAGTAGTATAAGCAGAGGGTATTTCTCATCAAACAAAAAGTAGCAGGTGGCCCCACTACCTTTTTAGAAGGCATCTTTTTAGTCTTGAATCACTGTCCCTTCCTTTTTAGGGGCCCCCACTCCTTGTCTGCCCTAGTTTGTGAGGATTCTGGGGGTTCCCTAATTTTGCAGTGCACCTTGAGAGACTTTTGAAGGGTCTTCACTCCTGGTCTCCCCTAGATTCTGAGGATTCTTGGGTTCCCTGATCTGAGGGTACCCCTTCAGGGAATTTTGGGGAGTCCCCTGGGGCTCCACTCTTGGTTTCTCCCCAGATGCTGAGGATTCTAGGGTTTCCCTGAAGACCTCATAGAATCATAGAGCTGGAAGAGATCACCCAGAGGCCATCGAATCCAACCCCCTGCCATGCAGGAACACACATCAAAGCACTCCCAACAGATGGCCATCCAGCCTCTGCTTAAACACCTCCAAAGAAGGAGACTCCACCAGACTCCAAGGCAACATATTCCACTGCTGGACAGCTCCGACCATCAGGAAGTTCTTCCTGAGGTTCAGGTGGAATCTCTTTTCCTGCAGCTTGAATCCATTGCTCCTTGTTCTAGTCTCTGGAGCAGTGGAAAACAAGCCTGTTCCCTCTTCGACATGACATACCTTCAAATGTTTAAACATGGCTATCATGTCCTTTCTTAACCTTTTCCTCTGCAGACTAAACATTCCCAGTTCCCTAAGCTGCACCTCATAGGGTTTGGCTTCACCATTTTGGTCACCCTCCTCTGGACATGCTCCAGCTTGTCAATATCCTTCTTGAATTGAAATGCCCAGAACTGGACACAGTATTCCAAATGAATTCTAACCAATGCAGAATAGAGTGGTCCGATAAGCCTGAACACCAAATTTCCCCCAACAGAGTACCCATCTTAGTTGAGCAAAAAGTTAGTTTTCAAGGTAGGATGCAGCCCCTCTCCAAGTTTGTCTTGGGACCCTTAACCACTAGGAATAGGTTCCAAGTCAGTTGGAGCTTTGCCCAAAGGTATGGTGGCACTTTAAGTATGGCAAGTGGTGACCATATTTGTTTCACAAAACTTTTGTTTTGATGAGTAAAGTGTTTGTTAGTGTGACAGGCATCACCCCCTGATGGAGAAGGACAGGTTTGCAGGCCAGCAGAACCATGGAGAATTTAGGGGAGGAGGATCCTTCATTCTTCAACAGCATGCTTAGATCTGAGCTTTGCAACTCTGAGCTGAGTAAGAGGAGGGACCAAATCAGGGAACCCCCAGAATTCTTAGAGACGAGGGGAGACCCATCGGCCAACCCCCCAAAACTCCCTCAAGGGGCACCGTAAAACCAAGGAACACTTCAGAATCTTCAGAGACTAGGGGAGAGATCAGGAGTGGACCACCCCCAAAAAGGGAAAGGGACCCCAAAATGAGGGAGGCAAGACTAAAATGTCCCCCCCAAAAAGCAGGTGAGGCCACCTGTCACTTTTCATTTGAAGTATCCCTCTTGTACTCCTGGTAACTGTGAAGTGGTTCAGTTCATATCTAACAAGCTACTGCTCATCTTTGCTGTTGTTCTTACATGCCTTCAAGTTGGCCACAACTTACGGAGACCTCACCCTAGGTTTTTCTTAGCAGTATTTATTCAGAGATTTGTCTTTGCCATCTTTTTAGGTTGACAGAAAGTGATTTTTGTTGTGTAGTTGTTTTATTGTTTATTCATTTATTCTAGCGTTGTTTATAATAACGTGACTCAAACAAAATTCTACAGCATTTGCAGTATGGTAAAAGCCTAAATGTTTGGCCTCTGTCAAAAAGCAGATGTGTCCTTGATAGCATTATGATCACTTGTTTAAAGCTGTCTAGTGGCATGGAAAGAGTTAATTTGTCAGATAGATAGATATTGCATTAGGTTAGCAGTTATAGGCTAGGAAAGGGTATGAAAGCTGGAAATGGACTGGGGAAGTGAATTTTCCTCTGTTACCAATGTGCTTGCACAGTTCTCATAACTATGAGGGAGGGAGGAGATGGACCATGCTTGCACGTTTTGATTTGCTTTTGTTGCTTCTGCACATTGGGCTCTTTCGGGATTCCATGATCTATCAGCCTCAACAGGGGTGTGTGCACACCAGCCAGAGACTCCCCATTGCCAGCAGGGAGAAATTGGATTGCTGACCAGTAATAGTCTGGGTAGAATTATTTGTTGAGGGGCCCAACCCCATCATGCTTTGGCCCTGCAACTGGTGAGAACTTCCCCACTCCATTTAAATTGCCATTCCTCTGGCCTCAGATGGGGAGAAGAGCAGCCAGGCTCAGCTGCATTGTGTCTTGGTCTAGCCAGTGGTGAGAGGCCCTCCCTTCCTGTTCCAACTGCTATTGCTCTGCTCTTTAATGGAGGGATGAACAGCCAGAATCTTCTGATCTTAATCCCTTCCTCCACCACCATTCCTTTTTCCTTATGTATGGTGTCTTATTTAGACTGAAAGCATCAGGGCTGAGAACTGTCAAATTAATGATTTGTAAATTGTGCTGGGAGTCTTTTGGCTGGGTGGTGGTGGGGGTATAAATAAACAAACAAACTTTATCCTTAGCTGTGAGGGGATAATACACCTATCATTGCAAGGGCTGGAGTATTTCTCTTCTATATACCATCTGCTGTGTAATTTACCACCCATAAAGCTTATTTTATAGCATTAACAAGTGTCAGTATTCGACACTGAACAAAATCTTGGGGAAGCCTGGAAGTCTATCCTATTTGAGAACAGAACAACACCAAAAGAAAAGACAAACTAGGTGTTTGAGCAATTTAGACACAGCTTGGACAGAACTATTTCCCTAAATTTGCTCTTGGGGGAATGGCCTGAGTGAACCTAAATCAAGGACACACAGAGGCAACACTGCTGAGAAGACTGGCCCTTACACAATGCATTGTTTTGTTCTCATGTTGGCATTTGGAGGCAGGCCCTCCCCTTTCTCCACACTCCCCACTCTCCAATTTGAGTATTGGACACTAATGACAAACATTGGCCTCTTCCGGGGAACACAAGGTAAAATGAGGAAATAAAGAAAGCCAGTGAAACAAAGGAAAGTGCAGAAGACTTGCTGGGAAGAATTAAGCAAACTTTACACTTTTAACACCTGATGCCATCACTGGACATTGATACACCAATACCATGCTTCCAATTCAGGTTCAAGTTTCCTCCTTAGGACCTGATACTTAAAAAAAAAAAAAAAAAAAGAGTCCTCTTTGTTCTGGGAGAAATTTATTGATATAACACATTTCAGAAGTACAAAACAAGACTTTATCCTAAACTGATATGGAAAAAAAATGATTGATAAAATGTGGGGAAAACCAAAGATGGGTTATGTTATACACTTTTAATAATACCTCTGTGTTGTCACTATTCCCCTATAATGTTCTTGCTGGCTGTATTGTAACACACATTCTACACCAAATTACCTGTCTGGGGCTATTTTCGCACTACACTGTTATAGTGCTATTATTCCACATTCAACATCCTGTGGAATCCTTGGGTTTGCAGTTTAGGGAGGAACCTTTAGAATTGTTAGCCTGAGGCCTCAGAAAACTACAAAACCCAGAATTCGACAGGATGTTGAAAGTGGACTAATAGCAGTGTAGAGCAGAAATGGCCTGAGTCTCTGTTCCTCCATCAGCATTATTGAAAGTTAGTATGTGCTTTATCAGAATTTCCCTAGTTATGTATATCTACACTGTAGACATACAGCAGATTGTAACGACTTTAAATATCATGTAACCACTTTAAATCACATTAAATATCCATCCTATTGAATTCTGGTAAGTGTAGCTCCATCCTGGATAATGTTGGAAATAGGAGCATAAGGCTTTTGACTGATTTATTTAAAACATTCCATCCATTTCTCTGAAAACAGGTGCAAGATGGTGAAAGGACAAACCTAGCAATCTTGGAAATAATTATAAAATTTAAGTTAATAAACAACACTACTGAATGATTTTTAAAAATAGCAGCTAAACATAAGGCTAAATGCACACACGTTTACACAAATTGTCAATTGTTTTAACTAAATGTTTTCTTATTTTACAGCTGCCTTAAATAATAGTGTCATGCTAGATTTCTTTGGGCAAGCCATTCCACTTTGTCATTGTTATGTCCCTTCAAGTCACTTTTGATATGTGGCAACTCTATTGTAGGGTTTTCTTGGCAAGATGTAGTTGGAGAGGACGTTTGCAGCTGTCTTCCGGTAAGGCAAAGAGAGCCAGAGTGGGGATTCAAAGCAGAACTAAACAGAAAGCTGTGCTTCAATCTTTCCCAAGGGGATGGTGGGAGTTGTACCTCAACATGTATGGAGGGTCCTAGGAAGGTGAAGGGTAGAGCTTGCGCCTGCCCAGCTGATTTCATGAGGTTTGGGAACTTACAATAGTGTTTCTGATTATGGCTGGAACAGTAGGGAAGAATCCTTAAAATAACCACATATATATATTTAATTATTTGTTACATTAATGTTCCCCCTCCTCCAATGAGCATCTTTGGCTTTCCTCACAATAACCCTGTAAGGAAGGTCAGCCTGAGAGGTGACTGACCAAAGATCATTCAGTGAGTTTTACTACTCAGTGGTAGATTAGAATTCAGATATTCCAAATCCAGTTGTGAGTGTGCCTCATACTATATCTAGGGCCTTATGCCCAAGAAGCAAACTTGTGGCCAGTGCACCTCAATCACAATGTAAAGTGTCTGCCTGGTTCCTTTGCAAAGCATGAGTGCTTTTCAAACTCAGTCATACCCACCAACTTTCCATAGGTGAAAACCAAAACACAGGGGTCCAACCAACATGTGCTCAAGATGGCAGAAGTTATTAGTGAGGAAGAGCACATGATGTAGCCTTGAGCAGCCCCTGTAGGTTGCGTTTAAAATGTTTTAGCAAATGGACCAGGATGTATAGAGAGATTAAGCAAAGTGTAGCAAATTAGAGACAGTTTGTGCTATGTCAGGAAGAACTGGGACCAACTGTGCAAGTTAGAGATAAGCAGAGCATCTTGTTATGGGAAACAGGAACTGAGTGAACGGGTACAGAATGTCAAAGTGAGCCTTCATGAAGCGTCATTAGCATTGTGAGGGAGGGACTGAAAATGTGCAAAGTGGCAGGTTTGGGGAGGAGGGCTAAAGGAAACGAAATGTACTGTTCCTATAAAATATCTATGTTAACTCATTTCAGGGCTTTTTGGCTTTTTGGGATGACCCAGCCAGAGCCCGCGCGTTAAATAAATTTACTCTTTTTCCAACTCTCTGGTCTCCTTATCTTCGAGTGCCTGCAACACACACAAGTTAGGAGAGGTTGCAGCAATTTGCTTTTGCCTGAGCCTACTGGGAAGGGCAAGATTTCCTCCCCTGCTTTCCTTTCTTCCTTGCTGAGTTGCGTGCAAACGACTTTTCCCCTTGGAACTCATTTTGCAGCAACTGAGGTGAGCTGGAGGCAACTGGGGAAAGTGGGAGGAGGAGAAGAGGAAAACTGGGACATTTAAAGAGCAGCTGAAAAAGAGGGACCACAGAAGACTATGGGAGGGGTACGAAAGGTATGAAAGGCTAATCGGAACTATTGGAGGGGTACGAAAGGCTCCTCATAGCAGCCACGTCCTCGCCCCAGGCCACCCCCTCGGTATTCTCCCTTCCCATCAGCTCCTGTAGCTTTCTAAGCCCAACAGGTGCTGGGCTTAAGCCTGAAAAGCGTGTCCTCGGATCTGTTCTCCTTCCCCTTCCCAACAAGCGCGGGTGAGACAGAACTCGCCGGAATCTGCCCATGCCCAGAGGCACCCTCTTTTCCCGAGCTCCGCTTTCGGCCGGGGCTGAGACGAAGCCGCCTCGATCCGCCCGCGGCTTCCCCCTCCGCCGCTCCGTCCTCTCCGCCTGCACCCCCTCCTCTATGCCTCCGCCGCCCTCACATCCTGCCGCCGCCGGTTTCGCAGCCTTGGACAAGCAGGGAGGCCGCAGACAAAGGCGGGACCGCGGCCGTGGCCGCTTCCGCGCGCAACGGCCACCCCTCGAGGGCTGGCAAGCGGCGGCGGCGGCGAAAAGAGGAAGGGGCGGCCGCTCCCGGAGGCAGCCGTGAGGTCTTGGCACGCGGCGAAGGGTCGGGGCGGGCGGGCGGTCTTCCCTCTCCATCCCGCTGAGGCGCACCCGCTCCCCCTCCCTCCCCGGGCACACCTTCCGCCTCTCTCTCTCTCTGGTGCCACAGCCTTCGCCGCCCCCCGCTCGAGGACCCGCCGCCTCCCACGTGGAAGCCCGCGTCTGGAAGGGCTGGCTGGGTGGAAGAGCTCCGGGTAGGAAGGGCGTGGGAAAGCCGCGGGGGTGGGGGCAGAGGAGAGCCGGCTGGAGAGGGCAGGCTGGACGGCCGCAGGGACGAAGCGGGACTCGCCTCACCAAGGCGCGCGCGTCTCGGCTCCCCGCCTCGCGCCCAGGCACCAGGGAGGGGGCGGCGGCGGAGGGAGGCAGCGTTGCCGCCTCTGCCCTCCCCCCGTTTCCCGAGGGGCTTCTCCGTGCCCATTCCCCTCCTCTCCCTGCCCGGCCTTGGGCCAGGCGCTGCCCTCCGGGCCCTTTCTCCCGCCCTTTTGCATCCTCCTCCCGGCCACCCACCGCCCTCTCGCTTCACACCCCCCCTTTCCCGCTCGCTCTGGCCAGCCTGGCTTCTGTTTTCCCGGCTGAGGCGATGGGGGCGACCCCTTGGCCCCGGCGGATCCCTCGTCCCCTGGGCGGGCCGTCCCCCGGTGGGTAGGGCGGGGGCTGTCCGGGCGGCAGCGAAGGCAAATAAAAAGAGAGAGGGAGAGCCGCAGAGAGCGCCGGCAGTAGGTGCTGCTTCCCTGGGCCGCGGCCAGCACCCTTCCCACCAGCGGCAGCAGGAGCGGCGGCCAGGCGGCGAGAAGCCCGGCGGCAGCCAGCCGGCCACAACGGCGGGTGAGTAAAAGGAAACGCAGCCCCTTTGCACGCGCTGGGCGCGGGAAGGAGGGGAGGGGAGGGGAGGGGAGGCGGCGGTGGCGGGAAGCGCTCCGGTCTGGACGGGTCGCGGAGGGATCGGGCGGGACCTTCCTTCGCGCCGCTGCTTCCCGTCGAGAGAACGCGAGGGAGACTTCCGCACTGTGCTCTTATAGCGGTATCATTCCACTTCCAACATCCTATGGCATCCTGGGCTTTGCAGTTCCGGAAACTGCAAACCCCAGGATGCCATAGGATGTTGAAAGCGGGATAGTAGCGCTATAACAGTCTGGTGCGGAAATGGCCTTAGATCCTCTCGTGGTAATGTCGAGTCTCCCCTCCCCTTTTTTCCCTTCTGTGCCCAGTGTCTCCGACAGCCCTTTCTCCCCCCCGCCTCCCTTTTCCCTGCTTCCTTTTGAATGGGAAGGGCATCACCGAGTTTTTCCAGCCCCTTGTCCCCATGCCCCTAGACGGAAGGGAGGCTTCCTTGTTTAGTAAGTGGAACGGTTTTGTAATGTTGGAATTTCCTCAAAATGGTCTTCCCCACAAACTCCCCTGCTCCACCACCACCACACCAACGCGTGCGCGGGCATTGGGTAAAAACTTCTGTTTCCATTTTTTTTTTAAAAAAAAGGTTAGTTACTCCGAATGCTGGGGCCGCCTGTAGGTTTATTAATACGCAGTTTTGTTCTCGGACCTGCACAGAGTAGCTATTGGTCGTGGTTTGTTTTCTTTCTTTTTTTTCCCTTTCCCCTTTGCAGTGGTAAGGTCTGTTGGAGGGATGGAGGGTGATAATCCTGCAGTTTCCGCCTAGCAAGTAGTTCGTTCTCCAAGTGTGAGGAGGACAAATGTGAGGCAGAAAAAAAAAAGTTTTTGGAGAGAAAACGCTTCAAAGTTTTCATGGGCTGCGTGTAGGCTGAAAGTTTATAAAGTACTGCCAAGCGCGTGTGAGAACAAACAGGATGGCATGAATGCCCTTGGATCCATCAGCAGGGAGAGATGGGTGGAAATCAGAAGGTTCCAGCGAAACTTTCAATCATTTGTCTCATTTTTGATTTGCTGAAAGTGGCTGGAATTGAAAATGTTGAATATCACTCTTCTAGAAAAAGAACAACCTGCTGAGATAATAATGTTAACAATCAGCGCTGCTGTTCTTTCCCAAAGATCTGTCTATTCGCACCATCTGTTGTGACAAAACAGACATCTTGTATTCCTCTTGCGTTTGCATTGTGCAGCATTTGGTGTTAAAAGAGGATGAATTGCTTCTTTATCTTCTTATAGAATCATAGAATCATAGAAATGTAGAGTTGGAAGAGACCACACGGGCCATCCAGTCCAACTCCCTGTCATGCAGGAACACCCTCAAAGCACTCCCGACAGATGGCCATCAAGCCTCTGCTTAAAAACCTCCAAGGTAGGAGACTCCACTACTCTCCGAGGCAGCAGATTCCACTGCCAGACAGCCCTGACTGTCAGGAAGTTCTTCCTGAGGTTCAGGTGGAATCTCCTTTCCTGCAGCTTGAATCCATTGCTCCTTGTCCTGGTTTCTGGAGCAGCAGAAAACAAGCCCCCTCCTTCCTCTACGTGGCATCCCTTCAAATATTTAAACATGGCTATCATGTCCCCTCTTAACCTCCTTTTCTGCAGACTAAACATACCCAGCTCTCTCAGTCTATCCTCATAGGGCATGTTTTCCAGGCCTCTCACCATTTTGGTCACCCTCCTCTGGACTTGCTCCAGCTTGTCAATATCCTTCTTGAATTGGGGTGCCCAGAACTGGACACAGTATTCAAGATGGGGTCTAACCAAAGCAGAGTAGAGTGGTACCAGTACCTCCCTCGATCTAGACACCATACTCCTGTTGATGCAGCCGAGAATTGCATTGGCTTTCTTGGCTGCCGCATCACACTGCTGACTCATGTTCAGCTTCTTATTAACAGTGGACATGATCCACTGGGAAACCTTTGCAATTCACACTTATTTCAGTGACTGATTGATTGAGTCTTGTGTACTTGATTGATTGTACCTTAGGTACTTGAACAGATATCTTTTTGTCATCTTTTCCCGACACAGATAAACAATACGGTATTTAAAGGAAGACTAGTTTGTTGAATTTGCAAATTCATGATAGGACTGTAGCATGAATAGATTTCGCATACACAAACTCTTTGATGTGAGTTTGGCTCTGGGTATTTTGTATTTTTCAAGTGGATTTATCTGCCATCTGTTACTAGGCAATGAGAAGTGTGAATTATATATAAAAAAAGTTGACACTTGGGTAGACACATTTGGATTTCAATGTGTCATTATTCTTAGCTTTCAACTTATTTAAGGTTGCAGTGCTACCCAGAGGCAGGCACAACTAGGTGAACCTATTTGATTTTAATAGAATGTAGATGGGTGAAACTGTGCATGAGATTGATGCTTGTATTCTCAGGAAAGATATTGCCATCTGTTCTTGAGAAAAAAATTCACAGGCTATGATTTTGTCCCAGTAGGAATCACAGACATTTCCCTCCCGCAGCAATGGGGAGACAAGCATTGTTAGAATTGTGAAAAGAGTAGTGAAAGCAATGACAGCTGGTAACATAAAAGACAGCTCGAGAAGTGCTTTTGTCCTAGATCTTAACAGAAGTGAAGGGAATACTTGGAAGGCTAGAAGATCCTACTGACCAAGTGCCTCTCAGATCCATGTTTTCAGTATACTGTTTGCACTATTTCGTCATTGACTTTGGAAGATCAGTGGTTCTCAGCCTTTGAACTTCACTTTCTTACCATCCCTTATCATTGGCCATGCTCAGTGAGACTTACGTGATTTGAAATCCAAAACACATGAAGGTCCAAAGGTTGGGTACTACAGAGGTAGTTGATCCTGTATACCTGTCTGCACAGCAAAATATAAAGCAGAGCAGTTGAAATTAGCTACAGCAACACAGAGATGTTTTCTGTGGCTTTATATGGAGGAAGTAAAGTTCAACAGTTCCAAAAGCTCCCCCCTCCTCTGGAGACAAAGAATCTGGGAGCTCGAGGCCATTCCTTAAGTTAGGGGATTGCTTTCTATCCATACTCAAGGATAGTTAGTTTAGAATGCTTGGATATGGCAAAAAGAAGGAAGCAATATCCCACATTCTAAAGATAGTGTAACACTGAATAATTAAAACCCTATTAACCATTTTCTGCATTTACAGTTAGAGTGCTGTGGCTTTTTTGCAGCCTTCTGCTTGTGCCTTTTCTTATTAGTACCAGTGACTGTGAGTATAGAGTAAGTGGATGCTAGTTTTTCTAGGCTTATTGATCCATGATAATGCAAAGTAGTCTTCCACATGCACTAAAAAGGTAAATAGAAGCTATTAATTACACTGACAGAACAAATGAAATATGTTCCTGACACACCTCTAAAAAATGATTCAGAAAGTTAAGAAGGATTTCATCAATTCAGTTTCATGTTGTGTATCTGGACTGTCCTTGATTTTTATATACTAGATCCTTCAGCCAATTATATAGTCATCAGTTTCCCTAACAAAGCCAATAGAAGTGTTGCCTAATTCCTTTTTAAACAGAAGGTTAGACTGGAGGACCCGCTTACTTTTAGGACTGTGCTAGTGTTAGAGTCAAAGCAGTCAGAAAATTTAAGCTGCAGGTTTTATTGATGCAAGCCCCTCATCTCCAGGCCCCCCAAAATCATGAGTCTTAGAATAGCAGGCTGTATTCATTTTGCAGAACCAGAAGGCTGGAATCTTCTTTGCGTCTTGCTGTTATGTGCCTTCGAATCTACCTCAGCTTGTGGCAACTCCATGGTATAGTTTTCTTGGCAAAATTTTGTTCAAGGGGGGTTTGCCATTGCCATATTCTGAGGCTGAAAGAGTGTGACTTGCTCAAAGTCATCCAGTGAGTTTCTACGGCTGAGTGGATTTGAACCCTGTGAGTCCTAGAACAGTATTCAAACCACTACACTGTGGTCTCTTCCTGGTTCCCCATGCATGTGTTAGTTTTTGTACAGAAGTGGTTGGACTTTTTCATCCCATGTGCAACATCTGGATTCAGTTTAGGATTTTGGAGGTAGAGTTGAGCATGTGGTGCCATTGTGCATTTGGCTGTGCATACAGATACATATATGCTTGCCGCTGTACAGTGTTGCCACACAATACAAGGCGTTGCATAGAGAATAATTGCATAACTCCACATTTTGAAAAGTATACATGTCAGCACTGGTGTACTTTCTTGGCTACACTTGGCTTTAGGTTACAAACTTTACATAATTTTCAAAGAAGAAAATGCCCAGCACTTGATTGTATACAAGCTATAGAAACTGTGGCCTATATATTGGTGTATTTTAGAGAATAAAAAGATTGAATCTTTGGCAGTTATAAATGAAAAGCTTGTATCTTTAGCAGTTAATAGAGTATTTTTCACTCCTAAATTGCTCATACTAAGGATTCTTACTTTACATCTCAGATTGTCAGATTCTCACTTGCCTCTGTTAACGCTGATGATACTTGACTGTTGCTGTCTGCATATTAATACCAATAATGAAACTGGCAGAAAATTAACCCACTGCTAGTAGCTCAGGTTGATTTCATTTTGCTTTCCTTTGAGACAAGCTGAAATGGTTATAATGGTTTCTGTCTCCATTTTATTTTTCCTATTGTATCTCTCAATTCCTGGAGGTTGCTGCCTTCCCCATTAGCGGGATGGTAAATCAGTAGTGGATTTGAACCTGAATTTAAAACAGCTATTTAAAGTACAGACTAAAACTCAGAGCAGTTTTACTGTTCCTCTAACATGGAAGCCACCAGTCACCACTGCGTTGAATGCTAATAATATCCTATAATGTTAGCAGAACTTGACAGTGGGAAATCAGTGCTTTAGTCAGCAGCAGAAGGGAGAATAATCCAACCATCCTGCATATCTCAGTAATTCATGAAGCTGAATATATAGAACATTTTTTCTGATGTCCATATATTGTGTGTCTACCTGCCTTCAGATTGCCTGTTCACAGTTTTATTAGGCAAAGAATATTCAGAGGTGGTTTACAATTTCCTCCTCTTGAATATAGCGTAGAACGCTTGGTGTTTCTTTGTGGTCCCTCATCCAAGTACTAACCAACCCTGTCCCTTCTTAGTTTCTAAACTCAGATGATATCTGGTACCTTCAGGATATTTAGGCCTATCAGTTTTTAAAAGGTATGTAAGCTATGCACAGGAACACATTTACAGCTCCAACATTTTCTCTTGATTACTTTTGCCTAGTTCAATTCACACTGTAAGTTGCAACTGCAGTTGCGACATGTACCCTGTGGTATATGTACTGGTAAGCATATCCTGTATGGAATAAACCAGAAAGCTTGACAGGCCACAGTTTCTTTTGATCTATTTGTGGCTTTTCTATAAACCTAGAGGTGTCTCTCTTCACTTTATTCAGAGGTTATTCCTGCAAACACTGGTGGTAGATGGATAAGCAAACAGAATACACACATACACACAATACATGTGTAAAATTTGAATTGGTGGTCTCACACACATATCTTTCTCATATGCATATGTATTGTTTTTTTCCATCCAGCACATGAACAAGAGTGTTGTTGAGAGAGACGTCAAACAAAGCCTAAGCTGCTGTTGCAGACAGGAAGGAGGCCATAAGTTTTGTAGTCTGTTTTGATTCAGTTTCTCTAAGAAAATACTTGGTTCTCACTCTGCCTATTTGATTTAGAGGTCCTGCACTCGATGGACAGGACCTTCGGAAGTCAGTCTGTGTATTGCCTAAAGTGTGGCATAATCATAGGACTAGGTCAAATGAATGAGCAACACAAAATCATTGTTCTAGTAGTGTTTACATAAATAATTCACAGAACGTCTTTCTTCATAAGAAGTTAACAGTAAATATACAGTAAAACAGCAGTGAAACAGGAAAAAGACTATTAAGAGTTCAATAAAACCAAGACCAGGGTTCAGCACCTTTAATTCTCTGCATGGATAGATACTTAAAACAACAACAACAACAACAAAACACCTAACCTTTGGAAAAATTGAATCACGAGTGTCCAGTGTATCTAATATCTTTAGCTTTAGTACCCGACCCAGCTCTTTGCTTTGAGGCATGATTCTTTATTGTCCCCATGCAAAGCTGTTATACATAATGCCCTGAGGCTTTAACAGAGCCCTTGGGATCCCTGGTGTGACACAAATTATTGAGCCTCTGTTACTGTAAATCTGCCTGTCCCTGAGTTTATGAAGCCAATGAAAAACAACTCAGAGAGACTGAGTAGGGTAAGAAGACTTATTTAATTAAAATCAATTGTACAATCGGACTGACTGTTGTGTTTCCCAGAAAATAAGTCAGTCCTGAACACATTCTTCATTTGAAATTTATATTCTCCTTGTTCTTTCAAAAGTACACATTTGGATTCCATTGGCTGTGAAATATGCAAAATGTTTCTAACCCAAAATGTTTCTGATGTCTAGAGCTAACATTGCTTGCTGTTTTTCTCCTGAGAGTTAAAATCTTTATCTCCCAGGACACTGCCCTTCAAAAGGACTGATTTACTGATGACAGCTAAAAGTATTTAGTCCTCTGCCCCTTTCCTTTTCAGTTTCATTAGTGGTGAAAACCTAATAAAAATCTTTCCTCAGAAGATAATTCCACTGTGTTAAGTGGGATTTTTTATTTCCATGAACATGGGGCATGATTGCAGCCTTGGAAATACAGGTGTCAAAAAGAGTGGAGAATGTACATTTTTAATTTGGCAAACATTTCCAGCCAGCAGTGGAAAGGAAATGGAATGTGTGTGAGGGGGTGGAGTCTGTGATCAGCGGAAGAGAAGGTTTATTATGAGTAAATTTTAACATCATTCACTGCCAGTATGTGTTAGTTTTCCCAAACATGGGTTCCCCACATGGATTGGAGTACACATCGTCCTGGTGTACCAACCACATAGGCTGGGGCTGATTGGATATGTAAACAAAACATCTGAAGAAAACACTTTCTTTAGGGGGATTACCATGGTTCAAAAAGCCAAGGAAATGGCATCCATATCACTACCAATGAGTGGACAAGGGTGGCTTGAGCTGGCATGTGGTGGAGCTCTGCAATCATCACTGTTTCTTTGAACATTCAGACTCAGTAATTTGACATGGACACGTGTGTTGCCTTGTTTTTGGGTAACAACTCAGTTCTTTATATTCCTGCTTGGTGATTTAATAGGTAGTCCTTTTTCTTAGGACAACAGCTCTGTTGTGACAAAAACTTCTTCACTGGTAGAATTTCTCATATCTGAGAACTTGTTCAACTCAAAAGATTCTGCGTTAAGAAAGAAGGTGTCAATCTTATACTCTGAACAAATAGATGACTACCTTACCATGCACTACGTAGCTGTCTGGTTGTCAGTTATAATACAGATATTGTGGTTGTGTGCCTTCAAGTCGTTGCTAACTTACGGTGACCCTAAGGCAAACTGTTCATGGACTTTTCTTTGTAGATTTGTTTAAAGGAGGTTTTCCATTGCCTTCCTCCAGGGTTGAGAGTGTGTGACTTACCTAAGGTCAGCCAGTGGGCTTCCATGTCAGAGCAGACATTTGAACACAGGTTTCCAGGAGTTCAGCACTCAAACCACTACAGCATCCTGGCTCTCATACCTACAATGATGTATGTTTTATTTTCTTCCTTCCACATAGCCTTATACCACCAAGTAATAAAGCTTTCTCATGTAACTGGGAAGTCATCCAGCCTCATTAATGACTCTGAGTGAGGAAAACACACCCCTGAGATAGAAACATTAAGTAAGACCACGGAGACCATGCTGCCATCAGAGTAGTCAGTATCAGGCAAGATTGATACTTGCTGAATATCAGCCTAGAAAAAAATTACCTTTTGGGCAAGAATTCCCAGAATCCCAGACTTTTCCAGCTAGCACCATTTCTGCTGTCTGGCTATTTTTGAGAGCTGTAGTCCAAAAAAGTATGTTTCCAGGGCCTAGTACAAGGCAGCTTCTTTTGTTTGTAGAATATTATCATAAGGATAAATTTGTTTCCTCTGATTTTCCTTCATAGATTTGAGATTTCTAAAGCCATTTCTGCTCTACACTGTTAGCCTTTTGCAGCAAAACTCAGTGCAAATCTACTTTGATCTACCCACACTTAAAGGAAAGAGCAGGTTTTTGCTGGTGTTGTTTTGTTATCATAATTCAGTGGTGTGGTCACAATTTGGGGTGTCCCACAAACTGCCTGTTTGCCACTCTGTGGTATTTCAATGCGAGAACCATTTAACCTACCTAAAACATTTTTTTCCAGTCTTTAAAGTGAAGTAAGTCCTAGCTTCTCAGCAGAAGTGTGACCCATGATCAGAGATGCTTAGCACATTGCAAGTATATTGGTTGGTTTACCTGGTACCAGAATGTTTATGTTTTTAACATCAGTTTTAAGAATGGTCCACGCTAATAAGTCTGTGTAGTCTCAGCCACAGTCACGTGTACATTCTGGATAATTCTTCATGCACTGTTACTGATGAAGTGGGCTATGGTTCATAGAAGCTCATATAGTAATAATTGGTTAGTATTTAAGGTGCCATGGGATTCTGTTAATTTTCTTGGAGTATTTTTAAATTTATGTTTTGATGTGTTTGCGTTTCTTCTCGTTTACTTAGAAAAAAAATGCTATCTCTTGAGTCAAATGTAGTTGTATACTTATTAGATCCATAGAACTACATGGAGCCAGGGCCACTAGTGAACCTACCATTGCAAGGGGGGCAAATCCACTCTTGGTTTTACTGTTCTTCCATGTACAGCTGCTTCAAGTGGAATGGAAGTTTTTCTGGTGCTTGTGAAAGCTCTTATTCATACTGGAGCAGATATATAAGGAGCAACAGTAAAATCAGGGAGGAATTCACCATTCCTGTTGTGATGGACCTTCTTTCTGCCTCCACATGGTTGGCCTTGACTGTTGTTAGTATAACAAAGAGTTTTTCTAGGTGGACAGCTGCTAGGGCTGACAATCAAAAGATATTGTGCAAACATTCCCCCTCAGCAGAGTATTTAATGGAACCAAAGGGAGAAAAAAATGTTGTCCAGATCCCCCACCAGGACCACCACAAACTTCAGTGAATAGGGGAGGGCCATTCTACAATAAAAGTCTTATCTGGAAGCATGCTAATTTGAATCCACTGATATCTCTGAAATCGTGTTTGTTTGAGTTGTGTTGGGTGCTAGATGTGTATTCAACTGATTTTGCATATTTATATACATTTGTGTATTTGTACATTTGTATATCAGTTTGAATATCAGCTTGTCTGTTGATTTTGTGAGTTTCTATATTGATTTTGATTTTTCTGTCCAAAGTGAATATTTGTTAATCAGCATCTCCCCTGCCTCTTTATTGCTGTTATTGCTGTTGTTGTTGTTGTTGTTGTTGTTGTTGTTGTTTTTATGCCTTCAAGTAATTTCTGACATATGGCAGCCCAAGGGTGAACCTATCACAGGGTTTCCTGGGGCTGAGAGTGTGTGATGCACCCAAGGTCACCAGGTGGGTTTCTGTGACCAAGTGGGGAATTTTGAACCTTGCTCTCCATGGTACAACTCTCAAAAACTTTTACACCACACTGGCTCTCCTCTGCCACTACTTGTGCTTATGATAGATAATTTCTCGTAAACCAAAAGGAAAATGCTTTTAAAATGATTACTTACATGTTTAGAAACCAATGCAAACAACTTGCAATTTATCAATGTGAGTTAACAATTAACACTGCAGGATCAGAATAAATGGTATGCTTCAAACAATGAGAAAACAGTGATAAAACACAGCAGGAATTCACAGAGACTGGAATAGGATGATTGGGAGTTTTCACTCTTATCAACAGAGCATGCCAGTAACTAAGTATGGAGGAGTAGCTACCAGAAAATTAATACAAACTGCCCATGATCTTTTGCTGATTACTGCATTTTAGTACATAGTTACACAGTAGTCAAATTTCTTAACCTCTCTCATGCTGTAAAGTGCTTGTTTTTATTTATCCAGAAATTTAAACCAAAATAATCACAGTAAATTGCAGTAAAATGGGGAAATTTGAACAGCTGAAGGTTGGCTATGTTGTTGATACATTATAGTCTTTCAGGCACCAGATACAGATTTATTCATTCTCCGGAGCATATTAAGAAGTTTTCAAAGTGTTCCTGGGTCATAGTATTTTTCTACTTTACTGCTGATTTCCCTTGAAGTTTATAAGCTGTGGTTGTTGTTATTTTGCTGCTATAGCAGGAAATCCTCTTGGCAGGAATCCTCTTAGTCACCTACACTGGTGTAATGGACTCTTATGCGGGCAAAAAGCATGTTTTGGGCTGGTGCACAGTGAGAAAGGTAAGAGAATAGAGATGTGAAGGTCCAGGAA
Source organism: Ctenosaura bakeri (assembly GCA_948474755.1). Taxonomy (NCBI): domain Eukaryota; kingdom Metazoa; phylum Chordata; class Lepidosauria; order Squamata; family Iguanidae; genus Ctenosaura; species Ctenosaura bakeri. Next base: position 82,473 of record CAOLHI010002206.1, read on the forward strand.
AAAAAAATCAGAATTCCCCCTTTCCCATTTCTTGTCAGGAAAAATTTGGAAAATTGAAAAAGAAAAAAAGAGATATATTTTGGAATATTTTCTTTTAGAATAATTAAATATTTGAGACAAAGTTTTCATGTATTTACTCTACACAAATTATTTCTAAAAGCTATATAAAAGGAAGATTTTTATATAAGACTATATATAGTATCTTATCATTGCAATTCTTTGTATCTTTTTCAGTTAAATTAAAACTAGGAATTAATGCTATATGTCTGCATGACACTATGAAGGACTAGAGGAGACAAAATAATTTTCTCGGTTTTACTGCTGTTGGTAATTTCTTCTGTTTTTATTGCTTCTACTCTTAGTAAATGTGGCAAAACCAAAGAAATTTCTTATTTTTCAGAACTTCATGGCTTCGTTTGAATCAAGCAAACAAAAATTGTTTTAAAAAGGAAATTCAGGAACATGATGGTTTTATGCCAAGCAGAATTTCATAATTGTATCATAAATAATATTATGTATATAATACTTTTTTTCCTAAAGTAATAAAGTGATTTTTGGTTTGTAAAGGATAGTAATACCACTTTTCCCTCCAGTTTGTTTTTGCCTGAAAAAAAAACAACAACCTTTTTTTCCCTATGGTTTCATAGCTATAGAAAATTTTACATGGTAGAGAAAGCCATTTCCACTGCCGGATAAAACTGTCTTGCCAGCTTCCAAATGGCATGGGAGCCAGAAATGCAGTTTTCTTTCTTCACAGAGATAACTTTCTGTGTCATGGTCTCATGGATGCTCTGTACTTTACGCATGCCACTGGGCTATATCTGTCCCCTATCTATTACTGTAACCCTAATTTCTACTGCTGAATTTATGGAAAGTGGTAGTAGAGAGTAGCCTAAGTGAATTTATGGGGGCCAACCTGACTCTTATGGGTCAACATGATGCACTTCCAGGAAATACTCATTCCCTGGAGGTTGCCCATCCATGATATAGTCTGATTGGACAGGAGAATTACAGATGGCTGAGTAGGCTGCTGCATTTTTAAGCACTGAATGGAAATATGCCCCAAAGTACAGTTCTCCCTCCACATTTACGGGTTTCACTTTTGCAAATTTGATTATTTCTGAGCTGCCCACTTGCCCTGTTCTTCCCCTCCCATTCCCTGGCCTAGGTGGGTGCAGCGAGGGTGATTGCCACTCTTTCTGCTATTGCCAGTCCCAGCGCACCCTGGGCAGGGGGCAGAAGGTGCAGGGTCATGATTGATGGTTCCTGCGCTCCTTCCATCACCACCTGTGTGGGCATGCCCTGGGCAGGCAGCAGAAGGTGCAGGTGGGGGGCGCAGGAGAAAACCAATGGGGAAGAAGCTTCTCTGCTTTACGTTCTCCTCATCCTCATCCTGCACCCCCTCATGCGTGCAATCGTGAGGGTGGGGGCGAGGAGAAAGCCACGCGGGGAAGATTTTTCCCGGCTTGCCTCTCTCCTGCACCCCCCCCCACATGATCACCATTGCAAGGGTGGGGTGAGGAGAAAGCCAAGCAGGGAGACTCTTTCCCTGCTCCTCTCTTCTGTGCCCACCCCCTATGCAATCACAATTGTGCAGTTGTAGACCCGGGTTATTCACATTTTTTTTTTTACTTTCATGAGGGTTCTTTTTCCCAATCTGCCATGAAAGTGAAGGGCCTACTGTAGTTAGAATCTCCATGAGTATTTAATGCAAATGTTCAGTAGTGGCCATGGTTTCAGTTTCCCCTCCATTCCTACAACTTCTGTACTCCCTTAGGGGAGAATAATATGGAGAATAGGGTGTAAGATTCTTGCCCTTTATTATCTTCTACAAATTTTGACAACCCTGCCATGTTCACAGTCAGGGTAAACTGTGGATTTGTTCCATTATCTTGGTGAATGCCTAAAGAAACTATAAGATTTCTGATCCCATATAGTGATTTCGAGATGGGGCAGTTATTTTGGATTAACTAAACCAAAGTTAATAGTGATAGTCTGTGGATATAGTATTGTGTACATTGTTTCTTTTAATTTTCCTATTTGTTCAAAAGTTAAATGTTCAGTGAACTACCACAAAAGTGGCAACCCTACAGTTTGTAGCTCCGACTTCCAAATATACAAAATTGCAGTGTTATGGAGTAGCTTTGTGACAGTGTTTGTGTTGAACAAAAAACAGCAGAGATGGGTTTTATCTACGTTTTCCTTTATCACAAAGTATTGTTACACACCACAGAACATTGTCTTTTTAAGTGTGATCATATTGTGTTAACATGGTCTCTGTGGTTGAAGAATTTTCAGAAGGATAGTCTTTTCCACAAGAAACACTCTCAGTATCTTATCTTTCATGATAGGCCCTTTCTGCACCACCCTCCCAACCTGCCATGGGGATGGAAGAAAGAAGGGACAATGACACTTCTGCATGACGTCATTGTGGTCCTGTCCTTCTCCCATCCCCAGGCAGTGCAATCACTGATTAAATCATTGACAGGTTTTCCCCATCAATGGCCTGAGATTGTGCTGCCATCATGGACTTACCTGTTGTGTGGAAGCCCAGGAAGCATAACGGCTGCACTTCCTACTCCAGTGCGGCCTGGGAAAGTATCTGGCTGCACTGCAGAAGGAAGAGGCAGGGCCATCACACTTCCTTCACCACAGAGCCAGCCAGTGTAGAGGGGAGCGCTTCAGTTGCTCTCCCCTCCAGCAGAGCTGTTGGAAGGATCCCCACTGGAGGACTTTGTGACAGAGCCACAGTCTCTTGCAGTAAAAACAACTGAATAAATTTCTTACTCTTTAAAGTGCCTCTACAAACGCAACTGATAATAAATTTATTGCTATTTAAAGTGTGCACATTGTTGTGATAGCTGAAGACACTAGCAATGCTAATTTTCCCTTTGTTCTTGAAGAGAATACTGTAAATAGAATACTGTATAGCTGTTAACTCTCTTTTTCTTCCTGACATAATATGTAACATTAGCCATAGTACAGCCGTAGGTCAGAACTATCATTTTCAAATTACCAGCTCTTTAGTCATCATTATTATAAAGGCTTTTTTTTTTTTTTTGGATGCTGGCATAAGCAATCTAACAAAATCTTGTGGATTAGTTATAAGTGACTCTTGTCACTTATCACTCAGTAACTTATATTTGAACCAATACTCTTCGAAGAGTAATTAATCAAAGGAAATTCTGAAAAATTACATTTGTGTGACTTTAGTTGCAGATTTTCTTAGGAGACTGTTGTTACTAAAGGGTGTTTAACCTTTAACATATCCCATTTCTGCTGAGTTCCCAACCCATTATCCAGTGTCAGCTGTACCATCTATTTGCTGAATGGATCACTTTTCTATTTAATTCTTCATATAGTATTTCTGCCAGAATTGCAGGTGCAAGACCTTCCTTGAGTGGTGTCATCAATACAAGTAGAAAAAAGTATGATTTTTGACAGTGTATTTAAATTAAATTAATGCTTATATTATTTGATATACGGCTAGGTAGAGATGAAAATAAGTTAAAAAGCAAGACATAAAACTAAAACTGTTCAGTTAAAATTTTCATTTAACTAATGGAAATTAAAAGTTCTGGATATGATAGAGATAGGAAAGCTAACATTTTCACTGAAAAATAAGTCTATCCAGAATTTTGAAAGGGAATGGAGAAAAGTCTTAAATTGGATAAAGATATAGTAATAAGAAAAGGAAAAGAATAAAGCAAGATTGTATGTAATACAAGGCAACAACATAATAAGGCAATGTAACAAAGCAGCAATGTTACAATGTAAGATGCAACAATGTAAGATTACCTTTTGAAGAGAAACTATGTATGAATGGAATGTAAATAAGCAGACTCAACTAAAAAAAAGAAAAAAGCTTGGAAGTGGGGAAGGATTTTTTTTAATTTTCACTTTAAACTTTAATAAAAATATTTTAAAAATAAATAAAATTTTCATTTAACTGCTTTCCTCAATAACCCAGTTGGGATTTCAGATTTACCCTTTGAGAACATTCAAGAGGTAATAATTCTAAGAAAAGAAAGTTGGTGTGTAGAATTAACTTTTTTTTACAGCCTAGTTCAAAGGCTAGCTATAAATTAATGTGTTCCAGATTTATTAACAGTGGTATAGGGGTCTGAGTGTTCAGCAGGCTAAGGTTCAAATGCTCGATCTACTGGGTGATCTTGGGCAAGTCACACTCTCTCATCCTGAGAGGAAGATAATGGCAAAAACCTTATGAACAAATATTTTCAAGAAAACCATGTGGTTTGATTTGAAAATAGACAACCGTAACAAATTTTAGGGTCTTGGCAGCTATTGAATGTATGCATTAAGTTCAGTAAATGCATGCATTTAAAAAAAACCTTCTTAGAAATGAAAGATTATGGTCCAAATTTAATTGGTAGTACTAGATCCATGGAATCAATGGGATCCACATAAGTATTGACTTGCCATTCAGCAGTTGATTCCCTGGATTCTATCTAGATGGGATGAACATTTGGACTTAGGCCTCTTACTGCACATGTTTATCAGTTACCATCAGTGTAGATATGCAATTTTACAAAATTGTTCAGTACCAATACCTCTGCCTCCAATAAAAATACAATAGTTGATAGTATGTAACTGCTACTCATAAATAGAATACCTGCAGTTGCGTAGGGATGGGAGAGGGGACGGAAGGGGCAGTTTGCCCTCGGCAGCAATGTTTTTGGGACATCCTAGCCTGTAGCTATGCCCCTGTGTGCCCTGGCCATGCCCCCATGCACCATAGCCATGCCCTTGTGCACAGTGGCCATGCCCTTTGTGCCATAGTCCCATATCCTCTCCTCACACTCCAAGCTCTGCCACTGATACCTGGAGTAGACTGCTTTATCTTGCATAGCTGCAGTGTCCAGCAGGCTTTGCATCCATTTTCAAAACCATCCCACTGTAGTGTAATAAGAATTTTAACCATACCATGATATTAATTGCTATTTAGCTTAACTGTCAGTTTTAATTCTTGTCTTAATTCTATACTTCTCCTGGAAACCAGTTTTTGAATCAGCCTTACTCTGGGAAAAACTGCTCTGAGGCTGAGATTCCATTTGAAAAAAGAGCTTTCAATGAGATCTTGACCAGAGAGGATGTCTGGGTTGTATCCAAGCAGCTGAGGAACAGACACAGAGAACTGGTGTCTAAGGCTGGGAATTAATTGGCATAGACTGTCAAAAGTTTAAACTGTTGATAGTAAGAACTCTATACTTACATAACTTTGACAAGATATTTTACTTACACTGTTAGTGCAATAAAGGATACAGTTTGTTTTTATAACTGCTAAATAGGCCTGAGTTATCTAAAGTCACTGATGACAAAAAAGAACGTGCTAGCTTAAGTAAACTATTTGGTTCTGAGGGAACATTTAGCCCTTTGACATGAAGGTTGGGTTTAAAGAGTGGGGTTAGGGCAAAGTGTCAGTGTCAGGGTGGCTTATTAGATTGGAACTACAAAACAAATCTAGTGAGAAATAAGAGCCTGTCACAAAAGGATATAAAACAGCTGAGCTCATGTATTGGAAGACAGGTAAAAGGACATAGCTACTTCTGGTAGCTACATTTTTTAGTGCTACTTACCTCCAAAAGCCCCTAATATTTAAGCCATGCAGCCCCTCCTCCATATGACAATTTCTGAGTGGCTGGAGAGTGAGGGGTTAAGAGATTATCCATCCAGCCCTCTTCCTGTCACAACCCACCCACCAGCTACAGGAAGAGGGCTGGATACCTCATCACTCATTCCGCTGTTCTCCTGCAACTCAAAAATGACAGTGTTGATAGGGCTGTGTGGCTTAAAAGCTAGGTTTGTGGGGAGGTTTGATCATTGCAATGGTGCAGCAGCCATAAAAGTGATTTGCAGTTTCAGTGTCATAAATCACACACATGACACTATAATTGCTGAACAGGATGCCAGCCAGGTATTTCCAGATACAGTGCTGACTTTCACCTATAGGTGCTTGCATTCCAGTTGTTTTTCTTATACTTGCAGAACAAACTGGGAAAGAAGGCTAGTCCAAGGATTCATTTCCAAGTATTAGTGATTGGCCCTAGTGCTGAAATGGCAGTCAAACCAGCCTATCATATGTGTTTAATAGAAACATACCTTCTCTCACTTATTTAGGCAATGTATACTGCCAAGTCACAGTTGCTTTTAAACAGGCATAAATCATAGAGTAATGAACAGTAATAGCACCATGGTAAATTGAGAAGAACATAATGGAAGATACAGCCGTCTGTAGCTAATATTCATGGATTACCCCCAATATTTCAAGTGGTCTTGTTCTAAATACCACCTGCTTGGGAAATACCAGGAGAGGTGTTGTTGAGTTCATTTTCTGTTTATGGACAGCTTCCGATAAGCGTCTGGTTGTCTACTGTGGGAACCACTGTGATGGACTAGATAGACCTTTGGTCTGATTTGGCTTGGATCTTCCAATCTTTCTAAGCTCCTAATTGGCAGGTCTTATTGAGTAGTGATAACGGTGAAAAGCTGTCTTGATTGAGAATATTATTTTCTCCCTGTTCGATCCCTTTATTGCAATAGTTATTGGGCAATGACAATGTTCAGAGTTCCTATGCTATTCTATCTGACTCACCTCCTCTGATAGAGGAAAGAGTCACCACACACTTGATTTTTGAAGAGCATATACAATAGAATAGAAGGATAGAATATACAAGAATAGAATATGCAAGTTCTGTTGTATGATGAAAGAACATCTTTATGGGAAATGACATGCTGGTGATCAGTAAAAATGCCCTCAAAGTACAATTTTAATACAAATCTAAAATATTCAGAGACCATTTGAAACAGTGCTGACTCCTCCTTTGGATGTAACATATTCAGTTTATTATTCAGTTCAGATCAGCTTTTAAAGCCAGCTTTATGCACTTTACTCCCTGTGTAAGCTCCCTGCATGCCTAAGATAGCAATGTAATCTGAACTACATTTTCATGGAAGCAGAGGCACTTAATAGCACCGTGTTAAGGCTGGTTTGGAGGAGTTACTTCCCAGTATAGTAACAAGAAATCAAATGAGGAAGGAGGAAGATGCTTCTCCAATTTAACTTCAGAAAATGATTCCATGGATTGGTCAGTAACTTGGCAGCGTAGAAAAGCCAGTTTAAGGATGGCCCACTGATATATGAAGTATATGATACATGATATCATATACTATATGATATCTATCTATCTATCTATCTATCTATCTATCTATCTATCTATCTATCCATCCATCCATCCATCCATCCAACTATCTGATATTTCATATGATATATGAAACAGAAATGCTAAAAAATGGCATGTTTATTGGAGCTTAAACTTTGTTAAGTGGCCTCCAGCAATTCAATGGGTATTGGCTGGTTTCTCTCCACAGGCTTTGCTGGGATTAGATTTACTCATTGGCAGTGTCTTTTTTACTGACTGTTTCTTTTGGGAGACAGTGAATTGTGTTAGATTAAAGAGAAGGCCTGGATTATGGGCTATGTCCTGGTAGGAGGGTTTTCACAGTTTTTGCTACTAATAAGATTTTCAGCCCATTTATCTCTGTGGAGCTCGTACAGCATGTTTTGCATTTGCTAAGTTCATGTTTTCTGTCTAATGAATCTCATGTGGGAAAGATCAGGAGGAAGGAGGCAATCAAAATGGGAGTGAGCCTGGCTGATTATCTCAGAGATGAGAGTATGCAGGGGAGGAGACCCACTCCGTTCTCTACCTCATTGAGAGAAGATTTCAGAAGAAATTTGAATCTGCCCTCCCCAAGAGAAGGAGATACATTTTGAAAATAACATGCAAATACACTTGGTTTAATTTAATCCTTTTTTTTGCTATACTGTCTTGTCTGTATGTTTCCTGTTCACCATAAATATTTCAATCCTATGATTAGTAAAACAAATTATTTTCCTGTTTTCAAAAAGTGCACTCTTCGACAGTGTTTCAAGTATCATCCCACAGCTAGGGAGTATCACTTTTGGGTGACTAATTATTGTGCCACAAGCACATTCCATTTCAACGCAGGAAAATCAAAACATATTTGGGTAGTGCTAGTGGTCTGAAAATGAGCATAATTAGCCTAGTGGATCTGGGGAGCTGAAATGAGGGGTTGCAATTTAAAACAGCTTAAATTGATTGCTGCAGGACTGAGCCTCTTTGGGTAGCAACTTTATATACATTTACTTGTCTTTGGAAACATGGGAAGTTCAGGTACAGAAGCATGCATCTTTGTACAGTTTGCCATTGTGAGGATACCACAAATCACACTGTCCCATCATCCTCAGGAATATACACTGCCTTCTGCATTTTGTACACACACACTCTCTCACACAGAAGCATCCCCCATATGCATACACATGTGTGCACACATGCACACACATACCAGTGTATATATATATATATATATATATGTGCTTTCAAGTCATCTGTCAACCTGTAGTGACCCCATGAATTTCATAGGGTTTTCTTAGGCAAGGAATGCTCAGAGGTGGCTTTGCCAGTTCCTTCCTCTGAAATATAGCCTATAGCACCTGGTATTTGTTAGCAGTCTCCCAGCCAAGTGCTAACCAGAGCTCACCCTGTTTCACTTCCAAGATCAGACATGATCTGGTGCCTTTAGGATATACCTACTTCTGCATTTCTTCGGATACACAGATATCTCTACAAACACACACATGCACTGCCATTTCCAATTTAGCTTTTTTTTTAACCTCACCACGTCTCTTTTTACCTGCCAGTCTCCTCTCGTCCCAGACCCTAAGCCTCTACTCTATCCTCTAACCTCCACTCTCCAGCCACACTTTACTCCCACACTATTCTCCAGCATTTCCTGCTTCCCTCCACTGCTATTTTCCAACCTCCCGCCCCCATATCAGCATTATGATGTCAATCATCTTGGCTCCACCCCATTAAAAACACGTACACATACACATTTTTGATATTATTGTTGTTGTCAAAGTCACTCACCGCTGATAGAAAAAAGAAAGAGAACCACAGAAACAGCCTGTTGCTTTGGTTTTGAGTTACTGTTTTGTTTTTAAATAGCTAGAAGTGTAAATTTTTTCACAGTTTTATGTGTGAGTGTATATTTGCATGTTTACATTGCTCAAGGTTCAGTTTTAAAAAATGAGCAAAATCTGTATAGTAGTTCTCTACGAAAGTGTGGTATGCTAATATATTATTATACATATATATTTTTTAAAAAGTAGGCCTCACTTCAAGTTATAGTCGTGGTGGTGCAGTGGTTAAATGCCAATACTGCAAGCCACAAGGTTGTGAGTTCGATCCTGCCGGGCTCCAAGGTTGACTCAGCCTTCCATCCTTTTGCAGGTCGGTAAAATGAGTACCCAGCTTGTTGGGGGCATGTATAGAAATGTTTCGAAATACATGCTATTTGTAAGTTGTTCGCCGCCTCGATCCATATGGAGAGGCGGGATACAAATAAATAAATAAAAATAAAAATAAAATAGTCAGCACTATAGACTCATCTGCTGACAGCTGATGTTGTTAACATCAGAGAACATTGATTCAAGACCAGCTTGCCCAACAGATATTTACTTGTGGAAGTAGAGGGTTTTGTCCTACATGGATTGCAAGCTTTTGCTCTCTGGAATTTTCTCATGATGCAGTATTGTAATCCAGAGGTAGACAACCTTGTGTATTGCAGATATTTTGGACTAGAATTCCCAGCATCATTAGTCAGTTTGGCCAGTAGTATGGGATTATGGGAATTATAGTCCAAAACCTCTGAAGAGCACAAGGATGCTTACTTCTCTTCTAACAAACCTGTAACTATTAAAACAAGATGGTCCAGAAACAATTTTAGAGAAAATACCATTTATAGAAATAAAATGTGGTGCACTGAAGCCTTCAGACATAAATTTATGTTTGGGCAGCTGTGCACAACAGTGACTTTCCCAATAATTTTATACAGTAACTCCCATGTTCCTTCAGCACTGGCTGTGAAGATCATAGCTGATGACACCATAGAGGAAGAACTTCTGAAGGGCCATAGTGCTCATACCTCTTTATTTGCATATTGAGTGTGTGTGTGTGTGTGTGTGTGGGGTATACCTTCAAGTTACCTGAATTTCATAAGGTTTTCTTAGAGGTGGTTCTCTCAGTTCCTCTTTCTGAAATTTAGCCTATAGTACCCGGTATTTATTGGCAGTGTCCCATCCAGATACTAACCAAAGCTGACCCAGCTTAGCTTCCAAGATCAGATGGGATTTGGTACTTTTAACCATTGATTGATGAACTATAAATAAATTCTGCAGATATCATCAAACTAAAGTAAAGCACTTTGAGATCTCACTGATTTCAGTGAAGAGGTGAAAGGGAGAAAAACTTATTTCTCTTTCTTAACCTTAGCTGGATTGGATCTAAAGTTTTTGTGAGGAAGATATGTAGATAGGAGATAAATTCTTGGCTTGAAGGCTTTGAATATTCAAGCCATGAGGAGGGAGAACTTTAAATACAACTAAAAGAAGAAAATCTTTGATTACTTCTGGAGAATTTGATCTTATAATCCGTACAGTAAATTAAAAAGACTGGGTTTCAGTAATCACAGGGTTCTTATTCTGATGTTTGTGTGATCTTCATCGTAATCATTAACCATCCCCTGCCCTCTCAAAGGCTTTAAATAGCAAAGGAATTTAACTACAGTTGTGGATATGTAGCTCTAGTGTCTCATGTTGTGCAGCAAACTCTCAGTAGATGTAAATCCACTTGTTCCTATTCATCTTTAGGAACCTCGTCTTTCATTTCTAATTCTTTGCTATGCATCAAGCATTAGTTTGGCATACTCACTGAGTCAGAGACCTAATCCTAACTTTTGTGTACACTTTGCAATACTGTGTGTACTTCAGATGAGAATGCTTAATTAAGTAGATGTAATGTTATAATTCTGGAATGACATCTTAAGTGTTGCTCAGATGAATAGTTTTCTATAAGTCTTTTGCTTGGACAGGATGTATTTTATGCTAGATCCAACTACTCAACTCTCCTCCCTCACCTTCACCACCTCCTCCTTCCCCTTTCTAACCACTGTTCTTTGTTAGAGAATATTGTGAGTAAAAATAGCTACCACATCAACATTAGTTAGGGAAAGAGAATTAAGTATATTTTCTTCTTTTAGGGTTTTACAATCTCCAGACTTCTTTCTGATAGGGGCTGGTTATCCTACTTTCACTTGCTTGTTTAATGGCTTAATTGACTATCCCGTAAGTATTTTCCCTTCTGTGGCCCTTTCCACACCTTACCTCTTTCCGGTATGGGGGTGCAGGAATCACACAAGCAGCCTCTTACGACAGGCTCTCACATCCCTGCTGCTTTGGCTCTGCAGCTGCTGCCTGCTGGCCGGCAGGCAGCATGAGGGCTCTGTCTCTTCTTTCTGCAGTGTAGCTGGGCATTTTCCCAGGCTGTGCTGGGGGAGGAAGTGTGAGGGCCGCGTCTCTGGAGGCTCTGCATGCATGGTAAGTGCATGTGGGGCCCCGGAGCAATGCGCGATCGCATACCATTTTCAGGTTCAAGCTGAAAATGAAATAGTGCACGATCAGCAACTGCCGGCCCCGGCAGCATCACACAATTGCAAGGATATCATCTTAAACGCTTCTTGCAATCGTGCGACACTCTGGAGGGTCTTTTGCATGTGATCTGCATGCAAATGCCATGTGAAAAGGGCCTGTGTGTTTATGTGCCTTCAAGTCATCTGCCACTTTAAGATGTTTGTAGTTCTTGTTGTGTTCCTTCATGTTGTTTCTGACTTATGGCAACCTGAGAGTGCGTGATGCACTCAAGGTCACCCAGTAAGTGTCCTTGGCCTAGCAGAGAATCAAACCCTCATCTCCAGGGTCACAGTCCATTCCTCAAACCAAACCACTACCAACACTGGCTCTCCAGCTTATGATGACTATGAATTTCATAGAGTTTTCTTAAGCAAGGAATGCTCAGAAGTGGTTTGCCAGTTCTTTTCTCTGAAATGTATCCTACAGCACCTAGTATTCATTGGTGGTCTCTCATCCAAATCAGGGCTGGCCATTGCTTAGCTTGCATGAACAGATGGGATTTGGTGTCTTTGGGATATTTAGACCACTGGGAAAAAGAGAGAGAGAAAGAGAGAGAAAATATGAAAACTTTTTAAAAAATAACAACTGTATTGTATCATTAACTTTTGTCAACCAGATGAACACACAGAGGGGTCAGTTAAGACAGTAAAGAGTAATGCAGGAATCACAGATAGTGCCAATGACCTGTGGCAAGTCACTAATCAGTTACTGTGGATACCTCAGGCAATAGCTTGAGTAAGATAGCTAACAATGTTATGTCTTTAGAAAATACCTTCTAGCTTCAGGGATGTAACTCAGTCTTCTGATGAATAGTAATTGAGTGATTTCTTGTTGCAATCTCTCACTGAAATTCTTTTACCAATGAATAGCCAGTGCAGGATCAGATATACAGAGTGTCATGCAAGACCGGGACATCCTCCTGCTGTCCTTTGAATACTGACAAATCTGATCTTGGATTTATATTCATGTATTCTTTTGCATCAAGCTTAACCCGTTTTGCCTATGTGTGAGTGAACCCCTGAAGTTGTGCATGACCTTAATAGGTTCTGTTACAGTGTTGCCATAGGGAAAGAACTGGAATTTTTGTTTGTGGCAAGATCTGGTTTCCTCTGTGATCTTCTGCTAGTCTCTTATTGCTAGAAAGTTACATTTTAAAGTTTGGTGTGATCTTTCTCCTCTGAACTCTTAATGATATTTTGCATTGTAGTTTTATTAATCTGTGCTTGTTCCAAAGATATCATTTGTTTCTCAAGGTTTGTTTGTTTGTTTAAAAAACAGAATTTCTAATTATTATTGCTATATTGAGAAACTGACTTTGTTTATCAGTAGAAACACAGTATGTATCAGAAGTCGATACTGTGACTTAGTAACAGAAATATGCCTGCAGTCATCAAGAATCAAATTCCAATGTGTTCTTTCTACAGGGTTATTCTTCTACAAATATAAGTGAATAGGGAACTTTTGTAATGTTACCTTATTATAACCTTGATTATTAGGAAAAAGCTGTTGGACTACAAACTCTCTCATAGCAAGCTCATCTATTCACAGGCAACTTCGTTTTTGGGGGCAGGGGATCCTCACTATTTGTGATGAATACCATTTTTTTTCCTGGAAGCAATGTAGCCTCTCTGCCATGGGATGAAGAAACATTTTGACTCCACTCACACTGGAAATGAAAGAAATAACCATCCTTATATGATGCATTTTTTTAGGGACTGCTCCATATACAATGCAAAAGACAAGCAAAAACATGATATGTAGCTGTGCAGTTTGGCCCTCTTATTTTCATTTTACTTTAAGTAATAATTGTGTTGTATAATAACAAAAAATACAAATAAGGAAGTTTGCTACGCAATGAACAATAATTTTAACAGCCTTGAGTCGACAAGAAAAAAAAAGAAGCCAAGAAAATTACAATGAAAATTCAGTTAGCACTAATATTGGACATGTGGCTGTGGAAACCGAATCCCCTCTGAACTTTGGAAGCTAGGTAGGGTCAGTTCTGGTTAGTACTTGGATGGGAGACTGCCAATGAATACCAGGTGCTGTAGGCTATGTTTCAGAGGAAGGAAGTGGCAAAATCACCTCAGAGTATTCCTTACTTAAAACAACCCTATGAAACTCATGGGGTCTCCATAAGTTGACAGTTGACTTGAAGGTGTCCGTGCATGCATACACACATATTGTTTGTAATCACCAGGCTATCATTCTTCTTTTCCAGGAGGCTCATGCGGATCCAGGTCAGAATCATTTGAGGGCAGTTGTGTTATCTTTCATAGGAAGGATGCACAACGGATGACCAGCATCTTTCTAAGTCCTTTCTCAGCTCCCAAATTTGCTGGGAGGTGCCTCAGAATCTTTAAATACTCACTGTTGGGTCAGTTGCTGATTTATGAAAGGATAATCCTTTTTATATGGTGTGGCAATTCACTTCTTCCCCTTTTGTTTTTGGAGAGTCTTTAACTGAATGCCCTTATCAAAGGCTCATGGAAAATCCAAGTGCACGGTATCAACTTGATCTCTCTTATGCAAGCTAAACAAGAGTATAACTTCATTCCCTGTCCCAGTATAAGTGGAAAAGGAGCTTAAATTGGATTAAAAATGAACTATGGACTGAGTACAAGTTTTCAATCTGCTGTGGCAAGCAAACAGAAATTGCACATTGCTAAGTCTCATGATTCCCTTCCACAAATAAATCTATTTATGGACATTGGGTAATCCAGTTCCACTTACCTGGAAAAAGGGATGTCTCGTGATCAGAACCATGTATCATCAGTTTGTTTTCCCTTCATACAGTTGGGATAATTTGTCAAGAAGAACAAAATGAAAGCCAGATGAAAGATGATACAAAGGCTTATGTAAAGGGATATGAATATGAAGAAAAGAGGTATTAAAGAGTAATTTCCCTTTATAGACATTGCAGCTCTAACACAGTTTGTACAATATCACAAAATCCACAAAAGAATAATAATAAGAATAATACCTTTTTTGACCAACCAAAATGCAGAAAATACATCATGCAAGCTTTCACTGACTTCTTCATCAGGGAAAGATATTAAAAATCATATCGGAGAAGAAAAGTGATGTTAGAGTCACAGGCCTACATTTTCTTTCAGATGTTATTTCTGTTGGCAGTTAAGACGGTCTAGAGGAGTATCAATATAAGGAGAGGCCACTTCTGTTCTTGGCCCTGTGAATACCAAGGACAAAGGGCAGTAAAAGACAGGTAATAACATTTCATCTCCAAAGAGACAGAAAAGTAACTTCGCTTGAGATCCAGGCTGCCCCCCTGTGTGAAGCTAAGTGCAAAATGTAGGCCTTTATCTGACTTCTAACTCACTGATATGAAACCAGGGATTTATTTTTATTCTCATTTATGCATAATATGATTGTAAACAGGGATGCCAGTCTAGTGATGGAATCCTGGATCAAGCCTGTGATTCTCATGTAAGACTTATGTAAGATAACATGAAGTCTGTCCCCTGCAAAAAGAATTGCATAGTATGTACACATAGAATTTTTCAGTGCAGTCTTTTGACATCTTTGTTACATGAATTTCACATCTGAGATAAGTAGTCCTAGTTGTGGTTACTTGTTTTTATTGGTATCAGTGCTCTTTGCATTGTCCCCATTACCCTCTGATGGCAGACCCTTAAATTCATTCTGTCCAAGCTTTTAATCATCATTAATTTACATCTCAGTTTCCATATTAATCAAGTTAGTATGGATAATAGACAATGAGAACTATTGTCCTCCTTCTGTTGCTTCCTTGAGATAGTTGTATATGCTGACATTTCCAAAGCTTAGTGGAAATAAACTCAGAGAGATGGAAGAGGTAGTGACCAAATAGAATTGTTAGACTGATAAAACAACTTAAACTGAAGGCATGCTGTTGGTATCCTATTAAAATTTTTGGGATATTGTTCATTGGTACTTCAGCTGGTGAGAAGCATGGCTAATGTGAAGAAGAATTAGGCAGAGACTACTGTCTGTCATGTATTTAAATCCATGCCAGAGGTGGCTTTGATTATTCTTGTTGTAGTGAGTCTGAAATAGCCTTTCAGTTAACAGCAACACAAGCAAGTCTGTGTGATAACTGTGTGTCCCACCACTTGGACAGTTATGTGGAACCAGTTTCTGGTGACAATGTCTAAAACTGCATCACAGTTGAACCAATGTCACATTCAGAGAAATGTTATGTGATTGCTGGTCAAATATTCACACAAATTGTGGAAGTGAAATATAAGTTACAACAGTGGTTATTTTCTTCTAAGACAGTTTCAGTACTGCTGCTAATGCTGAAAAAATTGAGTTCTTTACTCAGACCATTTCCACACTACACTGTTACAGTGCTATTATTCCACTTTTAACATCCTTTGGAGTTCTGGGGTTTACAGTTTATTGAGGCCAAAGAGCTCTCTGGCTGAGAATTCTAAATGTGCTTCCCTAAACTGCAAACCTCAGGATTCCATAGGATGTTGAAAGTTGAATAATAGCAGTATAACAGTGTAGGGCGGAAATGGCCTTAGTGACCTTTCCATTTTTGTCTTGGAATGAGAAAGGAGTTCTGCACCTAGACAGTTTGCTGAAATTTTCTCCTTTGTCAGATGTCTTTGGAAACCTCATAAGTAGGGCATTATAGAGACAGCCATTCCCTGCTGTTGTAGGTCATCATTGTGAAATTGTCTTTGAAAATTTTTCAGAAGCTTAATGTTTAACTATTATTGAAGACAGTTCTATTATTAACTGTATCTAATCATTTCATATTGAGACTTCTAAGGCCTTTTCCACACCACCCTCCCAACCTGCCATGGAGACAGGAGAAGGACAATGCTTCTGCATGCTGTTGTCATGGTCCTGCCCTTCTCCCATCCCCAGGCTGTGCAATCATGGATTAAATCATTGACACCATCACTGATGGTGGCATAATCGCAGGTCGTTGACAGGGAAAACCTGTCAAAGATTTAGTCCATGATTGCACCACCTGGGGATGGAAGAAGTACCCGGCTGTGCGGCAGAAGGAAAAGGCGTGGCCATCATGCTTCCTTCACTACAGACCTAGCCAGTGTGGAGGGGAGCGCTCCGGTCATGCTCCCCTCCCAGCAGAGCCAATGCCGGGATCTCCACCAGAGGACTCTGTGAAATGGTAGGGTGTGGAAAGGGCCACAACTTCCTTAAAGTTTAAGTTTTGTTTTGGACATTCCTCCCCTCCCATCTTTGTCTTGCTCTTTAAAAAAACAGTAAGTAACTGCCTATATGAAGTATTCTAAGGCTGACATCTGGCATCACACACGTGGAGTGTTATGCTGTGCTCATGCAGCTCTGCAGCTCTCCTTCAGGTAACTGTCAAATCTTGGGGGATACTGCTATGGTTATAAAATGGCTGGGGGAGGGAAGGGGAAAGAAGAGATTCAACCAAGAAGCAGGGAACTACCTCCCATCTCCACTGCAGTTCACTGGACAGAGAGAAGAGGAATGAAATCATAGTTTCCTTTTCCTGCCCCAGGAGACCTACAGTGAAGACAAGAGGCAGTTCCTTGCTGCTTGGTCACTTTCTTTCCCTGCCCCTACCCCAGCCATTAAATGTCTTAGCAACAGTCTCAGGAGTTTGCCAGCTGCTGGGGGGAGATCCTAGACAGAGTACAAGGGCCTAGTGAACAGCCCCTTGTGTTGCATCCAAAACAGGACATACATGCATGTAACATCAGAGCATGCAAATGCACATCACCAACAGGATTCTGACATCAATGCCAATGCATTTAGGTTTTACGTAGTAGCATCATCATCACTGTCATATGATGATGATGATGATGTTGCTGTTATTGTTGTTGTCTTATTTGCTGATATGGATTATACATGCTTTTTACTAGGATCCTTTTCAATGTCACACTGTATTGTGGCAGAGGAGGCACAGAGCCAGTTCAGGGACTAGACCTTGCCCCTTGAAAGAAGGGAAGGGTTCTTGACAGTTGCTAATGTTGAGCTGACTACCTTTGCCAGCCAAAATGTGTGGGCCCTTTTGGTCAAAGACATGTTAGCATTCCTTCCCAGAGTGAATGAAGAGCGTCTAGGAATGCCAATATGTGACTAATAATTTTTTTTTTTTTAAATACAGTTAGGCAACTGCACTACATCAAAGAGATGTCCTTTACTCGGTGAAGAAGATGTTTCCATAAAATCTAGTAATGCTGTTATAATCATATCTTTCTAAAGCCAGTTTCATAAGATGGTGGTATCTAATGTGGACTCAGTGGAGGATATTGAGAAAATAATCAGGAACAAGAGCCAGTCTACATTATATGTTTGTTCTTGGTACAGCGTATTTATCATGAGTACTGACAAAGGGAGTTGGTTAAGACAGGAAACCACGCTGTATTTCCTAGCAGATGTTTTATTTAGCTTTAGCTCGTAGATAAGAATATATGTGGGCTGGGCAAATTGTGGTTCACTAGAGGTTGTTGATTTCTGACTCTGCTGCTAGCTTTGCTGCCTAGGACAGAAGTGACTTGGAGTCCAACATCTGGAGGCCCGTATATGGGCTGTCCATGCTCTGAAGGGTTCATATCAGAGTTAATTTCATTCTTGGGGGTAACAGTTTGGTAAGTTACTGAGAATTTTTTTGTTCCTTCTGACAGAAATGTATTTTTCAGGAAATATTAGTGAGATTAAATATAATATAGATGTTACACACAGCTGATTTAGCAGTAAAAGTTAAATTGCCTGATATGTATGGGTTCCAGGAATGAATGGATTTACCAGTTTTACTTTCTTTAAAATCTATTGTTTTAAAATTTCAAGTTCTTCCCATTCCTTTTATGAAGAAATTTGTAAATTTGGGCATGTTCTTATTAAAGGGTAAACCAAGCAAATTTCTCTTCTATTCATATCAGACAAATTCAATAGGCATAGCAATTTGTAGCATGGTGAAGACCATGGTGCTTTCCCTGCCAAAGATGAAGAACTGTTGGGGGAAAAAGAACTGGGAACTCTAAATCATCAAGTAGGGCTTGAGTAAATTCTAGCTTACTTGTCAACTGTTCCGGATCTTGTCATTTTCTTAACCTTGATTTCTCACTAACAACTAGACTGAATATACTTGGCTCCATCTGTCAGTTTCACTTCCTCATATGTATGTGTGTGTGTGTGTGTGTATTTGTGTATGTATGTATGTATGTATGTATGTATGTATGTATATATATATATATATCAGCTTTTGCCTGTCCTCTTCATGAAGATTTTGTTGAGTTCTTATTTAAAACCTCTCCAAAACCATCCCCACTGAAATCTAGAGTAGATACTGAGTTTAGTGGTGTTTACAGTAAGATCCTGTCTGCATTTGGAGGTAGGCCAAGGAGACTGTGGATTTCTTCACAGCACAAAGAAGAGAAACACAAAGTCCCCCTGCTGAGATTTAAATAGTTTTTGGTTTTGCTTAGAGAAACAAATTGTATGTTTGCCACTTTTCTAGATAACTGGTTCATCCAAAATTATTTCTCGGATGATAAGAAAACACGAGGAAGCAAAGGTTAATTCAGGCTCTGCCAGCTGGTTTTCTTGGCTTCCCAGCAGAGTTCAAGATGCTCAGCTTCAAGTTGCCTTTATTTTGATGTTAATAGAGCTTTAGCCAGTGCCTCCATACAGCCTACCCGTCCATGAGCAAAAGAAGGGGGAAAGCTGCCAGAAACTACTGCTGCTTTTGGCCTCGGGCTCTTTTGGATCTGATCTGGCTGCTCTAGTAATGGCTTAATGGTTTTCTGTTTAGCTATAATTAACCTGACAGCCAGAGTTTGAGGACTGTGTTGGCTTGGATTTAATAATACCGGGATGAACAATTAGGTACCTATACATTAAATTCTTAAAACAAATATGGTTTTGTGCTTCTACATAGCACAGAATGTGTCTCTCCCCACAGATCCTTGGCCAGTTTCATGTGTGTGAACCTCATTGTTTTCAGTGTTACTGCATTTGAATGAGGATGAATCAGAGTGAAGTAAAATCTTGCTCACATATCACTTTACACAATCCCTGGGTGTTCTTTGGCCCCTCTGTAATACAGGGGCCACTACAGCATATGCCCTTTCATAGAATCATAGAGTTGGAAGACACCACAACAGCCATTGAGTCCAACCCCCAGCCATGCAGGAACACACACTCAAAGCACCCCCAATGAATAGTCATCCAGCTTCTGTTTAAAAACCTTCAAAGAAGGTAATTCCACCACACTCTAAGGCAGCAAATTCCACTGTCAAATGGCTCTTACCATCAACAAGTTCTTCCTGATGGTTATGTGAAATCTCGTTTCCTGGACTTTGAATCCATTGCTCCATGTCTTACTTTCTGGAGCAGCAGAAAACAAGCTTGCTCCATCTTCAACATGACATCCCTACAAATATTTAAACATGGCTATCATGTCACCTCTTAACCTTCTTTTCATCAGGCTAAACATACCCAGTTCCCTAAGCCTCTCCTTATAGAGCATGGTTTCCAGACCCTTCACCAGTTTGGTTGCCCTCCTCTGGACATATTTCAGTTTGTCAATATCCTTCTTGAATTGTGGCACCGAGAACTGGACACAGTATTCCAGATGAGGTCTAACTAAATCAGAATAAAGTGGTATTATTACTTCCCTTGATCTTGACACTATTGATGCAGCCCAGAATCGCATTGGCTTTTTTCATTGCTGCATCATACTACTTTTAATACCATTCTGCTCATATCAGCACATCTAGATCAAGGGTGGGAACTATGCTGTCTGTGGACCCCTCTTCTATTTTTATTGCCTCCCCTAGGGCTCCTGCCAGACTCCCCCAGATGTCACCCTTGCTGGGGGAAAATTCAGCTGGGGGAAAAAAAGACAGAAACGTCGTGTTTTGCCTTCAGAGATTCCCCAAAGAACAGTTTGCAAAATTGGAAAGAGACATCTTGCCAGTTCTTTATTTGGGGTAGGGGCTGATGTGCTTCTAGATCTACATCAAATAGGATATAGTTTCTGTAAGGGATGTTGATGGCATGGAAGGGATATCCTCCTATGTGGTCCATATCCTTGAGTATTATATCAGAGTAGTCAGAGAAGCAGCCAGTGAGGTGTAGTGGTATGAGTGTTCAACTAGGACTCCCAGAGACCAGGGTTCAAATCCCCACTTAGCCATGGGGAACCCACAGGGTAATCTTGGGAAAATTCTATTTTGGCAAACCTCCTCCAAACAAATCTTGCCAAGAAAACCCTATGATAAGGTTACACTAGGCAAAGTCAGCTTGAAGGCACATAACAACAAGGAAAGAGGACTGTTGTTGGGGCTCCCACATTAATAGTGTCGTATTAGAAGGAGCCTTAAAAGTGGTAGGGTATTTCAAAAATACCTCCACTCGCTGTGTTGATACATGCCAGGAAATAAGTAGGGCAATTCTTTTTCTCTTCCAGTAGCAAGTATTTTCTAGGATAGTACTCTTTCATATTTGGAAATAATGAAGGAAAGTACTGGTAGGTTAGACCTCTACTAGGGTTTCTCAAAGCCTGACCCCATCCCTGTTTTTGTTAATACTGCTATGGTTGATAAATTTATTTCCAAATCAGGCTATTCCTGTCTCTATCTTTTCTTTCATTTTTCTGTATGTCAGGTATCTTTTTATTTGAGGACTCTGTGTGTTTGTATATTCATATGTGTGGTGAATTGCAGGACTCCATTCCAGAGATCTCCTTCATGTGATCGTAATCCTTTTCTGTTGGTTTCCTGGATTTCCCATTTGGACATGTGGCTGTGAGATGGCTCTGTCCCCTTCATCACCATGGAGCTAACAGCTTTAGTACTCCAGCACTATAGCAACATTCCAGTGAGTGAGCTGTCTGCCTGAATGACCTCAGTGTGTGGAAGAATGATTGTATTCTCATTTATTATGTCTGAAGTGCTTTAGGGAGATGTGTGACTGGGAGGAGGAAGTGAAGCAAGCTAGAAATGGATCCTCAATGCCTGGATCCTCTGAAGTATAAGCAGCTATTGTGTTTTTGCCTTCAGTTTTTATGACACTCTCCAAATCAAAGCTTGGAAGTTATGCATGAGAATTAACTATTTTACATTCCTTTTTCTGTTGACAAGTGTCAACATTGTTACTGTAAACTTTACAATATATTCAGTCCCCCTCCAATTCTCCCTTATTTAAATGCCTAATCTTTGTGCCATAATAAAAAATATTTTGCAGCTTCACAGTGTTGAGTCCCTGGTGCACATCAAGTGGTAACAATACCAGTTAAATCCATTTCATTGCCAGCTTTTAATACAAGAAAATTTCAGGGAAGGGAGTTGAATACTGCTTTAAGACACTGTATAATGAAATACTGTCAATATTTTGAGTAATATATAACACTATTCATTATCTTAACATATTTGTTTTTTAATCACTTTGAGAGGGATTGGGGAGCATTTAAGGATTTCTTTTTTTATTAAAAAATAATAATATGTTGTTAAAAATAGGTAAGCGTTGGCAGGGGGAGAGGGAGAGAGAATGACTTTCGGCCAAATATTATTACTGATTTGTTAGCACTGAAAGTAATATTTTCTATCTCAATTCTAACTTGGCTTGCCATTTAAACTTGCACAAATATAGGTAAGATTTGGATGTTGGTCCTTAGAAAAGGTTTAGCTTAATATTTCATTTTTTCCCAGATTGTTAATTTGTGCTCTAAGCCCAGTCCCAGTTAGTAATTCATCACTATTTTGTCCAGTGACTACAGTTTCTGAGAAGTCATCAGAAGCAGGTTCCTTTTTTTTTTTTAAGATATTTTTATTAAAGTTTAAAATGAAAATTAAAAAAAAAAACTTCCCCACTTCCCCACTTTTTTCTTTTTTTCCAGTTGAATCTGCTTGTTTACATTCCATTCATACATAGTTTCTGTTTAAAAGATAATCTTACATTGTTACATCTTACATTGCTGCTTTTTTGCATTGTCTTATTACATTGTTCCCTTGCATTACAGAAGCAGGTTCCTTTTTAATGTGTTGCTGTAATCCAAGCAAGAGATGACATGGCCATGAATAACTGTAGCTAGGCTAACTGTGGCCAGTTCCGCACTAAGCTGTTATAGTGTGATGATTCCACTTGCAACATCCTATGGAATCCTAGGGTTTCCAGTTTTGGGAGGGGCCGGCCGGCGGAAATGGTGTGTGTACTTTACAAGTTGCAGGTAGCTAAAGCACCAACCTTAGTTGGTAACAGAAGTTTTATTTGTTTTACATTCAGGCCGAATGACTGCATAGAATTACTATTTAACCCAAGCAGAGGAAGTGAAGGGTCATCAATATATTTGTGATACTTGTCTTGATGACCTGGTACTCTTTGGCTATTTCTGTACTACATTCTTATAGTGCAGAAGCATGCGTTTTGAAATCATGGACCTGGGTAGGTCTATGTTTTCAAAAGCTTCTTTTCTCCCAGCCCAAGGAGGCATGAGCCAGAGCAGAGCTTGGATAGAGCCTGCCAGAGGAAATGTGGCCCACAGGACATGCAATTTGCCTCTGTGCTTCTAAAAGCAAGTGCTTGCTTTTAGAAGTTTGAATAGTAGGTATCTGCTATGGTTCCAGGCCCCCCACTCTCCCGTGGATACCAACATTCATGGATGCGCAAATCCCATTATGTACAGTGGTATAGTAAAATGGTACCCCTCTTATGGCAAAATCAAAGTTTCATTTTTGGAAAAAATTGGAATATTTTCAAGTTGTGATTGATTGAATCCATGGATACAAAACCTGCATATATGGAGGGCTGACTATACAGCAATACTCACCAACATCCCTTCCTCCAGACTGCACTTTCTAAAAAGTAAGGGGACTCTCTTCAAATAGAGAAAATGTTTCCCAACATTTTTCATCCATTTTTTCATTTTTTAAAATATTCTTTCCATTCCTAGTACAAAATGACTTCCTGGACACCAGCACATTCCAAAGGTTTCTACACAGTCTATTTGTTGCCAGAGGACTTGAGGTTACCAGAATACAGAGAAACAAGGAGATCTCTGTTAGAATAGGAAAAAGAAATGAAGAGTGTAAAGTAAGTGAGGGCAAAGCAATGCAGATACACATACGGTCATCATAAGAACAGCTGATGAACAAGAAAAGGCTATAGCAAAGGTGGAGCTCTACAAATTTAATGTCTGAACAACTCTTTGTCAAGTTAACTTCACTGTTCTGAAAGAAGCAAGATATACACAGGCAAATATATTAGAGCGTGTCATTGCACACAGGAGTGACCATTTCCTAGGCAACACTAGGTTCTTTGGAAATAAAATAGCAGACGTAACTAACTGAGCTTACAGAAAGGTCAAACCAACATCAGAAAGCACATGCATTTATGGCTTCCAAGTACGTGCTCTGCCTGAATTCAGGTTACTTTACCTATTAGTCATGTAAACATTTGTGTAGCTTGGCATGCATGGGAGACTACCTCTCTAATAAACTAATGGATCTAATAAACTAAAACTGAGAACAGTCCTCAGTCTTATAATGTCATTATAGTAGTGGTCCTCTACAACTCCACAATGGTGGCCCTCTACAACTCTCACTGAGCTCCACATCTTTAGCTAGACTGGCTGGGGTTGACGGGAACTACAGTCTGACAATAGCTGGAGGGATGCAAGTTCTCAGGCCTGCTTCCCTCAAATTTTTAGTGCAACAAAACCTGGAATATGTTTATAGTTACAGTCTCTTCACCACAAAACAGTATTATGGACTTGGAAAAGGTACAGATGAGGGAAACCAATAAGATCAAAAGACAGGATCAATTTCCTATAAAGAAAATGTTGCAGTCCTTTTAGCTTAGCAAAAAAGGATAATAAAGGAAGACGTACCATATGTGTATAAAATTAAGGAAAGTGTGGAAAAGGAAGATACTCTCTCACACACTCACACACCCTTGGGATTATCCAGTGATGCATAATGGTGGAAGATTTAGGACTTATTAAAGGAAACACACCACACAATGCAGAATTAAACACAGAATTCACAGTGGTGGCTACCAGTTTGGAGGTTCATGGATGGTAAGGCAATAATTGGCTACATATCATAATGCTTGTATATTGTCACCAGTATCACAAGCAACATGCCTCGTTACTGGTAATATAATGTTACTGGGAACGTAAGTAAGATACTTGGAACATAAGTAAATAGATGTTGTTGTGTTCATCCCCAGAACATGCCCTTCCAAGGGCCATCCAAGTGGCTGCAACAGAAAACATTTTTCTGAATTAGGTCATTTACCTGATTCAGTGTGGCATTTCTTTTATTCTCAATTACAATTTCCTAATAAAGTAAAACATATGGATCCAAAATGTATTAATATTAATTCTCTAATGACTGTGACATACAGACCTAACACCTATTCTTGCTTATGAAAATGCAGATCTGTTTATTTACAAGGCAATCCTATGAATGAATACTCCAAAATAAGCTCCCATGGTGTATAATCCTCAAGTAACATGAAGGGACATATTTTGTTGCAGAATCCACATAGGATTGGACCTATGTTGCAGGCATTATATGATGTTCAACTTGCAAACCCCCACATTTAATTCATTTTCCCCACTGAAAACAGGATATTTTTATTTGTTTGAGTGAACATAACATACTGGAATCCTTAAAAAAAAAAAAAAAAAAAAATTCCATGCCTTAAAAAAAATGATGCAGTAAAAGAGCAGTGACATGATCTGGTTGTCAGTACATTGGCCTCATCTGGAATGAAATTAAAATTTCTTCCATAGGGACAAAATAGAATTCAGCAGGGCTATGAGAATACTTTGCAATTCAAGAATTCTACATTTTATTTTGTGTTTTCTGGCTCTGGGTGTTTTGGTGGTATATGATTTCCTAAATGCTTCTTTGAACATGGGGTGTTTTTGTATCCCACAATGGAATTACCACTGGGTGTCAGAAAATGCTCCATGCCTCACACAGTGCAAATTTTTCTGTCCTACTATGTGAGGATAAATCCCAGGCAGATGGATGTAAGATTGCAGCCTTGGCAATTTATAACAATCACTACCAGGATCCATGTCTTTTACAGCTAGCAACCTACTGTGCTGCAACTGAGGGGTGAGAAAGTGTTATGTTCTGTAGTAGATTTCACCAATAAATAACTGTTTTTCAGCTAATTTGAGAAAATTAACAATTCTTAAAACCCCATTCTGTTGGAATGGTTGATCTCATCCCTCCTTCTGATGTTTAAAAAGAAGTCCAAGAAAATACACTGCATGTTCTATACTACAAACATCAGATATTTTAGTCATATGAACCTGTGACTGTTTTCCATATTCTGTCTTCCTTCTTGGAATTCAGCTGATTCACTGAAGCAAGTCAGACGCTCCACTGCCAAGGTAGCTGTTTAACTGACATTTGGCTGGGGCATAGTTTTCTCCATGGTAAAAACACTGACATCAAATCCAGTTCTCATCTCTTCAGGAACACATTGCTTAAAATCAGATACTGAGTGCTCAAGAAAACTGCCATATACCTGTCTCATAAAAGTGGAAATATTAATTTTAAAATACACTTACCTTTTAATATAGCACCCCCGCCCAAAAAAACCCCCAATGAATTAAGATTTTCTGCCTTCTTTACCCCTGCCTCTCCATTTTCAAATTATGCCATTATGAATCCACTGCAATTATAGAATCATAGAAATCTAGAGTTGGAAGAGACCACGCAGGCCATCCAGTCCAACCCCCTGCCATGCAGGAACACCCTCAAAGCACTCCCGACAGATGGCCATCTAGCCTCTGCTTGAAAACCTCCAAGGAAGGAGACTCCACTACACTCCGAGGCAGCACATTCCACTGCCGGACAGCCCTGACTGTCAGGAAGTTCTTCCTGAGGTTCAGGTGGAATCTCCTTTCCTGCAGCTTGAATCCATTGCTCCTTGTTCTGGTCTCTGGAGCAGCAGAAAACAAGCCCTCTCCTTCTTCTACGTGGCATCCCTTCAAATATTTAAACATGGCTATCATGTCCCCTCTTAACCTCCTCTTCTGCAGACTAAACATACCCAGCTCTCTAAGTCTATCCTCATAGGGCATGGCTTCCAGGCCTCTCACCATTTTGGTCGCCCTCCTCTGGACTTGCTCCAGCTTGTCAATATCCTTCTTGAATTGGGGTGCCCAGAACTGGAAACAGTATTCAAGATGGGGTCTAACCAAAGCAGAGTAGAGTGGCACCAGTACCTCCCTCGATCTAGACACCATACTCCTATTGATGCAGCCGAGAATTGCATTGGCTTTCTTGGCTGCCGCATCACACTGCTGACTCATGTTCAGCTTGTGGTCTGTGAAGACTCCTAGATCCCTTTCACACGTACTGCTATCCAGCCACGTGTCCCCCATCCTATATTTCTGTATTCCATTTTTCCTACCTAAGTGTAGGACCTTACACTTCTCTCTGTTGAATTTCATTTTGTTCGCCTTGGCCCAGCTCTCCAATCTATCCAGGTCATTTTGAATTTTGATCCTGTCTTCTGGCGTATTAGCAACCCCTCCCAATTTGATATCATCTGCAAATTTGATGAGCATGCCCTCTATTCCTTCATCCAAGTCATTGATAAAAATGTTGAACAGCACTGGGCCCAGGACAGAACCGTGTGGCACCCCAAATCACATTTCAAATCACTTTTTAAAAATCCAGAGTGTAAATAACACATACAATCCATATGAAGGAACATGCCATACGATATATCAAACTTATTTACCATTTGCTTTGTAGAGTTTTTAGTATATGAACAGCAGCTTCAAAGAATCATGTTTTCATCAAGATGACTGCAGGAAGAAAAAGGTTAAACTTACCTTCCCCATCTATTGTAATCCTGACAATGCAGTGGTGGGCAAACTGTGGTTCTGAGACCATATGAAGCTTCCCAGGTTTTGTGGTCCTCAACCTTTTGGAGTCCCAAAACTGCCCTCTTTATGTCCCCTCCCCTGCCCCCATGAACTGCAGGACCCTGTATGTGTCAATGTATATGAAACTACGTAGGAAGGTTATGACAGCAGACAGGAAGAGAAACTTAGGACAGAGACTTTTAGGGAATTCCTACAAACCTGTCTAAATAAAGTTCTTTGTATCTATGTGTGTGTATTTCTCCTGCTTCATGCTTAGTGGTAACTAAACCTACATGAAACAGATCCCTCTGCACTGTTTCACATGAAAAAGGTACCATTTTTGGCTGTTGGAAAATTGTAGCATTCTCTCCCCACCCCTCCTTCTTCTAGGTCAAACAAAGCTTAGCTAGTATAGAGTTAACTGTTGTTCTGTGTTATTTAAAATGATTGGCTATGGTATCCAGACCATCTGACCCAAGATACATTCTGGTGTTAGTTAGTGGTCATAATTAGAAGGTCATGTCTCTCTCACTCTCTCCCTTTAGCACTCTTGGTTCTAGCAATTTCTAACTCTATGCTAGCCTTTTCATCAAGAAGTTGGTGAGTTTAAAATGAAGATGTTATCTTCCCAAATCCTTCTGTTAGTTAGGATCTAGTTTCTCTAATGGATATATAATTATAAAGTTTATTAGCAAATCTTTTACATTTGGAACCTGAAGCTGCCTACCTTGTTTTGGTTCAAGTCAGCCTCCAGTTCAGGGAAGACCACACAGAGATTGGGACATGCTTTTCTGCAGCTCTGTTAAAAGAGCTCCCCAAGGGCTAACACTCTGGGAAACTCTAATCGCCAACACTGGCGATTCCAGTTTTTTGTTTTTGCATTTTTGATAGTCCATCTGGCCCGTGCAATGTTGCAGGGGCAGAAAATTGAACCCAAGGCTTGCTATAGTTGCCCACTCCAGTAAAAATTCCTCTCCAATGGCTGGTATTTAGTGGTTGTGTTATTTTAATACACACACTAGCCAAGATTCTGTTTATTTGCTGAGTGGTACAGAATTACACAAGCATAGCTAAACTGGATTATGCCACTGGATGACCAATTATGCCATGGGAGGTATAGCCACCTGCTCTCCTTTTCTGCAACAGCTGATAGAAGCTGGCAGCTACTGCTAAGGACCATGTTTAAGGAACTTGATAGGCAGCGTGTCTAGACTTGCACAAGGATTTATGTTAAGCATCACAGAACTTGAACAACTCTGAACAGAATAGTGACCCCCTCCAAGAAACTGCAGCCACTTACTCAGCATCATTTATGCCCATATTAAGCTGTAAAAGTTTCTGGCTGTTAACTAGTTTGGATCCTATAAAACAGCATGCAGATAGGGTTGTCCGGTGAAATAAGAGACATGGCTCCCGTCCCTTAAATGGTTGTGTAGAAAAAGAAATTTTATGCAAGCAAATACCTGCTGAAATTTCCTCTTGTACACAACCATTAAAGAGAAAGGAGCCCTATTCCTTATCTCACTTGGCAATCCTAGCATACATGTAACTGAGAGCGGCAGTTATCATACTTTCTGAAGAAACAGACTCAATTTCCATTAAGTTTAATTAAGCATTTTATAAGTGCTTTGATTCATGCCTTAATAGCAACCTGTAAAGCTACAGAGAAAGAGCAGGGGCTAATCAGAGGGCAAGATCCACTATCAAATAATAGGCAGTTGAAGTAGAAATTTACTGAATCTGTAAACAACAAAACATATAAGGAAATAGGCCAGCCAATTCGCAGTCAGTCAGAGAAAACCAAGCAACATATGTGGAGGGACCAAAAAAGAAACAATTTTGTATGTGTGTAGTGAGATGGAACTAGCCAATTAGGTAATGTCTGCTAATTATTGGTATCCAATAAAATTGGCATACCACTAGGGATGTTTTCTTAGGCCCTAATATCCTGTTTTTGTTGGCCCTAAAATTTTCATAGACCTCATGCACTGTGCCTAAAAGTACTTAATGGATAAGGTGGCCCTGGCCTCGGGGAGGGGGGCAGTGAATCTACATAGTTTTACAGCCACTTGTCCTGCAGCTGCTCCAAGTAGAACAAGAACTCTGCCAGTGTTATGCAATATTAAAACAAGCTATTTCAAACTTTGTAGCCAATCTTCCTATGACTACTTCACAACAGCTAATACAGGAGGAAGTTCTTCCTTCTCTTTAACTCTGAATTTGTCCTCTAGACTGCTCCAAAAATGGTGGCTTCACTGCTTTTGTGCCTACCTACTGTTGTACAGACTGGTAAAACATAAAACCCAGTTTTTTGTGGTCTTCTTGCTACCATAGATGCCACTGTCCGAGACCTTAAGAAAAACACTGCGTATAAGCAGCCTTCCTTCCTTCTCTCCAGTCTTCCTTTTCCCTCTCGTAAAGAAACAAACTGTACCATTTAAACTGCTTCTGTTTTCTCTTTCTTCACCAGCCACAGTGAAGATTGGATAGCTTTTATTACAACCAGCCTTAAGGGATGTGTTCACAATCTTTTATCCTCCACCTGTTTTATAATTCAATTCCCAGCAGTCTTCACCAGCATGGCCAAAAATGACAGATTCAAGAAGCTAAAGTCCAAAATATCTGGAGGACCAAAGTTTTAGAGCCTCTGCCTTAAGAGAATGACAAGGATAAAGAATTTCAGTGCATAACCATTTTCTGGGGCCAAAAGAATCCCGGGTACCTCTGTTGTTGCTATGTGTCTTCAGGTTGTTTCCAGCTTAGGGTGACCCTAAAGCAAACCTATCACAGGGTTTTCTTGGCAAGATCTGTTCACTGCCTTTGTCTTTCTCTGAGGTTGAAAGGGTGTTACTTGCCCACAGTCACCCAGTGGGTTTTCATGGCTAAACAGGTATTTGAGCCTGGGTCTCCAGAATCATAGTCCAGTGCTCAAGACACTACACCATGCTGTGCCTCTGTAATTCTAGATTTAAAAGGAGGAAAGAAGAGAAGGAAAAAAAGAAAAGAATGCAGCAGCACTGTTACCTCAAAAAGGTAGGAGACCCTGAGACCTTCCAGCAGTGCCAGCATCTCCCTGGTAAGATGGGGAATTAAAGCTCAAAGGAAGCCTGTGAGAGGAGGGTAACCACAGAACTTTTTCACTTGTGTATATCAATTCTAGCTCTGGACACCAGTTGGAAGTTCAAAAAGAATATTGAGGGAAGTTCACACACATTGCAAGAAATCAAGCAGTCTCACAAACCATACAAGATGAGCAGAAGGAAAAGGGTGAAAGCTTGGATAGTGGAGATTTTAGGATGAAGAGGGCAATAGTCACCATTCCTGAAGCAGAAGGTGGTCAAAGTGAGGTGGCTCGGACTAGGGAATCTGAGGGCAGTGCAATGCACAGGAATCGGGGGTAACATGTCAAAGTAACATGTCAAAGTAACATGTCAAAAAAACATGGTCTGAATCAAGGTTTAAATACCCTTTTTCTGCTCTGAAGGGGAATGTGTCAATTGCTTTCTGGCAGAGCTAACAAAGTGGTTTTGATTGTCCTTTAGGCAGGTGATAAAACATTGAAGAAAATCGTAATAGCCTTTTAATGACTGGAAAGGTGAGGGAACAAAAGGACAGTTTCTGTGGGAAGACGTAATAGTATATTGGCTTTTTGGATGCTTCTTCTAGAAGCTTCATTTGCTATTATTCTTTAGGATTGGGTACTTTAGAGGACCATCTAAAATTCATAAGGTCAAGTTTGCCAACTGATCCTTCTGAATTATGACCTGACCATACTGAGGTTCTTTGTCCTAGCTTTGAACCTTCCAGTCAGTGTCCTTTCATTTCCACACAACCTTCAGCCATAAGTGTAAGATTTACATTTATTTCATGCCAATTAAACAGTATTTATAGCTAATCATACTGTGTCACAGATTGGGGGTGTATGGCATGGTAACAGCACCTTTAAGACTACTTAGTTTTTAGGTAGTTTTAGGAGCTTTTCTGATTATAAACCCATCTCTTCAGATGCATAGATACAAAACAAACCTATCTATTAAGGTACATACAAATGAAGGATACTCTGTGAGGAAGAGAAGCTCCCTGTTTTGACTGATATGCTGATGAAATCAACATGGATATGAAACAGACATGAACTACCTTTGGTGGCACTCCAAGAGAAAGGTGGGATAATAAACAAGCAAGCACAGGCCTGCTATAGCTTTGTTTTCAAGTTACAGCATGTTTCCATTTCCATTAAACTAAGGAAATGAGCCCTTCTCCCTTATGAAGAGAGTTCAACAAGGAGTTGAATACTTTGACAGGATACAGATACTTTTTTTCCTCCAAGAATAATACGGTACATATTCAGTTCTCACAATATAGCAGGAAATTTCATCCTAGCTTGCAAGCCATTTCCAACTCATGCTTGTCGTAACAACCTCCCACATAACATTCAGCTTTTTCTACAAAAGACCCATAAGGTCATAGTAAAGTTTATTTGCTCTAAGTTATCTGAAGTTCTTGAATGGCTGCCATTGGTTGATTTCAAAGAATGTGTAAGGAGGATGCCATCCTGTTTTAGTAAACAAGATATTTCATTTTCCTCTATTCAGTTCTTTTCAAGAGAGGAAAAATACCTTGCAAAGTAGAGATAGTTACTGATAACAGAGATCAGATTTTGCAACATCACCTTATTTAGAAACAGAAGAAATCAGATGGGAATTCTACACTTGCTGCCATCATCAACTGAGAGTGGAATAAAGAAAGACAATATCTCCTCCCAAGTATCAAATACAAACACATAGGCAAAGTCCAGTATTAGTCCCAAATAGAACAGGCCCATTGAAATGAATGAGACTTTTTAGATTTCCATAAATCCCACTGATTTCAACTAGTTTACTCTAGCTGGGACAAACACAGAATTGATTGCCCCTTCCCCTTCTCTGTGTTTGAGCATGTGTGCAGGAGAATATTGATAGTATTAAGGATAGCTTAGGAACTTTTATCAGCCTTAAAAGCTAACACTTTAGTGGGACCTAAAATGTCAACTCAGTCCTCTTGCATGTTACCACATTGGAGAAGGGATTAACGTGCCATGCTACTCATTGATAACATGTTACTTTACTCATTTTGGGGCTGGGGAGGAGTGTTGCTTTTTATTTATGTATAAGGGAAAAGGATTGTCTCCTATTTTATAACTTGTAAACAAGGATCTTGCTCAAAGAGCAGTGCAGAACCCTGTGGCTTGGTTCCATGACAAGATAGTCAAAAGTGATAAGAATGCAGAAAGTATTGTTGACTGCAGTATTTCCTGGAATGGCTGAGTGACACAAGATAACTTTGCCATACCCAGATGTACTATTTGTAAACTACATTTCCTGTATCACTTTGCTCATAGTTCTATATTTGGTTGGAAATCTTCAGTGCAAGATCTTTCTTTAAAAAGGAGAAAAGGAGAAAACCTCTGGCCACCCCCTATAAAAAAAGAAGAGAGAATAGTCCCCTAGGCTCCCCACTGAATAATCTGTAAAACTATTCCTCATAGTGTAAAGTCACCATGTTGCTGTGTTTTTTTAATAAATCCAACAATGTTTCTCTTCATGCTTCCCTCCTTGCATAATTTTTGATGGAAATATCCAAAAGGCACTGGATCCCCTCTGAACTTGGAAACTAAGCAGGGTAGGTTCTAGTTAGTACTTAGATGAGAGACTGCCAATGAATAAGTAGGCTATATTTCAGAGAAGGAACCCGACAAAACCACCCCTGAATATTACTTGCCTAAGAAAATCCTGTGAAATTCAAGGGGAAGCCATAAGTTGATGGGTGACTTGAAGGCACAACAACTTCCTTAAGTCCAGGGGTCAGATTTTTGCCCCAGGACTCTTTGTGGGACCAGAGAAACATCTAAAAAGTTGAAAAGAAAATAAGCCAGCAGTGTCCAGATATCCTCTTTAGTTCTGAAAACCACCCTTGGGCTGTGCTTTGCTCACCCTGTCTGTACCAGTTGCTTCTAAGCACCCCATTCTTTTTTTGTCCATCTGTTTGAAGATCTATAAGGGAGAAAAAGAGAGAGATAAAGGTCAGGAGGGAATGGAGCCCTGTCTTTGTCCACCACTGTCATGTGTCCTTCAGCAGTTTCCACCAGGGGAAATAGATTGCTTTTTCCTAGTCTACTGCCTCTGTGGTTGTCTGGTGTGCATGCCTAATGGATGGACTGGAAGGGTAATTCTCCCTAAAGCAGAAGGTATGTAGTAGGATTTGTTTTGTTCATTGGCTGGCAGTTTTCCTTTTAACAGAACAACACCATTACCAGAGTCTAGAAACATGAGTTGTTCAGACTGCAGCTCCCAGAATTTTTCAGAAAGGATAGACACTGGTCATGCAGTCCAGGAGATTCCGAGACCTGAAGTCCAAAAAAGTAACTTTTCCAAACTCTAGATATTATTAGCTTTTCTAAAAAGGAGTTTGGGATATGTTGCCAAACAATTGAGTATTAGAACAATTTTATCAAATACCCAAATTATGCTGGTTTAGTATCATTTCTTATTTGTCAGAAAATGTCATCCTGCCCACACTGCTGAAGGGTGCACCTTGGGGCTGTTCCTGAGCAAGCAACTGCACCTCCAAGCCTAGCTGCACAGGTTCTGTGTTTTTGCACGAGGGCCCTTTATTTTTATGAGGCCAGATATTGTCTCTGAACTCTTTACGTTTTCTTTACAAAAGAAATCATGTACAAGATAACAAGGCATGGAGATAACTGACTGGAAACTGTGCCAGGGCTTCTGTGGATTTTCTTATCCTTTCCTAAGTTGCATGGCACTGAGTTGTTTTTCATGAGAGGTTCCTGTTGCTTCTCTACTCTTGGGCAGCTGCCATTTAGCTGTGACAGTTTGTCACCTCACTCCTGGCACCTTTTCTTTGCCCACCCCCTTTCTCAATTTTATGCAAATCTCATGGAACATTTTCTTCTACTAAGAACAAAATAGATAAATTGTTGTCAAGATGACAAGTCACAGAACAAGCTTTGGGATTTAAATTTAGACACACGAATGACCCCCTTCCCCCTTATTTAGATTTTGTTTATATATAGTGGTTAGAAATGCTTACTTAGACTGAGCAGTTTCACATCTGTTTGTTTTAATACAACACTGAGCAAAAGCTCCACTAGCAACTATTTCTCTGTCTCAGTTATCTGGTTGTAGAATCACAACAAAGAAAATCAAGAGTGAATGAGTTGGTTTGGTGCAACTTGAAACTCAGAGGTATGATAGTTAAAATTTAAGGCCAATGAGGTTAAATTTAGGAGGGAGCTGGAAAAATCTCTGTTATCTTGTTCCCAGACTCTTTAAGTCCAAATCAAGAGTGGGAGTTGTGATTGCAGATGCTGTTTAACTACAGCTTGCAATATTCCACACCATTGTAAATACTAGCAGAGACTGATCGGAGTTGTAGTTCAGCAGCATCTGGAGTGATACACAGTTTCCATCCCTGATCTAAATCCAACTGTTAACCCCAACTAGACTAGAGCCATTTTATTAATGGGGATTTGGAAATACAACACTTAAGTAAATTTCATTGATTCAGTAGGTCTACTCTAATGGGGATTAAGCATTGAATTTAAGGCCCTTTCCGCAGCTTACCTGTTCTCAGCGCTGGAGTGCGGGAATCACGCGAGCAGCCTCTTCCAAGAGGCTCTTGTGTCCCCGTTGCTTCAGCTCCGCAGCTGCTGCCTGCTCGCAAGCAGAAAGTGTGAGAGCCCCTCCTCTTCCCCAGGTTGTGCTGAGGCAGAAAGCACGAGCACCACGGCTCTGGAGCTCCGCACGCATGGTAAGTGTGCATGGGGGCCTGGAGTGATGCACAATTGCACACCGTTTTTGGCTCACAGCTGAAAAAGAAATAGTGCCTGATCGGTGCCTACCGACCCCGGCAGCATCACGCAATTGTGAGGACGTCATGTGGATGGATCCTTGCAATTGCGCGATGCTCCAGAGGCCCTTTGGCATGGCGAATGCCATGCAAAAGGGCCTAAGACTTGAGCTGCAAGTCTAAGGCCCTTTCCGCACCTTACCTGCTTCCAGCGCTAGGGTGCGGTGATCACACAAGCAGCCTCTGGCGAGAGGCTCTCGCATCCCTGCTGCTTCAGCTCCACATGAGCTGCCTGCTCACGCGAGAGGCCTGCCTCTTCCGCAGCGCAGCGCAGCGCAGCCTGGGAAATTCCCAGGCTGCGCTGAGGCAGGAAGCATGACCGGCACAGTTCTGGAGGTTCTGCATGCCAGGTAAGTGTGTGTGGGGCCCAGGAGCAATGCGCGATCATGCACAATTTTCGGCTTCTAGCCGAAAATGAAAAGGTGCACGATCAGTGCCTGCCAGCCCCTGGAGCATCACATGATTGTGAGTACATCGTGCAGATTGCTCCTCACAATCACACGGCGCTCCAGGCGCTCTTTCGCATGCAAAATGCCATGCGAAAAGGGCTTAAGTGTATTTACATCATATGTTGTATTTACCTTAATGGAATTTCAATGTTGGCATTGTGAAGGAGCTCAGATTTGTCTGTGGAAGGATGGTAGTTACAGCTATTTTGTCTTCTAGGAAAGAAGCCTAAAGAAACTATGATTCCTATGAATCATATTCCCAGTCCAGGAAACTACCTTGCTTCCAGCCTCCATGCTGATTTTTTTTCTCATCTTGAATGCCATTTCAAAAATTTTGTCACAGACATCCCAGTTCTTTTCCTACAATAATGACCTATATTCACAGCGGCACATGTTATCAAATAGTAATCTTATCATTGGTTGTTAGCTTCGTCTTTTTGCCAGCTGCATGCTCTGGTTCTCTGTTAACAATGCTTTATATAGTTTTGATAGCCATTGCTAGCATACCTTGGCTTAAGAAGTTTGCTATATACGTGTGCTTAAATCATGTGGTTACTCATTGCCACACAATTTCTATGTCTTTTACCACAGTGTTTTTATTTTCAAACTTAGTTTTGAGTCATAATGATTTCTCTCTAAAATGTACAGACTTGCAACCTGACTGTGAAAATGATAATCCATAAAACCAATTAATTACGACATTAAGTACAGTAATGTGACATGGCATCCCTCACTCATACGGACTCCTTTGTGTCTAAATTTATTTGCCAAGTTAATAAAGTACTTTTCAAGTAATTGCTCTCAAATCTGATTACAATAAAGGTAATACTAATATTGATTAAAGGAGGTTACTTGCAGTCAGTGTTTGCCTCTGGATTAGATGAACATTGCTCTGTCAATTATACTTATTTTAGTGCCTCTGTATCTAGAACTTGGTCTTCTCTGCGATTGTGTTTGAAAAGTATGATTTATTTCCTCATGCAATTGTGCATGTTTATCTTGGCATTGTCTGTAGCAACAGATCAGTCTTATTTACAAATATCTAAAGATAGACAGAGCCTATTCATTGTAACTTAATTTATATAGGCTGTCCTACCCCCTGCCCAGCTTTCAGTATGATATCCAGTAGCCATCTTACAAACCTGCTCTTGTTAATAATAGAGCATTTTTGGAACAGCTGTGTCAATAATGAAAACCAAACTGCAATAATTAAAATCTGTGAACAGTGGGTGTCTAGCACTATTGCAAATTAGCAGAAGGATGAACACTTTCTGAAGTGCAGAGTGCTTTGTATATATCAGACTACCACAGATCGCTGTGTAGATTAGAGACTGCCTGTACTCTAACATTTCAAATTAAACCAAGTATGTGGGTGGCACATGAGAGAGAGAAGTTCAGCAAGAATCCATTTCTATACAGTCTGGTAGTCAGAGCAGCCACTAAGGAATTTTAAAAGTGTAATTCATTTTAACTTAATTCAGAATTTTATTTAAAATATCAATTCATCCTATGTAATATAGGCATAATGCTAGGCCTTCTTACCACTGATGGACTGATTTTTAAGAAATGTTTACTACCACCCTCTTTCTCCCTCTCTCTCTCTTTACACACACACACACACACACACAATAAGACCTAATGTAGAATGGCTACAAATTTCTGCCATTGCTGTTACCTGTTGTTCAGGGCAGAATATGCTGTGTTACTATGTCTAGTCACAGCAGCACTAAAATTCTAGATTTTGACGTTGTTTACTATTGGCACTAATCATTGATCTACGAGGGTAGACCAAAAATGTCTTTAAAATGAATGAGGAACTATCTTCTGAAACAAATGATCATTCTGCAGTTATTCCTGTGACTAACATTGCTCACAGATTGTTAGTCATAAGCTTGACTTTGTTGGCTAAACACACTGAAGGATGGTAGCAGGCTCATTTCTCACAAAACAGTGTGACAGAATGGTGCCTGAATGTTTTGTCTCATGTTTGAGGACTGCATCCTGTTTAGCATACTGCTTCTTCTGACCAAGTCAGGGGGTACTGGGGATGATTTTCCTTAGTAACAACTTCTTTTGGAACAAGAGCCTGGGTACCAACCATGATCTGTCAAAACATGTCAGTCCTTAAATCACCGGAATCAAACCCGTAACAGTAATATAGTATGATCTGTTGTTCCATTTGTTTGATACCTCAAAAGTGTCTTCAGTTATTCACCATGTTTCTTGACTGTTTGACAGTTTGCCACATTGCATTTAGATTTAACTTAAAAGAATGTGAGATTTCATGTCTGTCGCTCTCTCTCTCTCTCTCTCTCTCCACCCATTCATCTGTCCTGTATCTTAAATACCTGGAAGATCTGTGATATTAACAATGCAAGTACTTCCTCCACCCATGCAGATCATATGCATTCTGTTCATACAAACGAGAATGGTAGTAGGAGAAGGGTTCAAGTGAGCAGTGAAGTAACCTTGTTTTCTCATAGCATCATTGTATTTAGAGTGGTTAAATAAAATACCTGTAAAGTGCTCCAAAAGGATCTCTCCATTGTCAGCTGGTGCCCTCCAAGGCAGTGGGGCAGGGAATGCTCACTGAGCTTTACTGTAGCTTTTTCTGTATCTGAGAGGCTGAACCCTCCCCCAAATTAGGTTCTGGGGAAATAAAAATGACAAATGTAGTTCAATATAAGGAAATTTAAAGGGAGGTATATTGTTCCCTTCCAAAAAATCCCATTATGGCATATAGACTGATGGGCTCTGAGCTGAATTGGATCTTGGAGGTATAGTGGATACTTCGATAGAAGTACCAAGTACCATAATGGAAATGTATAGAATTGTGTATGGTTTGGAAAAAATAGCTAGAGAGAAGTTTTAGCTCATCTCTTATCATATCAGACTGTCGAAGGAGGTAGAAGATGGAAGATTTAGGACAAATAGAAAGATGTACTAAAAAAATAACAACAGACCATGTGGTTAAACTATGCAGTTCACTGACACAAGATACAAATTGTGTTCAGTTATTCACTGTAATACATGTAGGGCTAAAACTAGGAATGGAAAAATTAGTGTGCACGTAAGCCCTGCCTAAAGGTCCTTGAACAACCAGAAATAAGCTAGACCTTTGAATGTTGAGCACAACGGTCTGAAAAGGGCCAAACGCAGTTCCAAAGCTCCCATGGTGAGCCAAACATGGTTGCAGAGTACTCTTCAGAATTTCACATCTATACGCATAAGTCTAATTTATTTCCATGTCCTCAGAGAGTTTTTGGGCAGGATTTACATGCCATATATATTCATTTCTAGTTTTTAGCCTTGTGAGCTTTCAGGCACATGATGGTTTGCTACAAATGTGGTTGGCTTTAAAAAAAGGCTTGATCAATTCATGATGGATGAGTTATGTCTACTAAACGTAATGATCATGTGTTACCCAGCACCTGAAAGGAACAAGTTAACACACAGCTAGTTACTTGTATTGCTAATAAGGTTATAACTACACAACATTTGGTAATGTCATTCCTTAGTCAAGAGAAATTGCACTCCTTTTGCAGCTAAATTGTGTCTTTTAGTTACTTTTGTAGTCATGGGCTGTAACAGTTTCAGGGCCGTGAAGCGCTTATTTCCCAGGCCAATCAAAGCTCAAGAGTTTTTCAAAATGGCACCGTCACACATGTGTCAAAATGATGGTTTATTGATTTATTAATTAAATTAACATGTTAAGAGGGTCGCAGCAGTAACACTTAAGGCAAATACAAAGTAAGTTCATTTTTCAAAGCTGTCCTTCTTCACAATTGCTGTTCACTGGGGACTGCATGATGAACTAGATGCTGTTGCAGTGGACTGGTTGATGGATTAGACTGAAGCCTTGGCTGCAAGCAGTTCACACTCAGGACCAGACTTCCAGCCTGATTTTCCTTATCTTTAAACATCCTCTCTTCCTTGTTCTGAAAAGTGCTGACACTTTCACAGATAAAAAGGGAGAAGATCTCCCTGTTCTAACAAAGGGATAGTTTCCCATGTGTTCTAGGACAGAAATATTCTTATCTGTCTCTACACTGTGAGCTGACCTTGCACAGCCTGTTGGAATAACTGCAACTCATGAAAGGGTCATTATTACTTGCCAGAGGCCTGCTTGATTAACTACTAAATGCCCGGTTACTGTGTTATGTCTTCCTTTAGCATACAAAACATGTGTATAGGGTGAATGAGAGCACAACCTATCGCTCCTCACCAACTCTTCTGGATATTCCAAACCTTGTGAATAAATGTATAGCTTCAGTAAATGACGGATAAGGAACGTCACATAATTCAAGTGCTGGATTGAATTTTACAATCGGGGTCTCATTGATATTTGGCTGTGGTGGATGACCCTTCTTTAATCTGTAGCTAGAAGGAATTGGGATAAAAACAAGAAGACGCAGGCTAGCATTAAAATTATTTTGTTTGTATCAATTTAAATGTGTGAAATCAGACTGGCTGTTTTAACACCTACAGGGGAAAAAAATCAATACTTTAAAAATGGTAAAGTTAATTTAGATTGTAATTTCAATTTTGCCAGGGACATTCCTGAGTAATCCTGTTATCCCACTCCTCCAACTGCTTTGAAAATGTTCCAGTTTATCTCTTCTTTTCTCACTTTCCCTTTTTGTACTCAGGTTATTTTCATTGCTGCAAAGTGAATTCAAAGTGCAAAAGTAGTTTAGGCTCAATTAACTCAGCAGAAGGCAGAGGAAATGGAGAGAATCTTGCCCTTCCTAGTAGGCTCAGGCAAAAGCAAATTACTGTAGATTTCCCTAGCTCGTGTGTTCATCGTCTTTAATAATTTTTGCCATCTTGACCACACTCTGATGTTGCTTGACCTCACACATCCTGGTTTTCATTTTTAAAATGTTGGCCAATATGTGGGAAAGGGAGACATTTCATGTTCCTTTTATGAGCCCTCTCCATTTTCTGAGGGCTTCAAGTGAGAGGCTTTGTTTGGAATCAGGTCAGTCTACAGTGTTGAATTAAGATTGTTTTGTGTTGTGAACCTTGCCCCCTTGAAGTAGTTCACCCCAGTAGTTACCTCAGCTCTGTCTCTATGGATGTTTAAGAAATGGAGTTACGTATCCATGAAAGAACATTCAGATACTTACTGCTTTGGACTGTTGAATTTAACACTGGTTAAAGTTTGGCTTGGATGAAATTTATTGGTTGGCACTGTTTCTGAGTTTATTATAATAAGCTACATTAAAAGTGGGATAAATTAGATGAAAAATAGACAAAAGCTCTATACTATGACATAAAGGCACAAAGCTTAGTTACCAAGTATTAAATATATATGGGTGATTCATTTGTCTCCTGAAGATGATGGTAGCCATTTTCCCCCCCAAATGGTGGCCATGTACAAGTACATCAAAAGAGAAAATTAGGCTGAACCAATTTGTTGCATAGTATGTGTCATGTTTAAGTATTATACGGGATGATACTATCCAACGCCAACATTTTGCTCAGAGATATGTACAGCAAAACTGTACATGAATATAGCTGAAGGTTCAGTTCCCTTTATATCACTTTTACTCAGGTGTGTCTACATCTTAGTACTATTTTGCATTTGTTTAAATTAATTACTTATTTTTATTTCACACTGTACAAGCTTTTCAGCAATAGAAAAAAAAACATTTGTATCTGTAGGTTATGTGTCAATCCTTGTATCAAAGAAAGATTCGAAAGCATAAAACTGAAATGAAGCAACACAGAGGCCTCTTTGTCATCGTCCAGTTTTATTAACTTTCATTTTTTTCTTGTTACAAGAAGTTTTGATTAAACATAAAACCAAAAGCAGCGTCTTTGTCCAAGTTTGAGTTAGTTGTTACAGTAAAACATATCATATGCCGTTGCCGAGAATGTTCTCCTTCACAAAAACTCTCTGTTGGCATTTGTGGGAGTTCCTGCAAGCCTTGGCTGAAAGCAGTTCACACTTTCACACACTTCCAAGTGTTGAGAAAGGAGAAGAGAAGCAGAGCCTGGTTTCTGGCCAAAAGCCCAGGTAGGAAAGCTCCACCTGGCCAGCCTGAAGATGTGATCATCTGGCTTGCCAAAAGCTATGTGTGGGAGAATACGGCCCCCTCTCAATTCTTTTTCTATATAAATCTGCTTGAGGGCTTGTTTGATACATCCTTCTCTCTCAGAATTTCGCAAATTAGTAGGAAAAATCCTGCATTTTACACCCAGATTTCAGAATCTTTCTCTCCCCAAGACATATTTCACCCATTTGTTGTTTATTTTAGAAGAATATATTTCATGGCCACCTGTCTCAGACATAGTCTTTATTTTTACTGTTAATGCTGCTTTTGTTCAATTTTTGTTTGCTTCACAATGCAAGTTCTGTTAACTAGATTGACATCCAAAATAGTCAGTGGATGCAAAAACAGTGTTTCAGACGGCAGAGCTAACTACTTACTGTATCCCATGATTCTTACACCAGAACAATTACAACTGCAAATCAATGTATATTTTAGTACAGATTAGGGACTCTAAGAGCTTAATTCAGAGCAGAAGGAGAATCTTTTTGTTGTTGCTATTCTTTGAAAATTAAAAATCAGAAAGCCTTGCTGATTTCTTGCAAATCAATCAACAATAGTTGATCTACATCTACATTCTACCATCCAATTGTAACTTCTTTTGATTTGCTGTTTCTTTTAATGCATTATTAAATATTTACTGTTTCTGAAGAAATAGATGTAAAGTGCTTTGGCTGCATATTAATGTAGAAACATACATTATAAATTAGATAAACCACTTTTGCAGTTTCAAAGCACCTTGCATCAGTGCTTGATCTTCATGCAAGATGGCTGTAGTTTGAATCTGGGGGTTTTCATTCCAGGATGCACTTTGCATGGAAGGGCTGTACTGGTATGTAAGTTCATAATTGGAACTGATTTGTTCTGTACCTTTAGGAAAGCCCTTTCCATTTTGCCTTTATTGATTTAGTCATCTCATTCCCTCTTCTGCTCTCTAGTCTTTTAATCCAAGTGATAACATTTTTATACACCTTCAGAGTGTCTTATCCATCCTATAGATGATAACATAGTATGAAACGATTTGTGTAGCCTCTTAGGAACTACAAAGAAAGTAGGAATAGAAGTCCTCACAGGGCCTGCAGGTGGTCATGTTTGCTCTCTAGTCTAGACTGCTCTTTTTATAGCATCCTGTAAATTATTTCCAGTTACGATTCATGTGCTAATGTAATACAGACAAAATAAATTTAGGTGCCCTAGGATTAAAATATCTATATCTATCTATATCTATATCTATAGATAGATATAGATATTTTAATCCTAGGGCACTCTAAGTTTATTTTATCTGTATTACATTAGCACATGAATTACATTACATTGTCTGTATTACATTAGCACATGTATTAAATTAGCACATCTATATAGATATAGATATACACAAAAATAGAACTGAGGAGATTTACCTTTTTGTACAACAACTTCCAGAATCTTCTAGCTCACACAGCCACTGCTTATGCTAGCTAGGGGATTCTGAGAGTTGTAGGACAAAAAAGTGAATATTCCAACCTCTGGGTGTGAGGTTCATAGTGATATGATGCTATAGTCCTCTACAAACCTAGCTGGGACTAAATGCCATTGAAGTGATTAGAGGTTAGCTCTGTGTAGAGATTTGTACTCAAAGAGAAAGCAGTTCAAGATAGGTGAGACTTTCTTAGAAGTGACATATAGAAGGCACAATCACAAACAATACCATTAAGAAAGAAAAGTGAAAGGCATCTAAAGAAACCAGGGTGGACACATATATAGTTTTCATGTTTTCAGGTGAACTGAGATTTAAGCATTTAAAGTTTAAGCATTGGACTATGACTCTGGAGATGAGGGTTCAAATCACTGTTTGGACATGGAAACCCACTGGATGATTATGAATAAGTCACACTCTCTTATCTTCAGAGGAGTCATAGAGTCATAGAATCATGGAGTTAGAAGACACCAAGGAGCCATCTAGTCCAACCCCCTGCTATGCAGGAACACACATCAAAGCACTCCTGACAGATGACCCTCCAGCCTCTGTTTAAAAACCTCCAAAGAAGAAGACTCCACCACACTCCGAGGTAGCATATTCCACTGCTGGACAGCTCCGACTGTCAGGAAGTTCTTCCTGAAGTTCAGGTAGAATCTCCTTTCCTGCAGCTTGAATCGATTGCTCCTTGTCCTAGTTTCTGGAGCAGTGGAACACAAGCCCGCTCCCTCCTCAACATGACATCCCTTCAAATACTTAAACATGGCTATCATGTCCTATTAAAACGCAGGGAAAACCACCGCCCGTCAGTGCCGAGTGTGAAACGCGCCCCCAAGCCTCGCACTCAAGGTCTGCCCAGCCTGACATCTCTTTGTGATCAGAACTGAACAGCCAGGGAGATCTCTGAATCAAGCCAGGGCCAGGACAAAGGCGTCTGCTTCAGTTCTCCCTTTCTGAGAACGCAGTCCCTTCCTCACTCTTGTCCCCCCTTGGCTTCCTCCTTTCAGGACTCTCTCCCTTTACTGCATTCCCTAAATCTGCCCTTCTCCCAAATGTAAGGGTCAGCAGTGATTTATATTTTCCAAGACTGTGGTACTGTTGGAACTAAGGTCAGGATGATATTATTGGTACCGTGTATATTCCAGAATTCAGAATAAGACTCTGGAAGACTGTTATCAGGAACACAGAACTTCAAAAATGTATTGAAACACTGTTGCTTTAAATTAGTTTTGTATTTCAATGTTTACAAACAGCACACCATTCTCTCTCTTTCTCGTTAAATTCATTTACTATCTTTTATACACCCAATTTCCCAGTTCTCTCTCCCACAGAGCTCTTCAAATCTCCAACCTTCCCCTAAACACACCACAAATCACACTCTTCTT
The DNA here is from genome assembly GCA_948474755.1 of Ctenosaura bakeri. Classification (NCBI taxonomy): domain Eukaryota; kingdom Metazoa; phylum Chordata; class Lepidosauria; order Squamata; family Iguanidae; genus Ctenosaura; species Ctenosaura bakeri. The sequence continues at coordinate 127,143 of CAOLHI010002206.1, forward strand.
CAAACACACACCAGTTAAAACCCATTATTTTCCTTTCAACAAGGAGGCTCTGTTGTCAAGACCCCCTCCCATCAGGTTCATCACATGTCTCCTCTTAACCTTCTCTTTTGCAGACTAAACATATCCAGCTCCCTAAGCCCTCCTCATAGGACATGGTTTCCAGACCCTTCACCATTTTGGTCACCCTCCTCTGGACACACTCCAGCTTGTCAATATCCTTCTTGAAATGAGGTGCCCAGAACTGGACACAGTATTCCAGATGAGGTCTAATCAAAGCAGAACAGAGTGGTCTGATCGTCTCCCTTGATCTGGACACCATATTCCTATTGATGCAGATAAGGAGAAACCCCCTTGGAACAAATCTTGCCAAGAAAACTCTGTGATAGGTTCTCCTTAGAGTCACCATAAGTTGGAAATAATTTGAAGTCACACAACAATGCAATGTTTACACAGGAAAAAAATTAGATTCACAAATACAGCATGGGTGACACCTGGCTTGACAGTAATACATGTGTAAAGGGGACTTAGCAGGCCACAGGTTAAATTTGAGTCAACAGCGTGATGCAGTAGGCAAAAAAAAAAAAAAAAAAAGAGAGGAGCCTTTCAGTTTTAGGCTGCAGATGAGGGAAGTGATAATGCCTCTCTGTTCAGTGTTTTATCAGATCTTACCTGAGCATCATAGTTTAAGAAGCATTTTTTAATCCTGTTTTTTACTTCTTTTGGCTTTTTCTAATCTGGCATCCTGGAGAAGTGATGGTGTGTATCTGTGGGGAGTTCCAGGAGACGCTAATCTTCTCTTTTGCTTCATCTCCATTCCCTTGCCCCTTCCTTTCCTCTGTTTTTATCCCCACCTATGTTCTTTCTTTCTTTCTTTCTTTCTTTCTTTCTTTCTTTCTTTCTTTCTTTCTTTCTAATTGGGCAGCTTCAGGGTCTGGAATGTATCTTGCAAATGTGGAAAGAGATTAATAATTATAAGAATAAAATATAATTATTCTTTGTTTTTGGTTCTTCGCAACAACAACACAGTAATTTTTATATGCTTGATGATTACCAGAAATGATAACTATAACAAAGGAATGCTTCTAAACATAAAGTCAGTGTTCAGAAAGTGGGCTTTTGTCTTTCTCATGGTGGGACCAGGTTCTGTGACAGAGCTAGACTGGTGGGACATCATCATCATCATCATCATCATCATCATCATCATCATCATCATCATAATAATAAAATTTATTTCTATCCCGCCTCTCCCAATGGATCGAGGCGTCATTACAAAAATATATAAAAACATTAAAACATTAAAACGCACCTATCCTCCCCACCCTCCAACCCTTCTATCCCCCTAAAACATATTAGTTAATTAAAACAAATTAAAACAAGATTAACACAGAAGACAATGATGAGAGGCGGTGGAACACTAATCTGGGAAGGCCTGTCGGAAGAGAATGGTCTTGACTGCTTTTTTAAAGCAGTCAAGACTGGTAATGTGCCGGGTCTCCTCCGGCAGGCCATTCCATAACTTGGGAGCGACAGAAGAAAAGGTCCTCTGGGTAACCGCAGCCAACCTAGTTCTGTTTGGCTGCAGTAAATTCCTCCCAGAGGACCTTAGTGTGCGGGGCGGATTGTATGGGAGAAGGCGATCCCGCAGGTAGGCTGGCCCCAAGCCATGAAGGGCTTTAAAGGTAAAAACCAACACCTTGTACTGTGCCCGGAAACGAATAGGCAGCCAGTGTAAAGACTTCAGAATTGGTGTTATGTGGTCACTTTTAGATGTTCCGGTGACCAACCTGGCTGCCATATTCTGAATTAATTGAAGTTTCCGGACTAAGCACATGGGTAGCCCTATGTAGAGCGCATTACAGAAGTCAAGCCGTGAAGTTACCAGCGCATGTACCACTGTTTTTAGGTGTTCCAAGTCCAGGAAGGGGCGCAGCTGGCGTATCAGCCGAAGCTGATAGCAGGCACTCCTGGCTGCCGCATCAATTTGAGCTGTCATCTGAAGCGGCGAGTCCAGGAGCACTCCCAAGCTGCGGACACAGTCTTTCAGGGGAAGTGTGACCCCGTCTAGAACTGGTTGACAAACCTCTATACCTGGGCTGGGGCCCCTAACAGCAAGTACCTCCGTCTTATCTGGATTCAGCTTCAGTCTGTTTTTCCTCATCCAGTCCATTACTGCCTCAAGGCATTCATTTAGAGGTGAGATGCCATCCTTAGTTGATGCTGTTATCCGAGGCATGGAGAGATATATCTGGGTGTCATCAGCATACTGATAGCACCTTGCTCCATGCCTCCTGATGATCTCTCCCAGCGGTTTCATGTAGATGTTAAATAGCATTGGGGACAGGACGGCGCCCTGAGGGACGCCAGATTTAAGCTCCTTTTTCGAGGAGCAGCTGTCCCCAAGCATCACCATCTGGTATCTACCTGAGAGATAGGACCGGAACCACTTAAGTGCAGTGCCTCCGATCCCCAGCCCTCTCAGGCGTTCCAGAAGGATACCGTGGTCTATGGTATCGAAAGCCGCTGAGAGGTCCAGGAGTACCAGCAGGGTCACACTTCCCCTGTCGATACCTAGGCGTAGATCATCCACTAAGGCGACCATGGCAGTCTCAACTCCATATCCTGCCCTGAAGCCAGTTTGAAATGGATCTAGATAATCTGTTTCATCCAAGACAGCTTGGAGCTGAAGGGCAACAGCCCTCTCGATCACCTTGCTTAAAAATGGAAGATGGGAGACTGGTCTGTAATTATTCATATCCAGGGGATCTAGGGAGGGCTTTTTTAGAAGCGGCCGTATAATCGCTTCTTTTAAACAAGCTGGAAAATTGCCCTCCCTGAAGGATGCATTAATAATATGTCTTAAGTACGTCTTAATTGCAACTCCTCCCTGGACGACCAGCCATGAAGGGCAGGGATCAAGAGGGCAAGTTGTCCTTCTTACCTTTCCAAGGAGCTTGTCTACGTCCTCGGTACATAAGATGTGAAAGGCTGGGAGCCACTGCTTGTAATCTAGTAATACTAGCAGGGATCAAGAGGGCAAGTTGTCCTTCTTACCTTTCCAAGGAGCTTGTCTACGTCCTCGGACATAAGATGTGAAAGGCTGGGAGCCACTGCTTGTAATCAGTGCATGAACAGGGAACAGGAGTATGTCAGCTACCCCAGCTCCCTTTTATGGAGCATGGATGGTGGAACTTCTCTAGTTTAGACATCTAAGTACAACACATGGCTGTCAGAGGAAGGTGAGTTAACAGTATGTCCACCCTGCTCCATAGTGGCTAGGGAATTTTGACTGATCAGAATGAGGGTAGATCAAAGAACCCACAAATTAAAGTTGTAATCAAGTGCTGAACATGTTTGAAATTACATCGGCTGCTGGAAGTGTGATCATTATTTTATACTAAAAATTAAGTTTTTTTAAAAAAGAAGTCACTATAGCTCAATTTGTGAAAAAATAAACACTTGTAATTTGTGATAAATTTATAAACACAGTAAAACCTACATAAACTCAAAATGAAAAGATAGTAAGACAATACAAGAAAGAAAGGGGGAAAAAAGAGTAAAAACAGAGTATGAATTCCAATCTTCTTCTATATGGTAGTTACAAGTACATACATGATTATATATTTTGTAATGGAAATAAAGATAGCCATAAAAATTGAAGCATTTTGTAAAAAAAGAAAAAGCAAGAAAGAAAGAAAAAAAGAAAGAAAGAAAAGAAAAGAAAAATGCTGATGCAAAACCTGTTTTTAGTAGCAGTGTATTTACTTTTGAACTTCAGGTGCAAGTCCACAGAAGCAAAAATAATTGTGGACACAAGCCAGGCAGCAAGGACATCAAATACTTGACTACACAGATAATTTGTGGATGTTTGTTATACAAATATTGGTCAGGAGCCTACTGATGTCAATACTGCATATTGCAATATTAAATCATAAGATTTTCTTGGACACCAGTTGAAAAAGCTATGCATTAAGTAAAATCAGGAGTTCTGTCTTCCTTTCAACTCATATGCTGATTTTCAGATTTTGCAGCTAAATCTAACCTTTTGTCCCAAAAAGAATAAACTCACTGAGTCAATAGAGACTTGATAAGCTGACTCTTTATGTAAGTTCCATTTAGTTGGTGAGTCTATTTTGTGTTGCGTCCGGCACTTCTGCAGGCCAGGTAAGTGTGGGACAGTCATGTGATTGCAGGTCATTGATGGGGAAAACCTATCAATGATTTAATCCACAGTCATGCCGGTTGGCAACAAGAGAAGGATGGGACCACAACAATGTCATGCAGAAGTGTCATCGTGGTCCCACTCCTCTCCTGTCCATGCTGGGCCTCTGCCTCCCTCCTCCCTCTGCCTCCTGCAGAAAGGGCCTCTGTCTCCCTCCTTCCATCCCTCAACTCTTCCAGCAGCCAATTCTGTACTGGTTATTTGATACCTGGACAAGATACAGATTTCTTTCAGCAGGAAGAAAAAAGCAGGAGAAGAGCAGGTTGTCTAGGTGGAATACTCTATGGGAGGAGAACCAATCTGAGCATATTGGCTCCTTGCCAGCTTGAAAGAGAACATCTTATCCAATTCAAATATGACTTTTCAGAGAAGGAGCCACTGATCAATGAACTTTTGCTCCAAACTTCATTGTGGTCCAGAGCAGCCAAAACAAAGAGAGGCAGGGAGCAAGAGGCAGAAGAGCAAGAGGACAGAGAAAAGAGAATGGAAACATCTTCATTTCTCTGCAGTTATGCTTGATACCTCTAGGGGTGTTCACATGTTGCATTCAACACAGATACAACATGGGTACATGAATACACAAATAGTTTATTCATACATAATATGCTATAGAGATATCATTTAATGCTTGAAGGATGTTTACAAGTTAAATTCAAGACAGTTAAAATCTTGCTACATGTGTACACAGACTATTGAGCTGTGCACAGGTTGATTTTATCACTTATTAACATTACACTCATGTACTCAAATTGCTGCTTGTTCCCTGGTGCAGTTATTCACATGTGTGAAATGGACACGTGTTGTAAGGAAGTGTCTGGGTTTATCTAGAATTGTTCCAGTGTTAAGGCTCCTTGTTTAAAAACCGATAGAAATAAAGAATTCAGGCCTTTTGTGTAAATTGTTTTTTTTTTTTAACTTGAGCAATTATTCATAAAAATATCACTGCTGCACTACACAGAAGTAAGGCATAGGTTGTCCAGCAGGGCATATGTAAAATTGCACTGTCTGGAAAAGTTACTAATTCTACCTAAAGAATTATAAATAATGGATGTGTAATTCAGTTGTCCAATCTGTTTTCTTAAAGCTCAGAGAACATTCCTTATTATCATGTATTTGTTTATACTGGGATAACTAACTATATTTTTTCAAAATAATTAAAGTATCTTACAGCTTAAAAAAAAAGAACACATTGGACTTTTGTTGCATTATATCTTGTTGCTAAGTTACATCTGGTTGTTTTTGTCAACTAGTAGAACTGTCTTGATTTATTCTAAAGATGTCTGTTCACAATGACCCCTTAGGATCTTTAATTCTGCATCTTCTTTTTTCCATTCCAGGTTTATATGTATGCATACATATATCTATATCTATATCCATATCTGTGTGTGTGTGTATTCCTCATATGTTATCTTTATGTCTTCTTAGCTTCTAGAGCTTTAGAATGCCTGGTTAACTTATTTGTTGATTTTTATTCCATTAATATATTTTATTTTTCACCTCTTCAAAATTATTTTCTTTATCTACTTCACTTTATCTTTTTTTGTTTATCTGTGTTCTATCTAAGTCCATAATACATAACTAAATTGTAGCTTTTGGAAGGTAGTAGTTGTCTATGCTTATTTCTGATTCCCATCCATTAATAATTTATTATTTTATAAATTTAAATACAAATCAGTATTTATTATGCAGCATTAATATAGGCCAGGTAAATTCTAATACCTTCTGTAATAGTTTTATTCATCTGTGGAACAACATCCATTACAAAACTTTCTAAAAAATACCATGTATCTGGTACAGCAGATTATATACTACTGACATACTTAAACTGGGCAAAGGAATCACAAAGAAGATCAGAAATGAATGAACAAAACCAGAAGTTACTGGATAAAATGTCAGACCAATAGTGGCAGGTACAACTGATTGGGCTAGCACTGCAAAAGTAGCAACTTTGAGTGTAATGGCTATAGAATGATCTGCCAGCAGGTCACAAATAAATATAATAATGATTCTAGTAATTTATTTGTTATCTACAATATAAAAGTCAAAGTTGGTATATCTGTTTGTCTGCGTCAGGTGAAGACCTCATATGTGGCTGCCTGAGAAGACTCTATGGAATCCTGGGGTTTGCAGTCTAGGGAGGGGGCCTTTAGGATTCTCAACCAGAGAGCTCTTGGGCCTGGCCAGTTGCTTAGAGGCAAGGAGGAGGGCAGTGTGTTCCCTCAGGAACCCAACCTCCTGTTAATAATTCTGAATACAGATTGGATTGGAGACTGTAGGGAAAAGTTACAGGTACTGGACAAGACTGTGGAATTAGAGACACAGGATCTCAAATCTTTCTAACAAGTATTATCTGTGAGAAAACAAAATCCCGGGCAACACTGGGTATACGCCACATTTTCCGGCGCGTAAGATGCACTAGAGTATAAAACATGCCTCATTTATACACCAGCAAATACTATTTGCCAGCATATAAGATGCACTGGCATATAAGACGCACCCCATTTTCAAACAGTATTTCTCAAGAAAAAAGTGAGCTTATACGCCAGCAAATAGGATATGCTAGTAGTTGATATTGCTAACTGATTAGCCAAGATCCTGCATCAAGAGATGTGTGTATCTCATGTAGCTGCCTCTCCATTGCTACATCTCCTGATACCACCAGCCCCCAAACTACCCGTAAATCACACAATCTACGCCCCACCCAGCATGACCATTTCCAGATTATCAGTGTAACAGTAGCAGTGCATCCAGTCATATACCTTTAGCTGCATATGCTGCAACAGCCCCTTGCAGGGACCTCCAGAAATCTGTGGGACATTGCTGCAAATAATGTCCTTGCAGCACATCCACCTAAAGAAAAACAGCTGTACACATCTGTGCTCATCACCCTTCCCACTCTGTGGCAACCTGGAAGTGGCTATGTTGGGGTTTGCTGTGTGAGTTAGAACAGTGTATGCAACAGCCCAGAGAATTAGTTTTAATGGCATATGTTGGACATGCACTGTTGTAAATCACTAACAGGATGCTAGCCTCAATTAAATTTTCAAGCCATTCCATATTTCTTTCCACAACCTCTCTTATACTCATGAAAGCAAATTTAGAGAAGTTCACTACACTAACTTAGCGAGAAATATTAACTAAAATATTATATCTCGATTTCTGCTTTTATCCTTCTTGTTCTCCCTTTGTGATAGATGGTGATGCTGTGATTGAGGAGCAACTGATTGTGCAGAGGGCCAAGCCAGTGATTGAGCAAGTCAATCTGCAAACACCCCCTGCACTGAAAGATCAAACAGAGACTGAGTTGCCCCAGCCAACTCATAACAGAGAGGGAACCAGCAGTGATGCAGAGTTGCAGCCAGCTGTGTCCATCAGCCCTCAATCACGCAGAAGACTGAAATGGGTTGCAGAGAGGGAGGCTGCTTGGACTAGGCTGAGGAAAAAATAATGAGCAGTACCTGCTCACAGGGCCTATTTAAGTCTGCCGGTGTGGCTGCTCCTTGCTTGCAGCAAATTATTAGCAAGCCCTCACAACCTTTGTGTCTCCTGCTCCCTGAAACCCTCTGAATGGATCTCTGCCTCCTGAACCTTTGGAGTAGACCTTGATCTGGCTCAGCTTGTGTTTTCCTGGTGTTTGGTATATTCAGACTCCCCAAGTGTTCTTGGCCTCTCTCCTCTGTTGCTGGCTGCGGCCCGGCAAGGTGAGATTCCTGACACCCTTTATCCTTGCAAACAGATAAAAGTAATCAGACTACAGGAAACCCCCACCTTTTGATACCTTACTGTCTGACAACTTGCTCTTTCAGTGTTCCCAAATTAAAGGCAAGTTCCATTAATTCAATAGGGGTTCCACTCTTTCATCAGTTCTTCTTGCCTATGTAGGCTTGCTTGGAACTACTCGCATGCATGTGTTGCTTGCAAAGCAAGCTGAGGTGGAGGAAAAAGGTGGTAAGTTAGTTGAGAGACATTGTAAGCAGCGCACATGAAGTCATTCCCAAGTGAGCCTCCATAAGTCCTTTATACTCCCTACAGTACAGTATGCAGGTTTCAACCAATTCCATTTTCTGACAGTGCCAGTCCCTAACCTGTCAGATAAGTGGGGGAAGCCTGTATAGTTAATTCTATTTTTACTTCACCTACTGTTCTAATCCTTCCATATTTGACTTTTAATATTTAAAACAGAAACAAAGGGAGGGAAAATGGCAAGGACGTATGAAAGTGGGGGAAATCAACTGTTAAAAGACAGGAGCTATTATTCATACCACTTTTTTTTCTCAATTTAAATATGTCCATACTTACCAACTCCTGTAGAACTACTCCAAAGAGCTGCTACTAATTTTCAAGCCATGTTCTCAGCTTTTTCACCCCTCACTTCAGCCAGTTCAGCTAATTTCCAGGTAACTAAGCTGCCAGTTTCTCAAGGTGGGAGTAGTAATGAGGATTGGGGAGAAAACTCTTCTGTTGTCCTTTGCTTAAGCTCCAGAAGGTTAACAGACCAGAACAAGACTGCTGTTATACATTTTGAAAATGGGACAAATATGCTTTGAACGTCAAAAATATTTGCCAAGAACAATTTTTTAGTAAAGGGAATAATTTATCAGGAAAAAAATTAAGATAATTATGCAAGTGTCAAAGAACAAAAAGGACAAGATGGAATCCAGTGACTCAGTTCTCCATCTATGAGTCTCAGGCCTGACTTCTACTAAGTTCTGGGCAACAGTGCAACCTTAGGCTTTATTCTTGTAACCCTAGAGTAGAGGAGCAGTATGGGAAAGCATGTAGTTGTTACCATTGTCGTTAAGGAATGCATTTTACCCCCTACATCTTGGGGTGGTGAGAAATGATTTATCTTATATTCGTTTAGTGGAAGAGTATTTTGCTATTGTTCATTTTGATCATGATTACCTTAGATGAGCACCATTGAACACAATGAGGCCTGTTTCCAAGCAGGCATGCATAAAGTTATGCTGTTAATAATATAAGCCAGGTTTTTTTTTGCAGAGGAGGGGACAACCAGCTTTAAATGAAAATAATACTTAATTGCTAAAAATATTCATCATGTTCAGAGACATCATGTGTACTAAAATTATCCCTGTTCTGACAGTACTTGAACCTGTAAGTAAAGCATAAATGCTGTAAAATTGCTAGACCTGCAATGTCGCGCAGTTAACAGTGGTTCCCTAGTATCCTTGGACTACTACTTCCATCATTCCTAGCTAGTATGGCTAGTAGTTAGAGATGATGGGAGTTGAAGCTAACAATGGCCCTTTCCTCACCGGGGTATTAAAACGATGCAGAGCGACCTCCAACGGAGGTCGTCTGCACTGTGGAGTGGATTGGGGCAGACTACTTTATCGTAGTTCCGCACCTCAATCCGCTCCAAAGCGACCGGAACTGGTGGTGCCGCATGTTTTTTAAAAACCTCTTTTCAGAGGTTTTTAAAAAGCACAGAGTGCGCAGCCCCGTGCAGCTCCGGCGCCACGCTCCAGTGCAGATTTGCAGGCGTGCACTAGTGCACGCCTGCAGATCTGCAGGTGGCAGGCTTTTGGCTGGCGAGCTTCTCTGGTTGGTGAAGAGCCTCCACCAGCCGGAAGCCGCCATTTTGGACGCCGGAGGAGTGCAGAGCAGCGAGCTCACTCTGCTCCGCATGGTGATGGACTTACCCGGCTGCCGGTAAGCTCCGTTTTAGCCCGTTTTCCCCCATTTCCCCCTCCACATGCGGAAAGGGCCAATATCTGCATATGCATAGTTGGGGCTCACTGTTATAGTCTATGAATGTTTATGCTGCAACATAATTGTTTCTCTTTTAGGTGCCAAAGACTCTTTTGGTTAAGTAATAGGGCTTTACATATCAGATGAGCAAAGTGATGAGCAAGCAAAGCTAAAGTGTTTCTGTTTGTGCATTGTAGATTTAACTCCAAATGACTTCTGATTATCCCCAAAAAGAGAGGATCATAAGCCAGGACCTGAAGGAGAATCTCTGTGTATTCCAGACTGTTTTAGAGAGGTGTTATGAGCGCTCACTGTCCCAGTTTCTGAACTCCTGTGATCTCATTCAGGTTGCCATGCAGTTACCTTTGGACTCACTTGATGTTTTATGAAATCACCTTTTCCACAGCTTTATACAAACAGAATCCATTTTTAAAATAGCAGCTAAGATCCAAGGCAAACATGAGGAGAGGAGAAAGTCAACTGGGCCACTTCAGGTCTGTTTTGATTAGTGATGACATCTGCCTCAAATAGTACTAGTAAACTGGAATAATAAAATATAAAGAGTAGAGAAGAGCAATGATTTCCATATGAACCATGTTGTCAAATAATGTACTGTTTTATGAGAGGAGGAAATTTCTGTATATTAAGGAGCATGAGTTTCTGGATAGCTTGCCAGGTGCCAAGGAAATGCCAATAGAGGATATGAAGGTGATGAATACATCTGTCTTAGCCATCTGAAGTAGAAACTCACATATCTCCTCTGTAGTAATAGCAGGGACAGTATTAATTTTGGTGATAAAACAGGCTCGATGCAGAGACGGGAAAGGTTACTTTTTAGACTAAAACTCCCTGAATTTTGCAGCTGGGAGATTGTGGGAGTTGTACCCACTTCCAGATCACTTTTCCAACCTCTGTCTTGTTGATGTTTTATCTTTAGAACTTTGGAAAGTTACTTAGGCAATGCAGCTCAGTACCGTCTATTGCAAGGATGAGCAAAGTGCAACCCTGGGGCCACATGTACATCAAGGGTGTTTTTCCAGGTGTCTTTTTTTTTAAATATGCATTTATTTATTAATTTTAACACAAAATAACATAGACAAACTGACATTTTTGACATTAAACTAAACTAAAACTGAAACACAAAACTAAAGCACTAAACTAAAACATTAAACACCAACTCACTAAGACACTAACTAAACACTAACTTATTAAACCCAAAGCAGCTCTAACTACACACACCCCCCAAAAAAAACACCAAACTGTAATGAAGGAAAAAAGATTTCAAAAGGAGAAAAAAATACATTCTGCTACCATTACAAATCCAATTAAGCAATCTTACAAGTAGCCATCATTGCATTTCTTACCACTCAAAACGTCCATTTCAATTTCCAGTCTTTAAAGAAATCTTCAGTTGGCTTATCCTTTAAAACCTGTATTAGTTTAGCCATTTAGTAACCTGAACTGTCCATTCTTCCATCTCTAGTGCTTCAGTCATTTTCCAGGTTTGAGCAAATAACATTCTTGCAGTTGTTATGTAATGAACTACTCCGTATTTACCATACAATTCCTTATGCATAATATCCAGCAAAAACATTTCTGATGGTGTTAAAAAAAATCCACCTTTAATTTTATTTTTGTGAATTAGCTTATAAATCTTAGACCAAAAACTATTCACCTTTTTAGACATACAGCATATGCTCATCTTGCAGAGAAATACTCAAGACTCATGTATGGCAAACTCTTTGTAGCATTTATGGATCTAAAGGCTGCATTTGACTCTGTCCCAAGGCATAAGCTATGGGAAAAACTGAAGTCCTTATCAATGGACACCAGATTCCTTGCCCTAATTAAGACACTTTATGATAACAGCCAACTACATGTTAGATACAGTCCTCAGGGACATCTCTTGGAACCATACCTATGTTGAAGGGGGTGAGACCAGGGTGTATCCTTGCACCGATCTTATTCAATCAATACCTGAATGATCTCGAGGCAGAGCTTATGGATGAAAATGGTCATCTGCCCAGATTAGGCAACAGGAAAACCCAGACCTGCTTTATGCAGATGACACAGTGATTCTTTCTAGATCTACACCAGGGCTCAAAAGTCTGTTAGGGAAATACTCAACTTACTGCTCCAGGAATGAACATGGAAACCAATGCTGCAATGTCAAAAATTTTGGTCTTTGATTGCAAATACTATCAGCACAGCTGGAATATAAATGAGTGTCCCTTGGAATAAGCTAAAAGCTTCAAATATCGGGGAACTTGCAGATGGTGAACTTTGAATTTTAGTCTAGCAAAGAAGTAGAAGAAAATAATAAATATAAATGGAATAAAATAAGTAGGGTTTACAATTTATAAATTGGGATAAAGATAATAAATAAATAGATAATTTATAGCCAAGTTGATATGAGAGGAAGGTTTAGAAGATAGTATGAATGAGAATATTTAGAGGAGACTTGTAAACAGTAAGGTAGGTTAGTGATTATATTTTAGGTAGTTAGTTGAAAATCTTTTATGCTCTTTCTCTTTCCTTTATTCCTTTATTCTTTCTCTCTCTCTTTCTTGTTCTTAATATTTTCCTCTTTTTTCTACTTTTACCATTCCCTATTTTCTTTCTTTCTTTTTCTTCTTTACTTCTCTCTTTTCTTGCTTCTTGGTTAATTATCATTTCTTTTCTATTTATTTTCTTTAGTTGTTATTGACAAAAAAATTTTCATTGTTATTTATTTTCTGAATTTAAATCTATTTCCCATTCTAAAGGAGGAATTTAGAATGAAAATTAATTATTTTAATGTATGCGTAAACTGTGCGATTGTCTTAATTTTTATTGACTAAAAACCTTTAATAATAATAATAATAAAGCTTCAAATATCTCAGCCTTGTATTCCATCACAATGTTTCCTGGAGCCCATACAGATCATTAGCGTTGAGTGGTTCTTTAGGCTGTAAAACAGCTATTCTAAGGTTTTTCCACACAAAAGGGAATCAATTTGTTCCTTTCACTATAAAAGTATTTAACAGAAAGATTACATCCAAACTGCTCTATGCAGCGGCCATCTGAATTGAAGCTATTAACTCTGAACTAGATAACTTCCACGCGAAATTCCTCAGGGAACTCCTTTATACTCCTAGAACCCAACCCAGTTCTATTACTGGAAACAGGGGAAAGCCCTCTCTCTACAAGGGCCTGGATGTTAGCTTTCAAACAATGGCTCAAAGTGTTTGTCTTCAAGTGTGGCAAAGGTCTAGTAGGCCACCTTCCATCAGATAACTATGTCAGCAGGTGGTCTAAATTCATAGCCCAAAAAGTGGTCACTATCAACCTCTTTCCATCCTTGCTCTTTAACTTGGGTCATGAGATAGCACTAAAATCTATTAAGCAAAGACTATGGGATATTGCTTTTTGTAATCTTCAGGCAAATTCCATCTCATCCTGCTCACCCAGTGCTTTAAATATTCAGTATGTGGGACCCTTCTGTCAGGCTACTTATTTAAATAACTTGATTGTGCCAGACTATCGTATATTATTCACTAAGGCCAGATGCAATGCTTTTCCCTCAGAATTACTTTTTGGCAGATTTGCTGGGTTGCCCACTTCTTCAAGACTTTGTCTTTGTGGGTCACAAGATGTTGAATCAATGTTGCATATTTTGCTACCTTGTATTTTCTATAGTCAGAGTCGCCATCATTTGATCTCTCCCTTATTGAGCTGTATGCTGGGCCGTTTGGAAAAATTCTATGTAAAAGTCCTGTTGGAGGACATATGTCCAAATGTAACTCTAACAGTTGCTGAATTTCTGTCATCAGTTATGAAGATCAGAGAGAGAGAAGTATCAAAAATATGCCAGGATACTGGCAATGCAATTTAAGATCAACCCAATTCTATTGCACTAATGAGAGGGACTTGATGAACGCCTATTTATATTTTACCTAGTAATCCATATTATCTATGATTTTAATTTACTTCATGTACTTTTTTATAGTATTTTATGAATTTATGTCCTATTTTTATGCTTTTATATCATGTCCATAGTCTATCCTGTTTATATATTTGTATCCTATTTTTAGTAGGTGTATTTTATCTAAACCGCACCATTAGATGGTTTTATTATGCTGGGTCTATGGACCATAAAATAAAGTTTTACATACATCACATAAGAGAAAAGGAGCCCTCCTTATCATGATATCCCCAACAATAATTTGAAACATTCTTAAATATTTTGACAGTTCATTTGAGGTTAGATACCATCTATACATACATTTTATACATGTTTTCCTTTATATTACTGCACAAAGTACATTTTATATCTTTAAATCACATTTTCCCCATTCCTCTATTTGAACGTGGTGTCCAAAATTTTGGGCCTACCTTATTATATACTTCTTGATAGCTTCTTCAATTTCAAAAGACTGTTTGTACTTTTTTTTTTAATTACATGGTCATCATCTTTATATAACTCTAGACAGAATTCATTTTCTCTGAACTCTATGGCACGATCTCTCTTATCTTGGTTAAATCAGTCTTTAAACTGTGTATATGCAAACGGTTCAAGATCTTTGACTTCCTTGAGAAGCATTTAACTTGATTTAAACTCCCAATTATCTTGCTCATGGTTAATATTATCTTAGGAAAAAATCTTGGTTTATATTTATGCAACACTCAGAGCCTTTCTATGCAACAATGTTTAAATTCAGCATGAACCATAACTTATTGTACCAAAGATAACCATGCCACCCAAACATTAAATCATGACAAATCCAGTTCCAGAAGTCTGACATCTCTAAGAATTGTCCATTTCTTCAGTGATATGAAACAACAGGTCTCATAATACAATTTAATATTAAGCATTCTCAGACTACCCCATTCTTTAGCATCATTCAATGCTTTAAGTTTTATTGTTATCATTTTTTGCCAAACAAATTTGGAAATTTCTTTCTCCCATTGTACAAAGGGTAGTCTGGTTCTTATGACGGGGATCATTTAGAAGTATAATAAAAGTCTTGGTAAAGCATTTGCTGTTATTACTGCAGTTCTCCACAAAAGGGATACATTTAATTTTCTAAATTTTTCTAAGCCTGTTAATTTCTTTCCAATCTTTTTCATACTTATTTTGAAACAGTAAACTATTTATAACTGTAACTCTGAGATGTTTAATCCTCGTTTTTTCCACTTTAAAGTTGGAAAGAGTTGTTAATTTATTTTCTTTATTTGAAGTCATGTTTTTAATCAACAATTTTGTTTTATTACATGTGTTTTTCCAGCTCTTGATCCCTCCAAATTTGCAGTCACTTGTTCCTGGTTTCATTTCTTTGTTTTGCCACTTTTAAGCAGAAAACTGACTCCTGTAATTCCCTCAATTGCACTCACTAACAACAAGAGAGGGGAAAATATTCATAGTTTATTCGTCTCCTGGCCCAAAAATGGGTTTCCCAACTCTCAGGAAATCTGGGAAGAATAACACAGTAGTGGGAATCTTGTAGTTTTGCCCAGTATTCACAGATCCTGATATGTTCTGAAAAATTACTCTGCACAGTTTTTTGGGGGTGCACAAAGGTGATGTCCTTTGTACAAGCAAAATGGTTTTCGTGCAAACACACACATAATGTTTTCAGTGTATGCTGTTTTTCTTGTGCAAGATTATTGTTGCAGGTTTTTTGCCCCCTCACCAAAACACACACACACACACCAGTTATCTGGAAACAGTAGAGTGACTGCAGGTTTTGGGACAAAAAGCACATTTTGTGTGTGTAAAGAATACTATCTTATTTCCTGAACTGATTGCATTGTTCAAATACCTCAAAGGCTATCACAGGAAGGAAGGAGAAAACCTATGTCCTGCTGCCTCAGAGAGTAGGACCAGGTCTAATTGTTTTAGTTACAGGAGAATAGATTTCAACTGAACATTAGAAGGAATTAGAAAATAAAAACAGTGAAAATTTGTTGTAACAGATAAGCATCTGGTTTTATGCTGGTTCTATGCACAGTACGTGTAACAACTAAGTTTCAAACAGAATAATTGTTCTCCCTGAATTCTTCCATATTGTCATGTCCTATCAAATCCTTTTCAGAATTTCTCCATTCCCCTTCTCCTAACTTTCCCAGGCTCACCCTGTATTAATGAGCCCAGCCCTTATTCAAACCTGTGTTCCTTAGACATAATAATAATAATTGGGAGTAGTTTGTGGGAAAGCATTTCTTGACACAACTGAGGCCCTTTCCACACCTTACCTCTTCCCGGTGCGGGGGCACAGGGATCACGTGAGCAGCCTCTCGCAAGAGGCTCTCGCGTCCCTTCTGCTCTGTCTTTGCAGCTGCTGCCTGCTGGCCGGCAGGCAGTGTGAGGGCTCCACCTCTTCCTTCCACAGCACAGCCAGGCATTTTCCCAAGTTGCGCTGGGGGAGGAAGTGTGAGGGCCGCATCGAGCTCCGCACGCACGGTAAATGTGTGTGGGGCCTCGGAGTGATTTGTGACCACATGCCATTTTTGACTACAAGCCGAAAATGAAATTGTGTGCGATCGGCGCCTGCTGGCCCCAGCAGTGTTGTGCGATTGCGAGGATGTCATGTGGATTGCTCCTTGCAATTGCACAATGCTCTGGAGGTCCTTTTGCATGGCAAATGCCATGCAAAAAGGGCCTGAGGCTACATTTAAAGGGCACCAACCATGCTATTGATACCCCCAACCTTTTAAATGCTTTTCTCATATATGCATTTTTTTTTTCAGGCCTTTCCAGTCTGGAGTAGACCTCTTCAACCTGATGCATCATCATACATTATGGTTCATGTCAGCTCATTTAGAAAATGTATATATGTCCTCCTGGCATTTATTTTGGTTTTGACTATTTGTTTGTGGAAGGAAACGCGAAAGGGACTGTATCTTTCTTTAAGGACAGAAAGTCAAGCTGAACACATCCTGTTGAAGATGTGGAGATGGGATGCCTCAAAAGAAGGAACAGTCCAGGAAGTAGCTGTCAATGACATAAGCAAAATGTCTTTGTCTACCAAAGCATCAAGCACTAAAGTTAATGTCCCTACAAAAGTGACAAGAAGCGATTTCGTGATAAGACCCAAGGAATTACCCAGTTCCTTTAAAGTGTGGAACAAGGATAGTTTGTCCCAAAACCTCCACCCTAGACTGCAGAAGGCAAGGAAAAACTACTTGCAAATTAACAAGTATAAAGTGAGGTATTCTGGACCGAAGTCTACTAACAAACGCAGACCCGAGGAAGTGTTATGCCAGCTTCGCAAACAGATAAACTTTGAGATGATAACTGCTGCAGATAAGCCCTTCAATACATCAGAATGGGAGGCATACCTTCCAAAGGAAAACATCACCATGCACTTGGGCCGATGTGCTGTAGTGTCCTCGGCAGGATCCATGAAGTCTTCCCACTTGGGGGCAGAAATAGGTCTGTGTTGTTCTTCTATAGCCATATAAGCAACAGAATAAAAATTAAAAGTCTCTGACTTTTAGAGCTTTCAGTGTTTGGGGGCTAGGAAAGGATAATTCTCAGTTGGATTTTCTCTTCTGTTCAAATATCCTTCAGGTTCAATGACTCTGTGTGTATATGTGTTTCATAATGGCTATGCTTACCGTAGGTCTGACACCTTCTTAAAATACATTTTACTGGTTACTCTTAACTATGTTTTTGTTTTTGTGGCTGGAAGCTTGTTTTTGGGGCCTACAAAACTTAGGGAAACTTTAACTGTCATTTCTTTGAAACAAGCATTGAGCCATGAGATCTTCTTTCAACAAACCACAGTGAAGATTGCAGAATTCAACTGGCATTTTAAACTGACATTCATATAAAATGGATAGGGGTGCCACCCGTTTTCTTTCTTGTAGTTTCATTGGTAGACAGAAGAACATGGGGAACACACAATGCCAGGAAGAAGCCAGCTTTGTTCCAACAGGATAAAACAGCCTGTTGTGACACCTTAATGTAACCAGTGTTTTTGGGAATTCAGAATAAACATGATGTAACCAACCTTAGCCATTTAAAATCCAACTATAATTGGCCATGCTACCCAGTCTAGTCTAGTTTGTTTTAAATAAAATTGTGATTTACAGTTGACATTTATGATTGAGTTATGATTGACAATAAGTTCACTCTTTATTAACAGTGACAGATTAATTTTATCAGGTCAAGTCACATTTGAATTTAAGTAAAACTTTGTGCAATCCCAAGTTCCCTAAAGTAGGTGTAATGTAAGAACTTCACAAAATTGATTGAAATCCCATCTCAGTCATTAAGTCACCAAGTGTTATCTCAGGCTGTCACCATATGTAGTATTGTACACTATGGAGTTTTGTATATATTGCTGAGAATATATTATTATAATGTATTTTTATATTGGTATGAAAAGTTTATTTATACCACTATATGCTGCCCTGAAATTATTTCAGTAGGGGTGGTCTGTAAATATTTTAATTAATTAAGTGAGTAAGTGAACGAATGAATGATGTTTGTGCAGCACTTTGAATCCTATAATATACAATAAAAATGATCAAATGCCTGTTAAATATGGATTCCCACAGGAGTCCCAACAGCAGCAAACAATGAAGACAAAACAAAAACAGTATAATAACATCACAGAGACCCATAAGACTGTTCCATAGCCTAGTTCAGTGGTTCTCAACCTTCCTAATGCCATGACCCTTTAATACAGTTTCTCATGTTGTGGTGACCCCCAACCATTATCATAGTGTCAGAAGCTCAACCTGAGAAGGGCTTGAAGCGAAGTCTTAGGCGACCCCTGTGAAAGGGTCGTGCGACCCCCCAAAGGGGTCCCGACCCCCAGGTTGAGAACCACTGGCCTAGTTCAAGACAGTGTGAATAATTATTCCTAGGCTATTTCTGCATGACGGGGGTATCTCACTATGAGGACGAGATGGCAGTGGTCCGAGAGTTGCGCTTTGCACAACATCACTGAAGTCTCACTGCTGCCCTGTCCCACCTGACTGTTAAGCACCCACGATTGTGCAATGCTCCCATCCTTTCCAGCCATACAGAAGGGCAGAAAGAGTGATGGAGGCACTTCCTTCCCCAGTGCAGCATGGGAAAGAGCCCGACTGCACTGCGGAAGGCAGGCACATATCGCTCATGCTGCCTTCCACAGGGAGCTGGCTGGGTGCAGAGGGGAGCACTCCTATTGTGCCTCTCTTCCTGGCAAAGGTGCTGCTGGGGTTGTGATGGGATGATGCGGGAGAGCATTGTTGTGCAGAAATGGTGCTAGATGTTCAGAATCCACAACCACTATTACCTCAGTAATGTCTGAAGTGAGCTACTATGTCATTCTGCCTTTTTCATTCTATAAATGCCACTAGCCATCAGTTTATGATTTCCATTATTCCAGAGCAGATAGCATCAGGTGTTAGAATCCAAAAGCATGTCCCACTTTTTCTCTCATCAGCAGTGCTTTTCATGCATATGTGCATTTGTTTCCTGGAACGTCAAGACTGAAGTGGCAGCTGGTGATTCCCATGTCAGCAGAATGCTGAGTTTGCTGCAGATTTTACTGTGATTTTACTATTGAAGGTGCTGAACCCTATCCCTCAATGCATTTCGGCACCTTGGATTGCTCCTTTAAGGTTTAGACTAAGGCCCTTTCTGCACCGCATGGCTGCTCCGCTGTGGGGACATGATCGCAGTGCTCCATGGGTCGTGCTTCCACACAACATCATCGTGGTCCCACTGTCATTTTGTTCCCATGCGTTGTGCAAGTGCAGTATTTGTGAAAAGGAAAAAAATCCATTTTACACTTACTGTTGTGTCACGCTGCCACCTTTTCCAGCCATGCGGAAGGGCAGAAGCATGCTGGCGATGCCTCCCCTCCCAGTGCAGCAATGGCAAATGCCTGGCTGCACTGCAGAAGGAAAGAGGTGGAGCCAGAGCACTCCCATCCGCAATGACCAGGTGAAGTGCAGAGGGGAGCATTCCTGGTGCACTTTCCCTCCCACTGGGGCTGCAGCGAAAGGACATCACTGCACCTCATCATGCGGAAAGGGCCTAAAACTCAGAATGGATTCACTGCTCTGTCAGCACAAGGCCCCCAGCTACCATGGCACTCTGCTCTCTGCTTCAGTTGGATTGTCTCAAACGGAATATTACTGTAGAGCAGACTCACACTCGCAGTGGAAGCTTTGATTGTGTTATTAACTTTCCCAGAATAGCTACAGTTGGGCCCTAGAGCTCAAAATAGACTTTTGTGCCTCAAAAGAAGTCTTGGTTTTCCAGATACCTGGAAGTCATGTTTCTTGTTTTTAGATAGTCATGATGCTGTGCTGCGGTTTAATGGGGCCCCTACCAGAGGGTTTGAGCCTGACGTGGGAGAGAAAACCACAGTTCGCCTGGTAAATTCCCAGGTAAGTTGCCTGGCAGATACAGTGGTAAGGAATATCTTGGCAGTGGAAGGTGATTCATTTTGGCTTACCAATGTAAGGGATTTATTTGCTTCCGCTCTATTGTTATGCAGCCTCATCTGTCCAGCAAAGATATGGAGAAAAACACTGCATCAAAAAGTGAAAGAACTTCTGATGTCAACACTTCATATTGCCTTTGCACCAGTATAGAGCCACTAACCATGAAAGATTTGAGTTTAAAATAATTTTTCCACTGTGAAAAAAATTATGGCAGTCTTTTTTTTTTTTTTAAAGTACACCATGGAGAAAAGGCAATCTTATACCCAAACTCTGTAGACCTTGTTATTTTTGATTTTTCTAAGTACAGTACTCTTAGCTGTGAGAGTATTTTAGATGTATCTCAACAGATATGAAAGCAATCAGAGTTTGCATCTTAAAACCAAACTGCACATGACACAATATCTCCTTAGAACACATTTCAGGTTGTATTTTTAATTTAGTAAAAACTGCTGGGTGCAGGGGAAATTTTCATTAGGAATGCAGCACATTGGAAGAGGAAGTTTAGGCTGTCCCTCTGTAGACATAATCTTAAAAAAGACTGTCCATCCCCCACATGTACCATTGGTATTCAACTTAGAATAAAAATGCTCTTACTGATCTTAATGAGAGCATTTTTCCTTCAGGCTAACAGTATTGCAGTGGAAAATAAGACTTTCCATTAGGCTGATGATCCCTCCTAGTCCCTCCTGGTCCCAGCTGCTATGATCCTAAGGCTGTAAAGAATAGTCATTAATTTTTGCATCCTTGCTTTCAGTGAAAGGGGACTTTGGGGGAGCTACATAAAAAGTATGACTTCTGAAAGCTGTAAATGATCTTCAGATGAAAGGATGCTTGTAGAAGATGGTGGGAGCTTGTTTGCTGCTGCTCCAGAGATTAGGACATAGAGCCAGTGGATTCAAATTAACAAGAAAAAAAATTATTCCCTTTAAATATTTGAAAGATGCTTTTAATGGTAAGAGCTGTTGAAATGTGACATGAATGCTCAGTGGGTGGTTGACTCTCCTTTTCTGGAAACCCTTAAACGGAAGTTAGATGCCCACCTCTCAGGAGTGCTTTAGTTGTGTATTCCTCCATAGCAGGATGTTGGACAAGATGATCTCTGTGGTCCATTCCACATCTATTTTTCTGTGGTTTTGTCTCCCCAGCAAACAGCCTGAAGGTTTTCACTTTGCCCACCCCTGAGTTAGCTCATTGTTGCACAATGATGAAAAGAAAGCAGAGCTTGTGCAGATAGAGCATTCATCATTCATAGGATTTAATCTAACGAGGTCTGATCTGGTCTTGCATACTCATGACTAACTTAAATCCCATGGATGTCAGCAGGTCTGTTCTAATTATGGCTAACTCTGGATCCAGCTCAGAATTTTTGTATCACAGCCTGAATGCTGTTTCACATGCCCATGCCAATTTTCTTTAACAGGGAACATCATTTTAAGTCCTACCACTTTTTGGTTAGGTGCATTTCAAAGTTTAAACTTGGCCAGGAGAGTAATTGATGCGCTCTGCAGTGAAACTGCAGTTATAAACCTTCTCATTACATTTCTTCTCTCTGTGTCCTGAGTCCAGCTTGGATACATGGTGTTTATGTCCAAGAGACTCCATGTTGACTGCAGCTGACCCCATCAACCAATTTGATTGATCAGAGCAGCAGGGGTAGGTGAAAACCTCTGCAGAAGATTATATATGATGGTGGGAATGTAGCAGCTGAAAGCTAATCCTTCTTTAGGCACCTCACATTCACAACCCTAAAAGCCTCCCTGTGGGAAATGACTCTTCCAATATTCTTTCACAGACTTGAAGGCGGCAGCAGAGAGAATAAGTCATATCTGTTAGACCTAGAGAGGGAGCTTTAAATAAATGCTGAAGTGGAAATTAATTGATACGCAAAGGTAAGCTGCCCTGTGGAGATACCGTAATATTCATTAATCAGTCTGATAGTGTATACAGGACAGATCATGGAGACAGTTAAGTGGGAATTAGCAAGACAGCCAAAGCCCAAACATTTAAGTAGCCAATAAAACATGCAGTTCATTAGGAACAGTGCAAAAGGACAGGATGAGTAAATCTGGTAGCAGTTAAGTGGCTGCTGATGAAGAGCAGAAAGGCCTCTGAAAGCAGGCATCTGAAGCTGTTATAGGACTGGTGCCTGGTACTTTGCTAAAAATAGCCAAAAGTATCTGGGGACTGGATATTAATGAGGCAGTTCAGTTAACGGATAAGCACATTTGCAAGATCAAGTTCATGAGAAACTGCCCTTTCTACAGAATCTCTAGGAGGTGAACAGGACAAGTCTGAACCTCTTCCAATTAAAGGTGCCCTGCCTTAGTCTTTAAGGTCCTGAATACCCCAAAGGCACCAGATCCTGTTTCATGTTGAAAGCTAAACAAGATCAGCCCTGCTTAGCATTTGGATGGGAGACTGCCGACGAATGCCACGTGCTGTAGGCTCTATTTCAGAGGAAGGAACTGGCAAAACCACCTCTGAGTATTCCTTGCCTATGAAAACCCTATGAAATTTATGGGGTTGCTACAAGTCGACAGGCGACTTGAAAGCACGGACACACTTTAGTCTTTGCCACTCATATGTCAAAAGGCTATGCCTTTATCCTCATTGCTACACTTTAAGAAACCACTGCTTTTCAAGTTGTAACAGGAGGGTGCTTCTTCCTCTTTGGCTTATCTGCTGAGGCATTCTAGTAAGTACATTTTTGGTTCAAACAGAGCATTGGGTAGGCTTGCTGGATCTCACAGCCACTCCTGGAATGCTCCCAACATGAGCCTGCAGTTGCATTCTGAAGGGGAAACAAAAAACTCCTCCAAGGAGATCAATGCGCCATTGTTGATACAGGCATACCTCAGTTAACAAAGTCTCTGACAAGCCACTTAATGCCTTTTTAGGCATTTTGCCTTTTGTCTTCTGTCTAGCTGGAAGGATGTTTGTTTTTTTGTTTTTTGTTGGGGGGTTGGTTTTTTGTTTTTGTTTTTTAAAGTAGAATCAGCATTGGAAGAATGCTGAAGGCTAGAGAAACATGGACTTTTCATATCAGATTGCAGGAACATGTCTGCAGTAAACAACGCAGAAAAGCTTGAACAGGAAAAAGCAAGCTTCTGCTCTAGCCAGTCACACCATAGCTGTATGGGCCTGCCTACAACAGGCAAGGTAAACAGCAGTTGCCTCCAGAATCCTTATGGAGCATGCACAAACAGGAAAACAGAGAGAAAGGGGAGAGCAGATAAGCCTCCCTCAGCAGCTACCCCCAACATATCTTAAGTCTGGCCACCTAAATGGAAATCTTTATAGATCTTCATAGCTGGTGAAAGGAAAAAAATCTTCCAAGATGCATTTAAAAAAAGAAGCTTTCAAGTGATCTCTAGAAGATTCATACAGTTTTTGTTTTGTTATGCAAGACTTACTAGACCTAGTTTCATTTCACATGTGCAAATTGTTAGTTTTGGATAAACAGTTTGCTCAGTCATATTGAACTGTTCCTATTTGTGGTGCAGGAGCACATTCTATTCTT
This sequence comes from Ctenosaura bakeri, assembly GCA_948474755.1. Classification (NCBI taxonomy): domain Eukaryota; kingdom Metazoa; phylum Chordata; class Lepidosauria; order Squamata; family Iguanidae; genus Ctenosaura; species Ctenosaura bakeri. The sequence goes on from CAOLHI010002206.1 coordinate 151,022, forward strand.
TCTATGTTCTTTGTGCATCTGGTACCAAATTTTCTGCTAAAGAAGTAATGCCCAGGAACACATCCACTTTCTTCGCTGAAGTACACCTGTATTCTCAGTGAGGAACCTGATAAGCTTCTGATTAACAGAATTCTTCAGATTAGTTTGAAAACTCCTGCTTGAAACTGGGAGTGAAGGCTAAATATAATATTTCAAGACAAGTTACAATGGGTAGCTTATCACACAGTGACCATCTCTGTGTGAGCCTGGACTTACTGGGAAATGTGTGGGTTCCTCAAGGAACTGGGAAATGAAAGTAGCTTCACCAGGTCTGTGGATGAAACGCTCCATTTGATAAACATATGAAAGTTCCCCAGAACACAGTTTGAAAACTACTATTTTAAACTACTGAATCAATCCAGAGGCCCTTTCAGACTACACAGTTGTAGCATGGCTGCACCCTCCAGAGTCCTAGCATTTGCAGTTTAAGGAAGATATTTAGAATTCTCAGCCAGAGAGCAATAATGCTTCACCCAATTACAGATCCGACGATTCTGTAAGATACAGCCATGGCAGTTCATGATTATGCAGTATGAGAGGGTCTCAGATGTGACATTACGGTAGACATCACAGCGGTCTTTCCCCGTCCCCAACTTTCCCTTCCTTCCCTCTCCCTCCCTCCTCGCATTCATTCATTCATTCATTCATTCATTCTCTCTCTCTCTCTGTTTCACACACACACACATGCGTGCACACACACGCATACACACACACTGGTGGTGGTTCAGTCAAAGGGTGGCACTGACTAAATGAAGCTCTTACTGACACATGCAGTTCCTAATTCAATATTACCATATATGAAGCAGTCACATTCTTTTTAATGCTCCTGCAAAAGGATACATTCATTTTCAAATAGGAAGTGGTACTATAGCTTTCTTGAGTCTGTTTCTTCTGTTGTGCAAAACTGCTGTAAAGATTGTCAGTCACAATCAGCCAGTTTGAAAATTGAATGCTGCTGAGTCAAAGAGCCTTAAAAACAAAGAGTGACTGAACCCACCTCCCTAAAAATATTACACAAATCTTCATCTATAGCCTTTCTATACTACATTTTTCTCTGTTCTGATTGATCAGTATTTTATTTCCTAGGGTCAGAGAGGGCTCTGATTTTTACAAAGAAGGGCCGTTTATAGAAGTGCTGAGTCAGTGTTCCCTGTTTCACTGAAACCCAGATATTTTTTCTTATTGAGAAATGTCACATCTAGTTCAGCCCTGAGATAGCCGTTAATCTTTTCCAGCATGACAGTTTCCACCATCTTTGCTACTTTGTTTTGGTCAGAAGAACTCCAGTGTTATTTACAGGCATGAATGCAAGATTGATATTTTATTTTATAAGTGGATGTTGGAATGAAGGGATGAAATTCAAAGTCACTGTGGACATGACCAGGCTGAAGAGAATGTCTGAAAACTCCAATTATTTTATATAGGTGGGAGAAATTCTGTCTCTCCATTAAGACTTAATTGGGCCAAAGATTTTAGTTTAAAAATATTTATCTTTTCAGTAAGAACTTGAAATTGGTATTTATTTTCTCTAATGCACAGAATTTGTGGTTAGTTGTAAAATGATTTTGTTCCACAGTATGACTCCCCTTCAAGCTTCTTGAGAGATCTAGTTGCTTTTTCTCACACAGATTTTTCTAACATTTGCACCATGTAGCATAAATGGCAAAGCTGCTTTTACAAGTAGTAAAATGATGGGAGCTATTTGTAGACTACATAAACCAAACCGTCAGACCCATAAAGATATGTGATTTGTAGACCATGTGAACCACAATCACGTGAGCCATGGGAGATATGCCTTGCACCATTTTACTGTTTGTAACATTAGGTTTATCATTTATGTCATCTGCTGTAAATGCCAGATAATCTATTTAGGAAAGACAACTAGCCCTCTCAGAAAGTGTACGTGGTAAGATGTTTGCAATGTAAGGAGCACAGGTATTGTTTTAGAGACTCATTCAGAAGGTTGTTTTCTATAGGAGGAAGGTGGTAATGGAGGGCAGTCTAATATGCTTCCCTCTTCATGTGCTTATTTTCACTACTTTCATAGTCCCCGAATAGGTTTTAAGTCTGTCTGTCTATCCAGCATACATATCCTTTTATGCATTATCTTTCTCTCTCTCTCCCTTCTTCTCTTCATCTCCCTCTACCCTCCACGTATAGACATATATACATAAATACTTTCTAGCTCTATGCAGGCATTCAGGCAAATGCATGAGCACTTAAAATGGGAAGAAGGGATGTGAGTGTGCACACAAACATGCTTGATTACAGAGAAGCATCTATATATGTTCAGTTCAGTCAAAGTCTCTATATATGTTCAGTTCAAGCCCCCTTTGGACTTTTCATGCTGAAAATTCATGCAAAGTTCTAAAGTGGTGTGTGGAGGGACCCTGGAAGGAGCTGGTATGTTCAGCCACGTCTCTCTCAGTGTAATGCATGTTGGATCTGGACTAATAGCTGTGCTTGAGGAGGATAATATATTATTAAAATTATGGTATTGTTAATTTTTCTTCCTTGGGTTTTCCAGTTTAATTTCAGAATAACTTCAGAGGTGTGTGATTAGATCAGTTTATCCAATCTGTTCTCCCTAATTAGATCTGCTTTGATTTGGAGTGAGTATGTTCACCGATCACTTCCAGTTAAGTGGACTATTTCTCTTAGAGTGCATTACCATTTTTTTCCACTCTTCGGCTAAAAAGGTATAATTCTTCTGAAGCAGTGCCTATAGTTATCCATGACAGGCATGAAGTGTAAAACTGTGCCTCCATGGTTTTCAAATGGGGCAGAGTGCATTTAATCACCACCTCTTTTATCATTCCCAGCTTATTACCGTTGAAGAACAGAAGTTTCTTACAGATCCACAGTATAACTTTGGAACTTTAATTGTGTGGGATCCAGCGCCTTATCACTCAAATATTAAAGAGGTAAGTTGTCAATTTCAAAAAATAAGTGTCTAAAGGTGAATTGGATACTGGTGGGAGGTAGCTGTGGTCCAGGAAGTGCATGATTTTATCAGTATACTCTCTGTATCTATATATTTCCTTCCTGCATCAATTATAGCTGTCATAATGTAAGTTGCAGTGCTGAGCTGTAGGTATCCTAGAACACCAGCAACATTCACATCAGCCTAGATCCAAAGGGATCAAACAGGAAAACTCAAGTCAACACTGAAGTTAAACATCTCAACAGAATGGCGAAGGGAAGGGCCTAGCTTAGTCCAGGAGTTATTATAACTCTACCAAGTGAGAAGGCGGCATTTGGTGACCTGATTATGTAGAATCATTCTGGGAGGACATCATAGCATTAGAAGTGAGCCTCATGGTTCATGCTTCTCAATTACGTACAGGTTTTTAGTAGCCCACACATTATCTAGTCCACTTTTAGACAGACCAATATTGGTGTGACTGGGAAGTGTGCAGTACATTTATGAGCATAAATTGCAAACTCAACTGGCTTGTAAAGTTATAGCACTTCTTCTCATATTTTTTTAAGGAAAAGAGAGGAGTGTTCTTGTTCATTATTTCAGAGTGAGAATACCTAATTCATCACCAGGTGTATAGCCCGCACGGGTAGCAAGACCAGTACCCTGCTCTAAACCTGTGTTTCTGGCCATCATGTCTGTGATTTGCCATGTCCACTCTGTATTCAGGAAAGGACCTGAGATTTCTTGATGTGGGTTGTGTGTGTGTTTAGTGAATGTCCACATTTCTGCTTAGGGGGCTGTGATACCAGCAGCCACTCACTAAAGAGGCACTAGTGGGGCACAGCAGGAATGGGCAACTATATGGGATCTAGGACCCAATTCCTGCAAGCCACACACACCCTCCCACACATACATCATGTCGAAATGCCTTCCTTTTCCTCTGCTAGTCCCCCTCAAATTGGCAGCAAGAAGTGACTTGTTATCACCTCCAGACGCCATTTTGAGAGGGACAGCAAATAGAGGTATTTCAGGGATAATATAGTGTTCTGGGGATGTTTAGGGGTGTGTGATGTGGTGATATTTGTGTATTTCCATGCACTTTAGGGCCTTTATTGTGGTTTTAGTACAAAAATGGCCTGAAAATTTGCCATTTTTTAAAAAAATGGAGAATAGGAAGGAGCCACATGGGCCATGAAAGTGGGATCCAGGGGCCAACTGGAGCCTGCACTTTGTCCCACTCCTTGGTTACAGATATTTTCCACTTAATGTTAGCTCACATTCCTACAAGTAGCCTGGATGGTAAGCCTCTAGGGAATACCATAGATTTCCAGGTAGTGATAGGAAAGAGTATCATCTGAAACTTTGGAGAGTCATTCTCAGTAGCAGTTGACACTCTTGGACTTGATGGATCCACAGTCTAACTCAGTATAAATCTGTTATATTATTAGGTAAGCCATAAATGCTGTTATTGCCCTCTTTGCAACACACAGACAGATAATCATAAAATTCAATCAAGATGCAGAAACAGATTGTTTTTGAGTTCCTTCTGCGTCCCACCACAAAGTACTATGATTAGAAGAAGGAGATTGGAAGTACAATAAAAACCTCGTTGGAATCTAGAAAAGTACACCCATCTCTCTCTTCACATTCATATGTTTTCCTTATGTGGAGAACTTCAGGGACAATGTTACAGTTTTGGGAGATGGATCTTTGTTCTTCTAAATTGGTTGCGATGTTTCAGGAAGACCCAGCTTCATTTTGGTGTGATTCTAAGGACTGTTTGTTCACTTCAGACAAACCTGAAATCTACCCAGTTTAGGGTTTCAGATTCATTCAAGTCCAGCACACAGTCCTACTCTACATACTAGGCTTCTGTATAGTCTGTACTCTGGCTTCTTTTAGGGCAATTGGAAAAAACCTTCTCTGCATCTGTGGTATTGAATTTTCACACTTGTTCTGCATGTACTGGTTATTTGCCTTGTGTGAGAAGATGAAACCTTATGGAAAACACCTCTGTGCATGAGGCCACTGTTTTGAAACAGCTTTCCTACTATTTATAGAAGATTTGCAATTCTTTCTGTTTTTGGTTTCAGTGGTATCAAAAACCAGACTACAATTTTTTTGAAAGCTTCAAGCACTATCGGAAAAAACACCCCGAACAACCCTTTTATATCCTGAATCCATACATGCAGTGGCAACTCTGGGATATCCTTCAAGAGAACTTCCCTGAGGATATTCAGCCAAATCCACCTTCTTCAGGAATGCTTGGTAAGTTAACTGCCAAGTAAATCCTTAGTTCCTTAGCTGTGTTCTTCTGGTTTTGCATTTATCATCTAGAGCTAATTAGGGATCATTATTTCCTCATTTTCCTATATTAGCAAAATGTCATTGTTCAGTATTTGTCAGTTTGAATGTGAAACAGGAACTCCCTGAAAGAAGGGAGTGATTTTTGCCTATTTGAGGTCTTGCCTAGGTACACAAAAGTATATAACTTCATAAATTAGAAGACATACACACATTTCCCTTATAAGCATCTATATGCTAACAGGATGCTCTCAGCAGCTGAGTGGTAAAAGAAGCCAAGGGAGATAAAGAGGGAAATATATTTAAAAGGGGTTGCAGACTGCCATTTTTCAGCTCCCCGGGGCTTCCAACTACTGCAAAATTGGTGGACAGCCCTCCAGGATACTAATATAGTGGCACCATCCACCCACACCTTTCTACTTCTATTGATTCAGGAAGGGGAGCAGATGATCTTCCCTGTGTCCTCTAGGGCTCTATGGCACTCTTCTGTTTCACAGAGATACACATATCATTGCTGTCCTACAGGTGTGATTTCCCCCAACACACACACACCAGAATTGTTGTCGTCATTATTTCTCACCACAAGATGGCACTGTTGCACAATGTGATTCTATTCAAAAAGAGAAACAAAAATCAGTAAAGTAGTGAAGGGAGTCAGGGAGAAGACCTGTGTATGACACTCTTAAGACCAACAGGATGCAAACAGACTCCTCCCCATTTCCTTCCCCACTTTATTATGCCGAAAGAGATCAAAACAGCTTTCATCCAGAGCTCTCCATCTGCATGGTTTTACACTTGTGTTGCTCTTTTAAACTGTTATTAAAATTATTCCACTTTTTAATATGCTTTTAAAATTTTGCGATTAATTTTATTGTTATTCGTTAAATGGTTAAGTTGGTTTTATTCTAAGCTGCCCATAGATCTTATGATATGGGGGATATAAATATTTTAACAATAAAAATGGTTGTTGTCTTCAAGTCATTTCTGACTTATGGCCACCCAAAGACAAACCCATCACAGGACTGTCATGGCAAGATTAGTTCAGAGGGAATTCACCCTAGTCTTCCTCCGGCTGAGACAGTGTGAGTAGCCCAAGATTACCCAGTGAGTTTCCATGGCCAGGCAGGGATTGAACCCTGGTCTCCCAGAGTCCTCGTTCAACACTGGTTCAATAATAAAATAATAAAGTAAAATTATACATGTAATTGTTTGAAGTCAGAGATACAGTGCCTTTAGTCCTAATAAAAAGTATTGCCCATCTTAGATATTCGTTCTTATTTCTATACTATATAAGCTGCTTTTGTTTGTTTGTTTCTAATCCCAAAAGACAAAGGGCCTTTCTGCTCTACACTGTTACAGTGCTATTATTCCACTTTCAACATCCTATGGAATCCTGGGCTTTGCAGTTTAGGGAAGGACATTTAGACTTTACAGTCAGAGAGCTCTTTGGCCTCAGTAAGCTACAAACCCCAGAATTCCACAGGATGTTGAAAGTGGAGTAATAGCACTATAACAGTGTAGTACAAAAAGGCCCAAAGTTTCAAGTTGGATTTTGTCCATTCACTTGAGCTGAATGAGATGTAAAACCTTGTCTTCTTCTTGTCTTGAGGGCTCTCCTTTATCTTTCAGCATATCAGTTCTCACCTGGCAAATCTTCCTATACCTAGCCCCAAAGTTTGGAAAGACTGTTATACTATAACTAAAGTTACTATACCTGATCCTAAAGCTTCAAAAAATTACTAGCTGAGAAATTCTGAGAATTTTAGTCAATTTTTTTCCATACTCTACCTAGTTTTAATAAAACAGATAAGACAGGGAAATTCATGTGCTTGTAGAGGCTACTGATGGTATCAAGGAAGATGACAGCTTGCAAACAGAGGGACTAGATTAGTGGTTCCCCAGCTCTTTCCCTCCAGGATTTTTGGACTTCAACTCCCAGAAACCCCAGCCAGCTGAATTCTAGGAAATTCTAGGAATTCTGAAATTCGAAGCATCTGGAGGACCAAAGTTTGGAGACGACTGGACTAGATGTTCTCAGTTTGTCCTCTCTGTTTACTCCCTTGCTATTACTGCCAGTGTCACAAGAAGGGTTGATGACAGGATCATTAAATTGCCTCATTCCTTTCTAAGCACCACCAGCTGCTAGGAGTTGGGGTCGACATCACTGCTGATAATCAGCTTATGTATTTTAGTGGCTATGTGGGAGGGGGGGTCTGGAAGTTGTAATCCCTAAAAAGTAACTTTTCAAAACATTGGTATCTGAATCATAAAGCAGCCTGGAAATAGGAAGTGTGTACACAGTAGGGATGTAATTCCCTGCTAATTTCATTCTCAAATGAAGCAACAAGTGCTGATTTTAGCAATTTTCTTATTCCTGCAAGGAAGTCTTCAAAAACTGTGCAGTTTTCCAAGACTGTTTGCAATTCTGTATTTGTTTTGCACAAAATTCTTACATGCTGTTTTTTTTACAGAGAAAACAGCATTTTCTGTGCAGGAAACACATTTTGTTTACAGAAAATAATACTGTTTTCTGGGCAGAAAATGTAGTTTCCTGCCCAGAAAGTGGTGTTTGTTCTACACACAAAAATACCATGGGCAAATTTTAGGCAGGTGATGATGATGATTTCCCAAACTGTAAAGATTCTCATCAGTTGAAGATTCTCCTTGTTAACCCTCAAAAAACAAGTTTTCTTAACTATTTTTTTAAAAAAATATTTTTGAGTATTATTTCCATTCCTAGTATACAGCAGACAGGAGTTTGGTATTTCTAGGGTAAATCTCTAGAGGGCAGTACTACTTCAGCTAAGTAAAATGGGTGAGCTTGTTCACAGTTGTAGTAGATTGTCTTCTTATCTTGCGTATATAATAAAATGGAAGCATGGATGACCGTTAGTCATCATCCCATTCACAATATACGAGAGAGAAAAAAGACTTTTATCCGATTATAAATGCATTTTCCAGAAGTTACATGTAATAAAAGTAAGTGGTTGTGTACCACATCAAGGTGATGGGGAGACTATTTTGTTTTGTTTGATTGCATTGGTTCATTTTAAAACTTAATACCAGTAATGCAATGTCATCACCGTTAAGCTCGCTCTGTGTGACAGTCCATCTCAGTTAAGATAATTGAGCTTAACCAAGAGTCAATATGGAATAATGGCTAAATGTTGGACTATGAATTCAAGATCCAGCTTATATTCTTCACTAAACCATGAAATACACTTGGTGATCTTGAACCAGTCACTGTCTCTCAGCATGAATTATCTCATAAGGTAATTGTGAGGATGAAGTTTGATGAAGGAAAACTCTGAATAAGCTGTAGAGTTTATTGAAGGAAAGGCAGGATATAAATATAACTAGCAGATGAATAGTAAGTTTAAGTTAGCTTCTCAGCTAAGAGGAATTATTCATTGCTGATCCTCCATGGCTGATCATATGCAGACTGGACAAAATAGTGCCAGAAATTTTGCTTTTTTTTGGATTAGAAGTCCCAGAACAACTCTAGCCAGCAGGCCTCTAATCAGGCTTAGAGGAATTCATACACTGAAATTGTCTGTTTATTACATTTCTGTTCTGCCGTTTCCTGCAAGGATCTCAAACTGACAAGTGCAGAGCAGAGCTTGGAACTAAGATACCATCAGACAATTTTGTCAACTTGTATAATAAATACATTTGCCTTATGGATTGTTAGACTGGACTTAAGAGTGAACCAAAGCTTAGAACCAAAAGAGGCACTGAATGGAACTTTGTCGCTGTGGAAAATGACTTTAGCCCTTTCCATAGGACAGTTGCATCCTGACACAAGGACGCAGGAGGAGTGAGACTGCGATTACTCTTCCACATGATGTTGTCATGGTCCCATCCTTCTTGCATCACCAGCCAATGCAATCAAGGGGAATATCATTGATGAAAAAACTCTGTCAATGACCCCCAATCACGCAAGCCTTCTGTTGCCTCCATCCATGCAGAAGGGGTGGAAGCTTGATCATGCATTTCCTTCCCCACTGCAGCATGAGAAGAAGGCAGGCGACAATGTGGAAGGCAGGGGCATATCCCTCGCACTCCCTTCTGCAGGCAGCCAGGTGTGGAGGGGAGTGTTTGGGACATGCTCCCATCTTGGCAGAGGTGCTGCTGGGATGATGTCCGGATGACAACAGAGCAAAGTAAGGTATGGAAAAGGCCTTTGTTTAACCAATTGCAAACTACCACCATTCCATCTAGTTTGAAGACAAGGGTTTCCGGGTTAGAGATTGGGATTGATAGGCAGCCTTGCAGATTAAGATGTTCTATTTCTACAAATTAAATCCTTTTATAAAACATGTTTTACAGATCACTAGCTTTGAGATAGAGGCCAGTAAAATGGTCCAAAGCAAGCAGCTCAGCACTTGCAGTTTCAAAAATGTCTACACTAATGAGCACGCTCTTCTTTAGTCTCAGTGGATCATGAAGCTTCATATGAACTCCTGGGTCCTGAATAAAAGCGGATAGAACTTGGATTACAGCAAAAGGCAGCCTAGGGCCCTTTCCACACCTTACCTTTTTCCGGTGCTGGGGTGTGGGGATTCCGCAAGCAGCCTCCAGTGAGAGGCTGTCACGTCCCTGCTACTTCAGCTCTGCATGAGCTGCCTGCTTGTGCGAGAGCCCCACCTCTTCCTTCCGCAATGCAGCCTGGGAGTTTCCCAGGCTGCGCTGGGGCAGGAAGCGCGACCAGCGCGGCTCTGGCGGCTCCGCACGCCAGGTAAGTGCGTGCAGGGCCCAGGAGCAATGCGTAATCACGCACCATTTTCGGCTTCCAGCCAAAAATGAAAAGGTGCGTGATCGACACCTGTCAGCCCCTGGAGCATCACACAATTGTGAGTGCGTCGTGCAGATCGCTCCTCACAGTCGCGCAATGCTCCAGGTGCCCTTTCACATGGCAAATGCTGTGCGGAAAGGGCCTTGGATTACAGCATTCAAGGAGAGGGTACTGGAGAGCCTCAGACTATTTATGGGCCTAGTCTTTAGAAGTTTCAGCAGGAAGGAGGAGATTAAGAAGAAATCATTGCTGTCTGCATTATTGAGAGTTTTGCATTTACTGTTTTTTCCTAGCAACAAATAATCATCTTTTTTTTCTTTTTTCTTTTTTCTTTTTCTTATTTTGGTTTTGCTAAAAACTCACCAGATTCACAGTTTTTAAATCAATATGCAAATCAAAAACAATACAAAGTCTAGGAGTACCTGAAACACTAACAAATGGCATTTGGCATAAGGTTTCATGTGATTGATCCTGCTTCAGCTGATGCACTATGCAAAACAGAATGTAGTAGTGTATTCACATTTCTTAGGTTCCTCTGGTCAAAGAGAAATTGAAACTGGGACATCTCGTTGTCCCTATTCTTTCCCACAGATTATTTTCATGGTGTCCTAAACTCTCTGACCAGAATCCTCTTGTGACTTTATGCTAGTGTAAATAAGAGTTACGCTGCTTGAACTGCTTTTTCTTAGACTGCACAGAGGTGTACAGTACCTCGTTATACAGCAGTTTTGCTAGGCAGTGCAGCAGCAGCCACCCTATTCCTTCAATAGCCACTGATTAGATGCAGAAATGAACCAAGAAAACCTCCATAGCATCACAACTTTCTGGCTGCTTTTGTGTTCCCTCTGCAGCTCCATAACTAAGCCTCAACCTCTAAATAAGTATACTTGTGGAACTTTGCCACATGCCAGTTTCGTATAAGATCTCATTTTCTGCCCTTGTGTCTGATTAACACACATATTATTTTGTAATTTTTTGTCTCTGTCTCTCTTGTTCTTTTTTCTATAGGCATTGTTCTTATGATGAACTTCTGCGACGAAGTGAATGTTTATGAGTTTCTCCCTTCCAAAAGGCAAACAAACATTTGTCATTATTATCAGAAGTTCTTTGATGAAGCCTGCACTATGGGTGCCTATCACCCACTTCTCTTTGAGAAAAATATGGTAAAGCACCTTAATCAAGGCACAGATGAAGACATTTACAATTACGGGAAAGTGACTCTAACTGGCCTAAGGAATGTACAGTGTTAGAAGTGTGGTTTTCTCACATTCTTTACTCTGAAGGCACTTTTTAAAAAACATTATTTTATTTTTTTTAATGAAGGACCTGCCAACACGTGGACTGATATTTGACTACAAGCAGTTCTTCTGTTGAATATGCCTTAATTCATGACTGCAAGATGAATCAGTGATACAGAGAATTCAATTTCACTTTTGTGATTGCACCCATAGAGCAAAGAACATGACTTCTGATGCAGAACTTGGTTCTCAGAAAAAGCATACAGTTATGTTTATATTTGCCACAGGTGCATTTTTTTTAATTAAAAAAGGCCTCTGAAATTATTTAGAGTTTCTACTTAAAAGCAGAAAGCTGGACTTAACAGTGTTGAGGAGCAAAATCATTTTCATTCCTCTGTCTCCAAATGTGCCAGCAACACCTACAGTCAAGGTTGTAGATCAGCCTGCCAGATGCCATCTTACAACACAAACTTTAATTTTAATACTATAATTTTAAAAATTACTAATGTGATTTAATCAGTGAATACTTAATATTGCCATCTTGGATCATGCTCTCAGAGAAAAAAAGGATGCAGAATCAATCAGTCAATCAAGCAATCAACCAGTCCGTGAAATTCCCGCAACAAATGACTATTCTGAATGTACAGTTAAGTATTTCAGGTATTTCAGAAAACTTTGTGAGTGAGAATAGTCATTTCATAAACTTAAAAACTAACAAACCTGCTTTTGGGCTGCATGCCATCTTAACTCTGACTTTTTCTTGGTAACCCTGTGCTTGTATCCAGAAATTAATTCTTGGCATACATCCTGGGATTTGAGTTTGGAGGCGACACTCAATCAAAAAACCATGACACTGTAAAAGATGTAAAATCCCTATAAAGAGTGAAGCTGTGGGGAAAAATTATTCCCCCTTTTTTTGGGGAAAAAATGGAAGTTTTGGGAACAATTGAAAAAGATGTAATATTAATATACTTTACAACAGGGATGGGAGAAGTACAGTGTAAATCCATCCCTTGGGATCCCCATGTATTAAGCCCCCAAAGCTCCTAGAATGCCCCTCGCCTACCAATTTAAAAAGAAATGTCTGATTTCCAGGATTTTTCCCCCCAAATGGGCCAAAACCTGCCCACACCATTTGGAATTACGATAGCTTGCTTCCACATATCTCCCAAAAGAAAAAAATGTCCCCAAACCCCAAAAATCCATGAAAATGGAAGCCAGATATGACATTGTATCATGTTGGGTGTGCTAAAACACACTGGTGCATCACACTAGGTGAGTGTGGGGGAAATGGCTCCTGCCGCCTGCACAGGTGCTCACCCCAACTTTGTAGAATGAAAATCACCTTGTTACTGTAAGAACATAAAATATGTAAGATACAAAATATGAAACAATGATACAATTTTGTTTGGCATAAAATTAAAATGTTTGGTATATTAAAAGTACAGTTCAGTCAAACAGCTGTTACCAATTGAATTCCTTTTTTAAAATGGTTAAACATTTGTTACAAATGGAGCATACAAAGAGCAGGCAAAAGCAAAACAGAAGAAACCATCAACATTAGTGAAACAGAGAAAATTATTTTGTCTCCTTTAGTCTTCCATAGGGTCAAAGAAGCGTAAAGCATTCATCCCCATAAAAAAGAAGTGAGGAAGAATACCAAGACCAGGAACTGTAATGATCAGTTACTGTATGCTGTCTTACATAAAAGTCTTCCTGATAAAATAATTTTTTAGAAATAATTTTGTGATATTACATACATGAACACTTTGAAGCATCTTCTTTAGCATTCTGAAAGAAAATATTCCCAAATCTCTTCTTTTTTCCCCTTTCCCTCCCCCCTCCAAAATTTTCAGTTTTCAAATTCTTCAGGGGGAAAAAAAAGACTTGGGGGTGGGGGACAAGAAAAAAGTTTTCCTCTATTAATTTTCCCCCAGTTTTTTTTCCCCTGGGCCTTCACATATCTAGACACTGTTGTGGTAGGGAAATGTATGAATCCACCTGATACTTCTGTTAATCATATACAAAAAATAACTGGATAAAGTTCTATCTTCTATTTAGTTTAAGATTTGGCTGTGTGTTTGCATTTCAGTATTGTTTATAGTCTACATACATCTTCATGACTTTACTCATCTGTTACTTTTTAGTTATAGTTCTTCTTCTACTGGATATTTTTTGATGAAGCAGGACCTAACAGCCCTATTACCACTACCTTCTGGTACCTGTAGGAAACACTTACAGAAGAAAAAAAAATACATACTAAGTGACAGTAAAGCCACTAAGTTACTAATCTGTAAGAAATTCCAGTGAGCAGACAAAACAGCAGACCACAATTTATGACCACAAAGACAAATGCCTAAATCACCTACAGGAACTTCTTACACAGGAAGCAGATAAATTCCTTTCTTTCTTCCTTACAACAAAAACCATTTTAATTCCAGTTGAATAATCTGTCCTACTTTTTCCCTTTGGATTTGTGTAACAATCCGTATCTTCCCTATCATCCCAGTTGGCTTGCTTCAGATTAAGTAAATATGGAATAACAAAATGACTCTGAAAGGGAATGTTTATATCCATTGCCAACTCCTCTCTCACACGCAATCACCTCTCCTTCCTGATGCTGCTGAAATACAGAAACAAAATACAAGAAGCTGCCATCCAGCCAAGAAAGTGAATACAAGAGGCACATAGTAGGCAACCTCACCCTGTGTGTTCTCAGAAACCCCTTGGCATTCTTGACAAGTTTCAAGTGTCTGGCTTTCACAGTCTTGGAGTGATAGCAGACACAAATACAATATACTGAGTAAGATCTCATGGTCAAAATACTTGGAGCGAAGAGAACTCATAATGGATTGGCATTTCTTAAAGGTGAGATACTGAGGTACAATTGGAATCAACTCTGCTGGGAAATACGAGTCAGAAGTATCTAAGGAAACCAGGGTGGTTGTGTAAGAAGCTTTCAGATGAGCTGAGCATTAAAAGAGACAAGTATAGGAGATGGGAGGAGGTACAGATCACCATGAAAGAGTCCAAATAGGCAGCCGGCATTTGTAAAGAGAGGGTAGGGTGGGCTAAGCTTCAGAATGAGCTCAGGTTTGCTAGAGAGGTTAAAATAGTAAAAAAAAAGTGTTTTTAAACTGTTTTCAGAGCAAGAGAAAACAAAAAACCAGTAGACCTTCTCTGTTAGGAAAATGGAAAAATGCTAAATGGATGACAGGAAGCTAGACTGCTCAACAGCTAATTTGCCTCCATTTTCTCTCAGAAAGAAAGCAGTGTTCAACCTAGGGAGAATATAACACATTATACAGGAAATGGGTTGTAACCTAATAGAACTATAGATGTAGTGTGGGGATATAAGACCACTTTAAATGAATTTGCATCTTCAAATGACCTTTATCCAAGTGTGCTAAAGGAGCCTACAAGTATAAGCTCACAGCTTCTGTCTAACCTTTGCAAATTCTTGGAGAACAATGAGATCCCTGCAGAATAGAAGAAGGCAAATGTTGCCCTGTCTTCAAGTGTAGCTGGGGAATTGGATCTGGACCAGTCAGTTTGGACTTAACATCAGGAAAAGTGTTCAATTTCTTTATAAATTATGGAGGGAATGAGCAGAGGGCAGATAATAATCAAATCTGCAGATATACAATCTGGGAAAGGTAGGTAAAGCCTCAGAAGACAGTTAGGCTTCAGGATGATCTTGAAATGGACCAAAACAGGCAAACTGGGCTAAAACAAGCCTTTTAAAATGTGACACTTGATTTGGTAATAGTATGTGAAAAAGATCTAGGGGAATCTTAAAAGACCACAAACTAAAATGAATTAATAGTGTGATGTGGCAGGAAAAGAAAAAGACTAATGCATTTCTAAACTGCATCAAGAGTTTAGTGTCCAGATCAAGACAAGTAATGGATGGTTTATAAAAAAATGTTTCAAGACCAGTTCTGATCAACACTTCCCATGCTGTTCACCAATGAAAATGTGCTTCTTTCTTTGCTCTATGAAGCCAGAGGGTATAACTAGAAATTACCACAAATGTGCCACTATAGTAACCTGAAAACATTGGAGGTCATCTGCAAGTAAACAGGATTGGCCTTGGCTAGTACTTAGATGGGAGACAGCCCAATAGTAGCAGTGATCTCCAAGACCAGGAAAGACTCTTGGGTGAAAATTCTGGAGAACTGCCTCCAGGACTGAGAATACTGGGCTAGATAGAGTAATGGTGCGACTCAGTGTGTGGCAGCTTCCTGTGCTACTCTGGCCCTTTCCGCATGGCATTTTCCATGTGAAAGGGCGCCTGGAACATCGCGCAATTGTGAGGAGCAATCTGCACAACACATTCACAATCGTGACGCTCCAGGGGCCAGCAGGCACCAATCGCCAACTTTTCATTTTCAGCTCGAAGCTGAAAATGGTACATGATCATGCATTGCCCCTGGGCCCTGTGCACACTTACCTGGCGTGCGGAGTCTCTGGAGCCATGCCAGTCGTGCTTCCTGCCCCAGTGCAGCCTAGGAAACTCCCAGGCTGCACTGTGGAAGGAAGAGGCAGGGCTCTCGCATGAGCACGCAGCTCGTGTGGAGCTGAAGCAGCAGGGACGCGAGAGCCTCTCACCGGAGGCTGCTCATGCGATCCCTGCACCCCAGTGCCGGAAAAAGGTAAGGTGCGGAAAGGGCCTCTGTTGCTGCAAACTGAGGCTATTTGTAGATGCAGCTAATTTATTTTAATCAGAGCATACAAACAGGTAATCGCATCTCAAGAGATGAGGCACAATGCACCAGAAATTGGAGGAAAATGAATTTTGAAAAATATACATGAGTAAATTAAAGTATATTCAAATTCCAAACAACTACTTGGATTAAAGCATCAGATGAATTTGCTCCTCACATACTAGAGTTACATAATGCAAAATTGCCATGGATAGCCCTTTATAAAACACTCTTTTGGTCTCTAATCTTCCACAGGCTCTCCAATAAAAGCCTACTATATTCTCTGCTGTCTAGCAGTTTGGCCTAAAGAGTGAGGGTTGAACAGTTTCTACCTATCTATTCCAAGAGCTGAGTTCCTGAAGAAGGTGGAGTGGAGGAAAATTCCAACAGAACAATTAGTCCAGAGAAAATGTTATGTAAATAACTAGTGAAGTCTAGGCCTCACCAGATAAGGAAGTCAGTCTTGGTAAATTTTTTTCTTGCAGACAAGAACAAATAATTTTTCCATTTTTTCCTCTCTGAAAGAAAGTCATCAATAACTTTATAGCTTTCAAAGACAATTCACCATTTGGAAACTATTCTGCCTTTTTTAATGTATTTTTGTGCGCATGTGCAGGAAATGGCCTTTTCTGTGCAGAAAACAGCATTTCAAGAGGATGGCATCAGTATTCTGTGTCCATGTACAAGAATATATCTAGATGCCTCTTAACTGCTCTGCTCCACTGACCAGTGTATTGACAAGAGTGGAGGCTAGAGCAGCTAAAAAGGTGGGGGGGAGTTTTGTCATTGTACACGGCCAGTAGAGAATTCTGACTTTTTCAGTGACCAGAATAGGGTTTATGAAAGTGTAACTTGTACTTAGGACTGTTAAGCTATTAACAGGGTACCATCCCATGTCCAGTGAGAAACAGCTGAGGAACTGGATAAATTTAGCCAAGAGACGACAAGATTGAAAGATGATATCATGGGTATCTTCAAATATTTGAAAGGACATCACATGGATTCTCATCTTGGGATAAAGTTGGGATGTAACTTCAAAAAATAAAAAGTTAGATACAGGGTTGTTTTTGAACTAATGTATTCTAATTACATGGACGATTTTTGATTTAAAAATATTAGGAAGAACGTCTTGGCAGTAAGAGTAGTTCAGTAGTAAAACAAATGTTGGTTCGAGGTAGAGTCTCCTGCTAGATCTTCCAGGTGGACAGTGGATTCTTTTTGTTGCAGGTTTTTAAATAAATTGGATGGATGTCCATCAGGCATGCTTTAGTCATGGATTTCATCCTTTGGAAGCAGGTTGGATTAAATGATTCTTGGCATCCAATCCAACCCTTAAATTCTGCCATTCTTCCCATTAATACTTATTATAGATGGCTGTCAATAGGCGTGGGACGAATCCAGAACTTTCCGAATCCAGATCTGAATCCCTGGAAGGTTCTGGAAATCCACAAATCTCGAATCTTTCAAATCCTTTTTTTTTAAAGGTTTAAAATGCAAGAGAAAAAAGGGTAATCTTGGGCAAGACACACTATCTCAGCCTCAGCAAAAGCCTAGGCAAAGACAAACCTCCCCCTGAAGAAATCTGGCCAGGACAATTGTCATAGTTTTGCCTCAGGATCTCCCCAGATTAAAAATGATATGAAGGCCCTTTGTACACAGGCAGGAAAATGTGGATTAATCCATTCCTGCCTGTGTAAACTCGGCCACATACTACAGTACAGAGATAATCCAGGTCAAAACTGCATTTTCTTTGTATAGCTCCTTATGGGATCCTGGGGTTTGTAGTTTGGTGATGCATCAGCACACTTTGGCAGAGAAGGCTGTGACACTTTGTAAAACTACAAACCCCAGAATTGTGTATGAAAGAACTTTGCAAGGGAGCTATGCAAAGGAATCTTTCAGCTGTCCTTGAAATCTTAAGACTGTACCTTCCAGTCAATTGCTGAACTTAAATATTAAATGTTCAATTTAAATATCTTAGACTACAAGCCCAAATGTAATTTCTAAAATTGTTTAGCAAAGGACATTATTACTCCAAGGGAAAAACTCACCTACTTACCATCTCCGCTTGTGTATCTGGTCTCCCTGGTTTTCAGGCATCCCGGTGTCCAACAAACAATTTGGTTGGTGGATTAGAATGATTTGGTTAGCCTATTTTGGCACAGGGATTCGGATTTGCGAATCTTGAATCCTTGCCCAGGAATCAAGGATTCTGTTGGCCCATCCCTAGTTGTCAGCAAACCACCCTTCTCTTTAACCTTTGCACTGGTTCGCTGTTATTCTCTGTTCCCTGTTACTCTCACTCAGTTACAGTACCTCAGTTCTTACATTAAAACTATATCCTTGCTCTTCAATTTCAGCCTCAAGGATACATCACATGTAACAAAGCACACCAAATGAATTTACAGAATATCATGTCTGAACTGAGAACATGTGTACACATAATATGCATAGAAGCTTGTGCATCTGTTATAGACATGCTGAGCCAGACAATCACATTGTCTCCTGCAACAGATAGCCACTGAATTATGGTGAGAACTAGTGTGATATAATGGTTTGTGTGTTGGACTGCAGCCCTGGAGACCAGAGTTTGACCCTCCACTCAGCCATGGAAACCCACAGGCAACCTTGGTTGTGTCACATATCGCCCCAGAAAACCCCATGATATGTTCACTATGGGGCCCCCATAAGTCAGAAATGACTTGAAGGCACATAACAACAATTTTCTTAATAAGTACTATGTTTAATTCTCTGGTTCTCATGTGAGCCCACTGTTTGAGTCTCCAGTTCTCAAAGCAGTGATACGTTCATGCCCCTTTTTTCCACATAGCTGCTTCTAAATGTTTATTGTCTTTTGTTTCTGGCTACTGACTGAAGCGTGTCCGTATTGATTACTACTATTCTGTGGACAGATGTCCTGTTAGTAAGTCCATTTTATACCATTGTATGTCACTCCTTTGGTTGTTGTGGAGGTCAGAATTCTCTACTGACCTCACAGAATCCCCAAATCCCCCCACCAAAGCTCATCTTTCAGCTGCAAGAGCCCCCTCTTCATAGCCATTTAATGACTATGAATGCAGAGCAAGGGGCATCACAGAAGCATGTTTTCCCTGTAACCAGAGCCAGAATAATGATATCATTTGTCTAGACTTCTGGGAATCTAAGTGGTCACTAAAAGGCTATGGGGAGAGGGTCAGTGCTAAAAGGTGGTTTCAGAAAGGTAAGAGAGAAGGCATAATGTCATTCTGTATTCAAACTGTTAACATACATCTCTGTAATGCAAGAACTTGGCCCATATATACACATATGCATACATATACACACACAATTTAATAGTACTCTTTTACTGCCTTATCCTTTCCTGTTTAGATTTTATGTCAGCTTTGTGTACAGTGCCTCACAGACTAAGTATAATCATTTATTGTCTGATAATAGCAATAGTAAGTGATTCTAATTGGATATTTTTTTTCCAGATCACCAAATGGTTTTCTGTGGATCTCAGATGATACTGGGAGGTGGGGATGGGGATTGTTTCAGCTTCATACAAGTTGAAGGAATATGTGAGAGGATGGTGTAAGCTAGCTCAACCATGCCTGCAGTTGGTCATTGTGTGAAGAGAATGTTGGACTAGATAGAACCTTGGTCTAATCCAACATGGCTCTTCTGGTGTTCCTATGCTTCACATATCAACTGCAGGAATAGGGTTATTCCATACAGCCACACAGCCCTCAGATCATCTTTCACAGATAGAGCTGGAGGACATCTGAACTTCCCCACAGTAGCAGGATTAGAAGCCTTGCTATATGAAACATTTAAATTTGAACTTCTGCAAATGTTGGTGCTGTGGGATGTATTTCAGAAGAAGGAACTGGCAAAACCACCTCTGAATATTCCTTGCATAAGAAAACCTTATGAAATTCATCGTAAATTGGCAGGCACAGACATACAAATTTTGAACATCTAAAAGTTTTGAACATTAAGTTTTGAACATCCATAAAAAGTTAAACTTTATTTTTCTATGCATCTCTTTATGAAGGCAATGACGTGCCTTAAACTCAAGTTATGGAAATACTTCCAAGATCTCAATTCAGAGCAGTTGTGTATTTTACTATAGCTCCAAAAATTTAATTTGGAGCTATATTACTTTGTAGCAGGGGGCGAGGGTTGTGGACAGTTTCATGCACTTGTACAGAATACTTTTAAGAAATATTTCCATTTTTCACACTGAAATGTAAATACAAAACCTTAAATAATCATATTTGCCATGAAAATAGTTTGAAATAATTATGAACATTCCAAAGGTGTAAAATTTTGTAATAAAGATTTTGTAAAGTGCTTATGTCTGTTCTAGTGTACTTCATATTAGTGTATTTCAGTATTCATTGTACTTTTTGTCTTTCCAATTCAATATAGTTGAGTGTTTTAGACATGCTGAAAATAACACACAATTAGGAATACTATCTTAATCCATTTTTGCATTCTGGAAGCCCTCTTCTAGAAATTACCATCTGAGCAATTCAGTTTGAACCAAGAAGGCAAGAAGATTGGCTGGCTGGGTCTCTGCATTGCCTCTCACATGGCTGCTCTGCTTTGGGGAGGAGGTGGGCTTAGTAGCTGAGTGATAGCAGAGCTGATAGCCAGCCAGCCAGTCAATGTTTGCCCTTCTTTTCTCTATTTCCCTCCCCTTGTTTCCAGTGGAGAGCTGTCCAGCATACTATCATAAATGCCCAAAGACACCCCCTTCTTTTTGGCTTTTTCCCTCTCTCCCTTTCTTCTTCTTTTGTCCTTCTCGGTCTCCTCTCCCCCTGGTGAAGGAGTCTAATAAAAAAAAATTGAAAAGAAAAAAAGTGAGTCTGCAAATGATTCAGTATTGTAAGGCTGCATCAAGAGGTGGTGATTTACAGAGGAGATATTTTAAGTCTCCCAGTCCACCACTTTTCCTCAGCAGAGACCTACATTCCCATCATGTATGTCAATAATGTCCAAAGACTCCCTTAGTGTAGAAAAGCCACTTAGCTGAAAAGATCAAAATTGGCAAGCAACAAAGAGAAGCTCTAAATATGCTGTTATACTGGAATCAACCATCAGTTAAATAGAATATGTGGCTCTCGGAAAAGCAAGATGTCTCTAGACAAAATTTTGGCCACGTGTCTTTTCGTCATGCTAACCTGGAAATAACTGAATACATCTCTAGAATATAATGTATATCAAATCAACAACAGACCCATTCCAGCTAACTGAATTTCATTTCACATTAATAATATATCTCCTGTTTTGGTTTAGTGGAACTCTGAGCAGGATTGGTTTCATAAAATGTATCTCAGCTAAGCTAAACTGCATGAACATTTTCCGCCAATTCCATTAACATAAAAATAGGAACTCTGAAAGGCTGTATTTTTCAGTTCAATTTTGTTGATATCAGATATTCTTAGCATATTCCTGACTTCAGAATGCACAAGAAATCCTAAACCTGAATGATGTCTCAGATGGGGGAGGTGGGAAATATTTACTTTTCTTTTCTTCATACTCTTTCCCAAAATGTTCACCAAAACATTTTGTATTTATTATCAATACAAATATATTTTTAAAAAATGTTCTCAGAAATTGCTAAAAGTTACTTTTATGTATTTTTTAAAAAATTGAATACTATAAGCCACTAGCCTGTCATGCAAAATACATTCTTTTCTTATCTACCTAGTCATCTCAATACCTACAAGAAGGCAACAGCCAGAAGCACAAGCCAGCACTTGAACGATAGAAGATTTCTCCTTCACTATTTAGTCAGTGTGTTACCACATAACTAGGAAAGAGAAATTGTAATTATACCACCTTACTACCAAAAGGGTAACATTTTTCCTGTCAGTTTTAAAAAAAATGTTATGTAAATATAAGCTTAAATACCCTAAAGGCACGATCCCATTTGATCTTGGAAGCTAGGCAGGGTCAGCCCTGGTTAGTAATCGGACGGAAGACCACCAATGAATACTAGGTGCTGTAGGCTATATTTCAAAAGCAGGAACTGGCCAAATCACGTCTGAGTATTCCTTGTCTACAATAACCCTATGAAATTCATGAAGTCACCACACGTCAACAGAGGACTTGAAGTCACATACACACATAGAAGTAACTGTACTTTAGTAATTGGAAAAGGAATTAGTCACAAATAACACATTTATAACCAAAAAAAGAAGAAGAGGAAAGGAGGAATCTAAGAGCCAATATGTGTAGTGATTTGAACTTTGCACTATGACTCTGGAGACCAGGCTTCAAAACTCACTATGTTACCCTGGCTGCCGGAGTACCTGGGGGACACCTGGATTTTACAAAGGTTGGGGAAATTAGCAGAGCACAACTTGGCAAAACGAAGGGCAGGGCAATGCAGTGAGATCTTTTATCCTATGTTTACAGGGTCAGTCTTCATGAGAAAGAGAGGTTAAGTATCCTTTTAAATGGTCTTTTATTTGGCAGAATTGGCAAAATTATTCACTCACGCTCAGAAAGCATTCACTCACACAAGTACACAAGGGCTACTGAGTTTGAGAGTCTTAAGAAAGGGAAAGTTTCAGGAAAACACAGGAGAGCTCGTCAAACAAAGAGACAGAGTGAGAGAACGAACAGATAGGCCTGAGAGATAGAGCGAGCAAGAATAAGCCAGCAAAACCTCAAATCGGACCCCAATTATAGGGCGGAACATCCCTGGGGGGGAGACCCTTCTTCTGGGAAAGAACAGAGACTGGGTTATGCAGATGGACCTCAGCTTTGTAGTTCCCATGATTTGTGATTGCCAACTTCAATCAGGAGACAGTCTCAAGATGTCAAAGTTGCATTCGGCCCATTTGAAACATATACATGTCTTTTCTGAGGTCTTCCTCTGGATATGTGACTGGGGTTGCTTGATCCAACCAGCACCAAGGAGGGGGTTCAGTCTTTTAGCCCTGAATATCTACGTTTCCATCCGGCTAACCTCTGGCTCAACAGACATCAAATGATTCTCTTCCCCGAGATATTTATTGACAAATATCTCTCTCCCGCTGTCAGAGGATCAGGATCATGGGTTACAAATGGGTGGTGAGCCTGGCCAAGTCACACTTCTTCACCCACAAAGAAAGGCAAAGGCAAACCCCTTTGAACAAATCATGCCAAAAAAAATCCTGCCTTAGGGTTTCCATAAGTCAGAAATGACTTGAAGGCACACAACAACAAAGGGAGAATATAGCAGCATCTTTAAGACTGATTTGTTTTAGAACAAGCTTTCATGGATTTCAGTCTGCTTCTTCAGACACACTGGTAGAGTTAATTCAAACTTCAGTTATATATCAGTTGTATCATTAGGAGATTGAATCAAATCATAGTAGGATACAAAAAGATGCAATTTGTCACACTGGCCAAAACAATTGAAACAGTTGAGTATGCTTATACTAGACTATGATGCTGACTGTCTGACACTTCTAAGGTGAGAAAGAAAGAAAACTGCTCAGCAAGACTCAGTACCTCTGAGTTCAGAACCTTTGTTGTGGAGAATTGTTTTGTTGCATGACTAACCGGAAAGGACATATGTGTCAATATGTGTAATATGTCAGTAAATCATTGCCTCTGTTTCATTGCCTCCACTGCTTAATCATTGCCTCCACTGCTTAATCATTGCCTCCACTGCTAATGGATTGGAATTTGTGGGTATATCACAATTTACATGTTTCTCTTTCCAATCTTCCATTTACTTATTTATTTATTTGGTCTGAGCACTGCTACTTTTAAATCAGAAACTGTACATCCAGAAAGGTTGACATACTCTGTAACCTTTTTTCAAGAACTGTGATTTTAAAAGTCAGATTTGTATCCATTTATCCTCTTGCATAGAGACTGTCCTCTTTTTCCACAGTAGTATGAGCAGAGACTGTCTTGTTGGTCTGCTGTAGTGTGAGAAGGAACACTGCTGACATAGGATGGTGTATATCCCATTGGAGGAACGATGAGTACATGCACCTCTGATGTTCTGGGTGACATTATTAGGACCTGCAACAGTGCTGCCAGAGTAGATGGGGGAACAGAGTTGGCATCTGGTTTGTGGCAGGATCTTTCTTGTCCCTGTATGAACATCCATTATGTGTCCAGTTATAAGTGAGTATTTGTTTGTGGTTCAGAGTCTATTTGTAAGCCAGTAGAGGCCTGTTACTCAGAGTCTGCGAGAGGGCAACATTATTCTTAAGAACTGATTGTAGCTTGTTGATGGCAATTGATTGCTCTCAGTTGGAGACTGTAGGTGCTCTTCAGTCATTTTCTAAGCTTGGATGCCTTGTAATAGATTGTTTTTCAGTACCAGTCTTGTCTTGTTGATGTGTGTGTGTTTTCACCTTCTTGGATGGGGCATCCCTGCTGCTAATCTATGAGTTTTGAATCTCTGTCTTGCAGCTGTTTTGCTTGTGGAGCAGATCTGGCTGAATCAAGAGCTTAGCTATAAACAGTAGATTTGGTAGTATCTGGGTGGGAAGCGGAAGCATGTAAATACATGCAGTGATCAGAAAATATATTTTCATGTGTACACACACACAGACACACACACACACACATGCAGAGGAGAGAAGATTATAAAATGAAAGCTGAAATCAAAGGACCAAATGGAAATCATGGATCACATGACCATGCATTCAAGCATTGTATTGCTTGTCTATATCTGCATAAAGCAGCAACATTTAAAGCAGAAATACTATCAAAATCCATAACATCAAAGCATGATTTATCATCCCACCAATCTTATATGCATAACTGAATGCCAGCAGTGAACATACAACACACAGTATGTTGGGGAAACCACCAATGATCATTGCACAAAACTCAGAATATCAAAAATCAACAATCTCCACCAAAAAGTTGGAACAACCTCTGCTGTGAATACACACCTGAACTTGCATGGGAAAGGACACTGAATGCAAGAGTAGGAGTTTGATGAACTCCGTGAGCGAGACCAAGCTGTCTTGTGTGTGGTACTGGGCACCAGAATGCTGCATATAATGGGGGCAGAGTTAGAGGTTATTTAAAGCCTGCTCACACCTTCACATGCCCTCTTTGCAGCACAGCCCACCCTCCTGTCACCAGTCACTGTGAGTTTTACTCATCGCTTCAGAAATAAGTAGGAATTTTCTCCCCTTTACCAGGATTTTTTTTGTCTATCCCATACTATATTATTGGGACTTTGACAATTGGCTTTGGATAGTGTCATTAAATTGGTTGTCATCTGGCAGGTAGCAGGGGGACAATGTAAGATTTTGGTGTACACTTTTGGCACCCTCTTGGTGTAGAGTATGGTTCTGAAACTTCCTCTTTAATTTCTTGTGGCCCAAGGGGAGGGGAAGAAGACTCTGGGATTTGTACTTTCACTTGTAGAATTCTCTGGCTTGGGTGAGAGTCACTTGCATTACCTTCCAATTAAGGCTGGCTGGGACAACTTATATTGCCTTTGGGACTGAGATGTTTCACCCAAAGGAAGGCTAAGGAGGTAGTCATGTGGAGACACCTGGCCTCAACTGGAGCTTCATCAAGTTGGTCCCCCTCTTGCTCCATTTTCAGGCCAACACAAAGTCAAATAAAGCCAGCTGTATTTAACCAGCTTCTGTGTCTGGTTTCCTTATTCCATAGTTGATCATAAAACACTTAAATTCTGATGGGCACAATGTTTCTAACATGGGTATTATTTCCAACAAAGAAACCCTGAAATCCTACCATGTTTGGAGAAAACTTCTGGATCTACAGACTTGATACTTTCATGCTACAAGGGCTTAATTCAGAGGACAATTCCGCTGTTGTCTCCAGCACCTTCCTCTAATTCCATTCTTAGTCCTCAGAAATGCTATAACTTACACTGGACACTGGATGCTGTTTATTACTCCCATTTCAATATCACTGAAGAAGGAGAGAGCCAAAATATCTGACGCTTTAGTAGAATGAATATATCTTGGCAGACATTTTAATGTATCTATTTCAAAGTTATAGTAACCTTCTATGATCCAGGCTTTATCTGGAAACAGTGCTGCTCAGTTGCTTTATTTCAATTCTCAGTGTCTTTTAGACTTCATACTCCGGGGGACTAAATGCAATGGAACTCACTTAAAAGGCCATTTCCATACTACACTGTCATAGTGCTATTATTCCACTTTCAACATCCTGTGGAATTCTGGGGTTTGTAGTTTACTGAGGCCTAAGAGCTCTCTGGCTGAGAATTCTAAATGATCCTCCTTAAACTACAAACCCAAGAATTCCATAGGGTGTTGAAAGTGGAATAATAGCACTAGAACAGTGTAGTGCAGAAATGGCCTATGTGTTCACTTAACATATACACACTGTTGCTTCAAGGGAGAAACTCTATCCTAGGGTCTACAATTTTAATATTAAAATATAGCTCTGTGCACCAGAGAGGTCCCCCAAAAGGACACGTAGGCAGGCACGGTCGAAAGACTGAAAACCAGGTCAGGCCAGTAAAATCCCCAGTCACTTAGCCCCAGGAGACCTCAAAATGTGAAAACCCACAATAAACAAAGGGCCCTCAGCCCCTGAGAAGCTGACTTGAGGGGATTGGCGTGTCTGCCCCAAGTTGAGCAAATATTCCATCAGGCGAGGACCGTTTACATGAAGTCACACCACAAACTAACACAGCCAAAGATCCTGAGACTTTGCCAACACCTTGCAGTCCAATCACATGAAGGAAATTACTATGATGGAGCTTCATTATCGCTCCAACACCCATTGTTCTCCCCGGGAAAGGATTAGTCCTCCAGGTACTTTTTCCCCTTACAAATTGTCCCAGTTTTTGACCAGTTCTTTGGTTCACTCCCAGTCATCCCAGCAGACCATTTCTCTGTCCGTTGAGTGATCCCCTCATCCTTCTCCATGCTGAGCCCCACTTCTTTGCTGCCTTCTTGGACCCAGGACTTCAGTACAAGGTGCAGTGTTACCCCAACAACGCCCCTTCAATACTCTCTCTGTCCTATTTCCTCTCTTTTGCTTCTCAATAGCTCTTGGGCGCGTGTGTCCGTGACTGCGTTGGTGTGTAAGACTTTCCTTCAATAAAATCATGTATGGGACATTTTGGTTTGGTTTTTGGCTTGGCCTGACCCCATAAAAACTGAGTAAAAAGGCCCCGCTAGGTTACCCTGCCTCTCACATTGCTATTGCTTGTGCTCTGGCTAATTTCCATTCCCCATCATGTGGAGCATGTTGAGGTGTTCCCCAAGAGACCCCAGAAATCAGGGTAACAACACTGATACACAGGCCCTGCTCTTGAGCTTAAAACACGATTCCTCCCTGTCAGGGTTAGCAGGAACTGACTCCTCTGAGTATATGCAGAGTTCAAACAGTGAAGCAAGGCTTTGCCATGGCAGAGGCATTCAGTGAAGCAGGAAAAAATTCCAGAGTCTCATTAAGTTAAGCTTAGAGGCAGATTTATTGCTACACACTAAGATATGGCTTTTGGCAAAACATTCCAGAAGCAATTAAGTAAGAAAAAAACAGCAGAAGATAAATGAGGAGCATCTCCCCTTACAAGGCATAAATTGTCAGCAGCATGACATGACCAACTAGGAAAATCTAACTGGTGGCTTGTGAAGGCAAAAACTAGCCTTTTTAAGTCTCCGGGTCACCCTGAACAAGTAGGGTGACCCAATCAGCATTCTGGTGTGTGGCCTTCCCCAGTACACAAGTTATAGTCATAACAATCCTGATAACCTTTCACCTGCTTGTCTGCCCACATCCCCTCTTTCTCTGCCATCCACTTAGAGGAAACCATGCCTGACTCAGCATATATTCTTGACAGCTTGTACGTCTTATATTTGGTTGGTGTGATTTTGGCAACTTTAGTATCCTGTGGAGAAATAAAAGGAAAAGATGAAGGTTCCATTATTGCAATATGTAGCAATGACTGCAAGCTTAGTTTTTGTTTTTGCTTCTGTTTTAGGTTTTGGGAAATTCATCAAAAAACAGGTCAAACAATGACTATCAGACACAGTAAGTGAGTCTTCATGATTAGAAGCAGTGCCCCTATTTAGATAAACAACTTCCTGCCTAATCCGCTAGCTTTATAAAGAACATGTCTGGATGCTAGCATTACATGCAAAGACCCTTTCTGCACCCTACCTTCTTCTGACATCCTCCTGTGGAGATCCCAACAGCAGCTCTGCCAGGAGAGGAGCATGATGGGAGTATTCCCATCCAGCTGGCTGCTTCTAGGATGAAAGAAGCATGATGCCCCCCCCTCTTTATTCCACACTGCAGCCGGGTAATTTCCCAGGTTGCTCTGGGATAGGAAGCACAGTCATTGTGCTTCTGGACCTTCCACAGACCAGGTAAGTCTGTGATGGTGGCGCGATCATGGGTCATTGACAGGGAGAACTCAGCAATGATTTACTCCATGATCGCACTGCCTGGGGATGGGAGAAGGACGGGACCACAATGATGTCATGCAGAACTGTTGTTGCAGTCCCATCCTTCTCCCATTTCTATGGTGATTTGGGAGAGTGGCATAGAAAGGGTCAAAGTGACAATAGTTGAAGTGTTTTTAAAAAAGGACAAAGGACAAAAATGGAGATACTTGATTGACAAGTAGAAGGGCTGGGTTTTCTCCCATACTGTTCCTGAATGACACCTCAGAAAGTAACAGCCTATATACTGAATTTCTCCATGTCGCACTCAGAACAATTAATAACTGGGAGCTTACTTAACTATTTAAACAACCTAAAGGCTTAAAAATAGACACACAACTGATTGTCTTCCCATTTTTCTTTCATAAGAGAAATGGAATTTCTGTAGATCTAATTAGCTGTGTATTAAGTGCAAGCTTTTTGTGCTATGTGTTTTGTTGACACATTGTTACAGATTTCAAATTACCTGCCAAGACTGTAACATGGTTTATAGGCTCATGGATTTGGTTTGGTGATACTGACCACTTTATAGTAGCTTTTCAAGACTTAGTTGTGGAAAACCTAGGCTATTATTTCTTTAATCTCTTTTATTGTATTAGAGGTATTTTCAGAAATATTATCTTCTAGATGAATGAGCTGGACCAAAGAGTACATAGTGTGCAATTAAGGTATATTAAGGCTGTTTTCAGGTGAAATTAGAATAATTAGGAATAACTGGGAAAGAGGGTCATATAATTAGTGTGGGTGGCTACCAAGGAGACTAAAGGAGTCCATATTAAGTTTGTGTGATGCAATTGGAGTAAGGAGGATGTCCTCCCCACCAAGACACTGTTCAGGAGCTCATGCTGTGCTTTTCTCACATCAGTATCTCTGAGCTACTTCTGAACCTCTAGACATATTTCAGACTTAATCCCAGTCCTGGGCTTTGTGTGAGTCCTGTCCTCATATGCCACATTCTTCACATGAGTAGACATCATGCATGAGCTGTTAAATATGCACATCAATAGCCCAATGCAGCTATGGTTCAGTTCACATACCGTTGAATAAAATGGAATGGGTGAAATTTTACTGATTCAGTTGTTTAATAATAACAGCAACTTTTTTTCCCTGTCCATTATTGGTTTTCGTTCCTACAGTTTTGATAGGTATGGCCAACTTAGTACAATCATGTCTACTCTTCTCTCTTCACTTCTTCCATCACCTTACCTCACCCCTTCTTTCCTCATGAATTGCTTCATGGAAGCCAGACAAAATCAGTCCTCAATCCACACATCATTTCCTAGTGGGGTCTCAACCCTGAAAAATTTATTGTTCCTACAACTCCTGTCACTACTCTCCATGTTCACTGAAGGATCCTGGAAGTTGTAATCAAAAAGGTATGTTTCTCAAGCTCTAGACTCTCCACAACACATCACAACAGTGACCTTCAGAATTCAATGTGATAAGGAAAGAACAATAGTCACCTTGGATAGCTTATATGTATGTTTAACTGTTCATGCATGAGATCCACCCGTGTGAGAAATGTCAGGTTTGAAAAGACAACCTATTCCAAGTTCCTGTCATGACTGAGTCCAAGTGTGAGCCCAATCTAGCTTCCAGCTGCACACCAGATAAAGTGCTTTTCATTTTAACTGGATGTCACCTGCAACAGTCCATGCCTGAGGTGGCATTTCTTTGTTTAGTAGCTGGGGGTCTGCCTCTTTATGCGGGATTACTTTTCCTGAAGTTTTGGGAGACCTCTACAAATTGCTTATCTTTTTCATTTATCATCACACCAGTGTCAGAATGAGTTACACCTTAAGTCTGGATCCAGCAATTTTTGTTACAGCAATGCCAGATATACCCAACCTCACACTAGCTATTTCTGCAAAGGCTCAGTTCTCTAGCTGTCCACTGATACTTCTGGCTCTTGATTTGAATCCAGAACTTGCCCAGCCTATCCACCATTCACACTACAATAGTCACAAGCCAGCTGTGATGCCTGGCAGACAGCTGAAAGACAGAATCTTCTACTCACAGAAGCTGACCTGTGGTATTACATTGGATACTGGCTGTGATTGCAAATTGACCCTGCCTTTTCTAACTTCAATGAATTTTAATTTAATTTGGTCATGGACCAGATGTACAAAGCATAGATAGACAGCAAAATCCTTATTGTATTTACAGCACAACCACAACATGTCTAAAGCAGGATGCATACAATACAATAAAACAAAATTAAAATCTATAAGCTAAAACATACAATGTGGTACATACAAGTGAGACATGACTAGAATTTATAAACTAAGACATGGTATGTGGGACAAATAGTTAACCTGTGTTTCAATTTTTTGTGTTTTTATTCATATTATGTTTTAACTGTATTTTTTCTATTTAATTGGAAGCTACCTTGAGTCCCATCCTTGGAAGAAAAGTGGAATACAAATAAAATTTATTTATGCATTTATTTATCCACCTAGCATACTGCCCCAACTCACCTCATGACTTCTGGCATAATGCCTGGTGATTTTGAATTGCCTGTTTGAATCTTTCATCCCCAGTAGCTTTACAAACCTAACCAATCTGACTTTTAAAAAAATACCAAGCATAAAAATTATCTAAGAGTGAAATATAACGGAATCTTCTTGTACTGAGACCCAAATCACAACACTCCAACACAGACAGACAATATGGTGTTTTGATAGAAAACAGGGAGGCTGGTATAAAGTGAAGATCAGGGACCAATCCTCCCTATACCTGTGGTATCACTTGCTGTAACCATTTTTACTAGGATATGGACAAAGAAGGAAGCATTTGGAGATATTTGGAGTGGGGACTTCTGAAGGTTTTGGAAGATATTTTTTGTTGGTGTCTTTACCTTCTAGATGTTGTTTTGCTATGGTTGGGGGGGATCCCCCCAAAATCACACACACATATCCTAAATATTAAATAGGGGGCATTCAGGGGTCTTTGGGATACTAGTAGAGGTTGAAAAGTAGGCTCTGGAGGCTCTATGTGGCCTCCAAAGGCCCTGGAAGCCCCCAGTTTTTAATTTTCTTGGAGTGAGAGTTTTAGGTGATTTTTGCCCCCAAACTATGGCAAAAACAGATTGGGAGGGGGAAAACATCTACTAATAATAGTAAATGCCCTTCAAAGCCCTCAATTCCAAATACCTCTAAATAATCCCACTTTCCTCTGCTGTAAAGACTTTAGTTATTAGGGGATTAAAAAAATCTAGAAAAGGAAGCAATTAAATTCTATATCAACCCACCCAACAAAAGAAACAAAGATCTCTATCTGGTTTAAATAGATAATAGATAAATCATTTCTGTTACTGTTGAATATAATTAAGTTAAAATGAAGACAGTTTCTGCACTAGACTGTTATAGCGCTATTATTCCACTTTCAACATCCTATAGAATCCTCGGGTTTGCAGTTTAGGGAGAGGCCCTGGTCTAAGTATTACTCATGAACCCTAAAGGACTCAGTCAGATCCAGTGCCCATTCCCAGTTTACATATTTGTGGAAGGGCTTTCCACTTCCACAAATATATAAAATGGGAATGGACACTGGATCTGCCGTTGTTACTGCATCATTTTGCCTACTTGGACTTGTCAGGTACGCCAGCCCTGGAACATGCATAGCTGAGCTTGCCACTTCAGTGTCAGTGGATGTGGCCCTTAAAAACCAAGAGTTCACAGGACTGAAAAGTCCTCTCAAATCACCCACCACCACTACCTTCTGGTCCAGTTACCAGAGGCAACATATCTATAATCTCTCCTCCTGTAAGTTTCAGGGTATATCTGCCTTTTGTATATCTGCCTTATTTCTTTTGACTTTGTAAAATTAGCTATATTTAATCTTGAAAGATATTTTCATTATTGTTCTCTTTAATGAATAAGTTAACACTGTTGACAATTTAACATTCTAAAGAAAACAACCCTCATTTTTTCCTGTTACTTTTAATCTCCCTCCCTCCGTCTCTCCCTCCCTCTCCTTCCCCCCCATCTATCTATCTGTATGTTTTTCTATCTTCTATCTTCTGTTGATTTAAATCACACATGCCATGAAGTTTATATAACTTTCTTATCAGTGGTACATTCATGTTCCTTTTGCTTTGTAAACTAGTTTTGAATTGTCATCAAATGCCATTTTTCCCAACACAGTAGTCTTAAAATACTTAAGAAAGCAATGGTACCTTGGTCTTTTATTCTGTTAAAGTGTATTGTCAAGCAGAATGTCAGTTGGTATTGCTTTATGTATGTTTGTGTTAGGATTGCAAAGACAAACATCTCTAAAACATGCATCATATGCACAGAACTTTCTATTTTTTAAAAATCTCCAAGTGATTAAATAAATAGCTTACATCTGCCTACTTTTAACCATCTAAAATGGTCCACAGGGCACTCTATGATTCTGACCCCAGGATGCAACTCCCCCTCTTAGTGAGATAAGGTTATACATTCAGCAAAGCAGCAGACCGAGAGAGTAATTTCATCTCAGAACTAGCCCCAAATTTCCACACTGCTCCAGAAACCCTAATGCAAGAAGAGCCTGTTTTGCCAGGCTCTCTCTAGCCTGGGCAGACTATGTTGCCATTCTCAGTCTCATCTGACTGTAGTCCAGAAGCCACACCAGAACCACAGTCTTCCCTGCACTGTTAAAATTAATGGCTACTGAAGGGGTTTTAACAAAATGACAGAGAAATCTAGTCACACAGACAGAGCTGCAGCACTATTTGAGGCTCACTCTTGATTTGTTCACTCTCAAAGCTGCCTTTGAGCTTCACATGTAGCTATCCAGGGTGCTGACTGTGCTTTATCATAACCTGAATGATGCCTCAATTGATGATGCCTCAATTGATGATGCCTCAATTGATGATGCCTAGCTGAAATCTGAGCATGAACGTATTGGATTTTTCCTTGCTTTCCTTTCAGGAACCTGAACTTGAACTTAGTACCCCTCTATTCTTGCTATGCCCCGTTTGGGACCGATGCCTTGAATAGACTACTCGGCAGCACAATATCTAACAAGAAAACCATAATAACAGCACCTTCATGATATTCATTCCTGACTAATCCTTATTTGAAGAATATTTGGTATTTTAAAACTGAAGAATTATTTTGCCCATACACCAAATCTCTCTTCCATTTCTTATTTTTCTGCTAACAGTAGCAAGTTATTTGCCTATGCATCTTGGGTCCAGGCTATCTGAAAGATTGTCTCTCCCCATATGAACTTGCCCAAGTTTTAAGATGCTTGAGGGAGGGCTTTCTTTCACTCCCACCACCAAAACAGGCCAATTTGGTGAAGATTTAAGAGACAGCCTTCCCAGTGACTGCTCCCAGACTATGGAATTCCCTCCCATGGGAAGCTAGTTCGGTCCCCTTTCTGTTCTCCTTCCACTGGCAGTGTTGACTGTCAATTGCCGAATGTCATTTCGTTGGGATGCATTGCATTTGTACTGGAATTTTTGTTATTATTTTTTATTTTAACTGCCTTTTTTTTTAAAAAAAACTGTTTTATATTAATATTTTGAAAGTGATTACTTGTTTGTTTGTCTTTGAAATTTTTGTACTATCCATGGTTTTAAGTGTATTTTCTTTTTGGCTCAAGTTTGTCAGCTACCTTGGGTCACACATTGGGAAGAAAGGTATCAATTAAACAAACAAACAAACAAACAAACAAACATATTACTTGAATTTCAATACATGTTGAATGTTCCTTATCTGAAATGCTTGGGACCAGAATTGTTTTGTATTTTGTGTGTGTGTGTGTGTGTGTGTATTGGATTTTGGAATACCTGTATTTGCATATACATAAAATACACTGGAGATCACTGGAGAGCCTGCAATGAACAAGCAAGACCTTATGAACAAATAGGCCCATGAAGGAAAGAACAGGAGCTCTGCAGCCACTGCCTCAAAGGTGGAAACAGACAGCTGGTGGGCTCCCTGGGGATATCCTGTGCAGTACTATATTTTATTTTTAATCTGGTTCCTCATATCCTTAGTCTTTCAGATCCTCAGATCTCTCTCCAGCTTCACAGCTCATGTGTAATGCAAGTATTGAATGAATGAGATGTGAGGCTGGAGAGATATGTGAGGCTCGAGAAAGACATGAGCATCTGTGAAGTCACAGGAGGCATGGATTTACTTTGAGCACTATGCTTGGATTCCTGCCATTTCACACATCTTTGTGTCTATTTCCAGCCTCATGGTTCTAGCCTCATCTCTCATTCATTTGCTACTTGTGGTGTGTACAAGATGCAAGGCTGAAGATTCGAGAGATAAATGAGCAGGAGCACCACAGCCACCACGTCAAAGGTGGAAGTTGGTGGCTGGCAGCAAAAAGTTTCATTTGTTGGAGACGTTCAGTTTCTGGAGTTCTGGATTAAGAATGCTCAACCTGTATATTTATTAAGACTGAGCTTCTTCTGGTTTTGAACTTGGCATTGAATAATAATAGTCTAGTGAAAAATGAATGCTCTGAAGCTTTGGCTTCTATAACTATGGTAACTGGAGAGATTGTATTTAAGATTTAAACTAAACAAGATGACCAGAGAGCCACATTTTTCTTTAAAACACACACACACACACACACACACACACACGCACACACTTTAAAATGGCAAATACCATATGGAGTAAAATGTGCAAGCTCCATATTGGGAAATAGATATTCTCTCTCCCCTACCCTTATAGTCCAAATTCAAATAATCTTTCCAGCAGTTGCCATTCTTAAAAAGAATGGAAGAACATAGGTCTTGTCTTATCTCATTCTAAAGAGACTGTACTTAGAGACAGGATAAATCTGCTAGATATGTGTGAGTTAAGCTTTCCAAAGGTGCATGTTCTGTATTTAGTTACTAAATGTAGAAGCATACAACCACTTTTGTAACTGTGGCATGGATTCTTTTTGATGTTTTCAGAAATGTACTACTTTATAAACTAGGTCACTTTTAATCAGAGACTTGTGACTGCTGTTTCTCAGTCTTGATTTAGATTCCTCAAGGCTGGACACTCTGCCTCAATCCATTTATTTTTTTTCTTCCTCTTCAACCCCCTTTATAATCAGATGTTTTAGAGGGAAGCATTCAGCTTTCTACGGAGAGTTAGGAAATTTTAGAATAGTGTTACGGTTCATTTGTACATTGGGTTTTATTGTAAAGGTATGTGAGATGAATAAAGAAAGTCATTAGATGTGTGTACATCAATAGTGTCTACCTTTCCTATTGCAAATTACCTTTTAAGGACCTTGAGAGAAAAACACGGAAGAAGGCAAAACTCTGAACGACTTTGACTAGCAATTCTCAGGGACATTAGCAAATGTTAGCATATGCCCTTTCCAAGTGCCCATTTTTGAGGAATGTATCTGTTTTGTATACTAAATTACACAATTGCATCTAAGTTCACATCTGATTTTGGAAACCAGCAGACCACAAAGAAGTGTTATAAAAGCAACATTGGATAAATACAGCTGTTCCATTCTTGAAAAATAGGAATTCTAAAATGAAATATGAAATATTTGCTTGCTTGTTGGACTGGTCAACAAATTTTTTCACTGAAATGAAGTCTTTTTTTTACCCAGAGAGTAATTGCAACCATATTACTACAGATGGTTCTCTTGGAAGCAAAGAGGAATCAATGATTGTATAGAGTGACTAGCATTATTTACCTGGCGTTGCCCGGGATTTTATTTTCCTCTTAAGAACTCACCAAACTGTCTTCCCCAGTACCTGTAATTTCCCCCCATATTTCCCAATGCAATCTGTATTCAGAGTTGTTAATATACAGAGATTGGGTTCCTAAGGGAATACACTGCCCTCCTTCTTGCTGCTAGGCCTCATCTCCATAGCAACCAGCCTATTCCAGTACTTTTAACGTTTCCCCATATTCCCCAATGCAATCTGTATTCAGAGTTGTTAACATACAGAGGTGGGGCTCCTGAGGGAATCACTATTCTTCTCCTTGCTGGTGGGCCTTGTCTCCGTAGCAACCAGCCTATTCCAGTATTTACCCAGTGCTGCCCAGGATTCTATCTTCTCATAGGTAACACTTGTTAGAAATACCTTAGGAATTACCTTACCTTACCTCAGGAATTAGATGCAGTTGAAATACACAGATTTGAGATCCTGTGTCTGTAATTCCCCAAACTGCCTTGTCCAGTACCTGTAACTTTTCCCCATATTCCAAAATCCAATCTGTATTCAGAGTTGTTTACATACAGAGTTTGGATTCCTGAGGGAAATACGATGTTCTCCTCCTTGTCTGCTAGGCCTCATCTCCATAGCAACTAGGCTGAGCTCTCTGGTTGAGAATTCTAAAGGCCCCTCCCTCAACCGCCAACCCCAGGATTCCATGGAATCTTCACAGCTAGCCAATCATATGAGGTCTTCTCACCTCATACAGCCAATTGTATGAGGTCTTCACCTGCCTGATGCAGACAAACAGACAAGCTCACAGACAAACTTTGACTTTTATATAATAGATTAGTGAAAGGGAGCTCTAGAGAGCATGCCTGCCCTTTGTGTTTCACCTCTCTGTTTCTTTCTTTGATCGATGTACTCAAGTATTTTTGCTTCCTGCTTGCCTGTAGTTAGTCAGTCCTTTTGCCTCCCTCTGTCTGGAAGGGAGTATCCATGAAGTTTCAGCCTCAGGATGCCTTACACTCACCAATGAGAGCCAGCTTTTAGGGGATCTTCTACTGAAATTTGGGTAATTTTCTCTTGCCCATCTCCTTTCCTATCCAAGATAGATTTCCAAAAATAGTAAAAGTTTTTCCTTTTTTACCTTACAACAGAATCCTAAGTATTGTTTCACTTGTTTACTACCAAAAGCTCATATGGCACTGGCTATATTGCACTCTGCTTGATGTAGATACCAAAATACTCCAACAGTTTCTAATTCACCTTGAAAAACAGTAATCTGTTAAAAAATCAATGACTAATGCTGTAACAGGTTGACTTTCAAAACAATAGATATTACGGTTACTTTCATATATTCATCAGGTCCAATAACATACTAACAATAGATTGGATCTAGACCATTAGCCATGCTTAAGTCCCCTTGATTTTAATGGGGCTAAAGTATAACTGTCATAGTCTGGTTCCAACCTAACATCTTTATCTGAAAAACGCATGGGAAAGATAGATGACAGAGTTAGTTCCCACACAGACAGTTCTCTTGAGGAAGGGTAGGGATTAGCACTTGATATAGTTAAATCATCTGCTCATCCAATGGACTTTCTGAACTTGAATGTTCTCAATGTAACTCCTACCTATGCCGAAAAAAGCTATGCAAACCACACAGAATATCTTTGCAAAGAAGGCAACAAGCCTTACAATATTTTCAAGATGTTTATAGGAAAAGCTTCCACAAGCAAAACCCAATTTCATTAAATATATTAAGCAGTCCAAGAAGATAGAGATGCAGGAGGTGATGCTAAGCTAATGACGGATTAACCTTAACTGCAGTGCCTATCAAAGTCAAAAAAGGAGAGCTGGGGAGATCCAGAAAGGGTAAAATGGATTGGCATTCACTAAAATGTTCATAACATTTTCTACCAAGTAGTAGAGATAACTTTAATAAACAAGAAGCCTAGAAACCCACAACCAGTGCCAATCTTAATTGTGTTTTTTAGAATTCAGCCTCTTGGAGCTGCTTGAAGAAAGGATAATGACGTACAAGTACAAAAAATAGAGAAATCTTAGTGTGAACATTATTCTAGTCATTCAAATAAAGTACAGTCTTCTCTCCACACTTGCAGGTTTGACCTTCATGGATTTGATAGTTTGCAAGTTTCTTCAACCCTTACCCCACCACCTCAGGTACTCATTTTCTGGGGGAACCTTCCCTCTCGGAGGCTTTGATTAGGCTAAGTAACCCTTTAAAAACTGGTCCTTCTTCTTCTCCACCAGCCATTGCCTGGCCAGCAAAGGAGGGCCCACAGCCCAATTTTTCAGCACCATACCGCAAGCCCTCTCCTGATGCCCCCCCCACACACACATGAGGAAGGAGATATGTGAGAGAGGAAGTATAAGGCCACCATGCCAAACCAATGCCTTTTTTGCTCCTTTCCCTGACTTGGTTTGGACTCTGGAT
The DNA here is from genome assembly GCA_948474755.1 of Ctenosaura bakeri. NCBI lineage: Eukaryota > Metazoa > Chordata > Lepidosauria > Squamata > Iguanidae > Ctenosaura > Ctenosaura bakeri. Next base: position 189,516 of record CAOLHI010002206.1, read on the forward strand.
GCTTGTTCTTCCCACATGCCTCAGTGCCTTCTCAGAGACACACAGACACAAACAGAGACAGACAGACATTTTGGTGTTTGCCTCCCCCCCCACTTTCGTGGGGATCTCGAGCCTCTATCCCTAGAGAAAGTGGAGGGCCAGCTGTAGCAAGAAAAACTAGCATATTTAGCCTATGCAACGTATAGCAGAACTTCTTGCCCTGATGCCCTAAAAATGAAGTTCAGCTTGCCAGCCATATAGGCTGTTTTCAGCGAACATACAGCTGAGAGCAGCAACCAGCAATAACATGACTCACATATTTGCAAAGGCATATTTATTGCACATTTTACATTGGCAAGTCTGTAACTAAAACATCATTTCCTTTGTTTTGTTTTAAGCCATCATCAGAATCAACAGCTGCTCTTGTCTCAGTGTCCTGCTTCTTGACATCCCATTAGTGACTATGGGAAAGAGGATGCCAGGTTAAGGCAGGTCTTTTGTTCCATTAGACTGCTTATGTTCTTATATTCTCATGTTTTTATGAGAGATACACTTTGGAAGCACAAAAGCCTTATTCTTCCAAGTCATTTATCCCTAAAATAGATTACGCTGCTGTTGTCTGGTCTGATGCTGAAATAGATGGCTTGTTTTATCTGATTTTTATTGCTATTTTATAGTTATGCTTTCCTACATTTTATGATGATTTCTGACATATTTATATGATGCAATTGTGCATTTTATTGCTTGTTTATAATTATGCTTTCCTATGATAATTCATATTTTAGATATTTAAAAGCTTGTGTTACCCTGTATGTTGGGGGTCCCGGGAGAGGCGCCCAAATAACCAAACAACAACACAAGATGGGGAAATTAACTTGAGCACTCTCTTAAACTAACGAGAGGCAGGGTAACTTTAGCTAGGATCTTTAACCCTATGTTTACAGCGTCAGGTCAGAGAGCGTAGCCAGGCAGTTCTAAAGTAACAATAATATTTATTGAGGACAAACAACACGAAAGACACGACATACACTAACCAAATTAATAATAGAAATGGAGAGGTTTGGGGAATGGGTAATATGACACCTGGCCTTGTAGTCCTGGAGAGAAGAGGAGGTCGAGGGGAGGAAACTCAGCACGGTTCGCTGAGGGGAGCTCACTGGACAAACCAACAGCAAGGCGGGATGGAAGTCCAAAGTAGTCCAAAGTGTTCCGAGGAGGACTTGAAAATGGGGACTTTTTATAGGGTGGATTTTACCTACAGGCCATGCCATGCTCGGTGAGAACAAAGGAAATTTGGAGCTGGACAAAGGCGTTGGAAAAGGTCATGTTTTGCATGATGAGCTTAGCGCTGGATGACAATAGTATGGCCAGTATGCTAATGGCCCAACGTAAAGGAATGGCTCAGCACTCGGCCATGCGTCTTTGTATAGTTTCACGCTGAGCAAGGCATGTTTGCAAAAAGGTGTTCCCTGAAGCATCAGAGAGGCTTAAGTTGCCTGTCTAAATGAGGTTTGGAATGTACAGCCATTAACGGCCACGCCTAATACGTGCTTGTCCGGTGGACCTCTGCAAACTAGTGGAGTAGGGTGGCAGAGAAAGGTCAAGTAAAGGCCAAATTATTTGATATCAAAAGGATATTTAGTGCTCTCACTAGACATATCATAACTGCAGTAACACTTGGATCCACCTCATGATGATTTAGCCCTAACAGGAGCATAAACATATCAGTCCAGATCAGGGTGGAAAAGTGTGGCAAGTCCAAGGCTTATTTTCTACCCTGGGACTCGCACGGGTGGCTGCACAGGCTGCCAACCCTCCCAAAAACCTAACTTAAAAAAAAAAAATCAAAATGGGCAAAAGCCCACTTTTGGTTTTGAAAAGCATTGTCTGTTGTTAAACAGTGGGGGCAGGGAGATTGGGGATTGAAGCCACTTTAAAAAGTGAATTGCCACTTCTGGAGGCTTCTAGAAAAGATTATTTCTGTTTTTGGTTTTTCTGACAGAAGAAAGGGATGGTTTGGAAGAGCCTGAAGTGGCTGAAGTCTGCAAAAAGAAACTTGAGAGGGTGTTTGTGGCCCCCTGACTGCCCATTGCCTATCAATATGCAGGAAGGGGGGATTAAAATGGTGTATGAATCCTTTAGGTAGCAATCTTATTTAAATATGTAAAATACTATGTACATCAATGATTTTTTTTTCTCTTGTAAAAATGATCAAAACAAAGATTTCTGAGAAAGTGAAGTGCAGAATCTATTTCTTAACAGAATGTGGATTATCTTCACACTTCTACTGGACTCATGGTTGAAGTATATTGTTGGGTTTGGGTAAATTTTATTTATTTTATTTTATTTTTTGGCCTATCTGCTGCAGAGGGGTTGAAATGATACCCCCATTGAACATACAGTGCTTACATTAAAGAAATCAACATTCACACATGACATAGTCTCTGAACAATTATTTCTTTCCCAGCTGTGATGCATTGACTTGAATGGCAATGTTAAGTGGCAATTTGAGGCTTTCTATTCAAACAAACACATCAGGCCTTGGCATGGGCTCTGCATCAGCAGTCATGAACTGATGCCTCAGAATGAAATATCTATTCACCAAACAAATAGGTTGCTTTTGTGACAGATATATCCATTTTTATTTTTTTATGTTTGTATTTCCCATGTCTAGGATGACATCCCACCAACTCACAATATGCAGGTGAAATACTAATAACTTTAGTGCTCTTGGAATGAACACATCTGACATTTCTTTATGAAAGCTAATATACATCCCCAGCTCAGGAGAACACTATATTTCTCCATAAAAAAGTAGGAAGCCAGTGGCAGATTGCTACTTATTTCTAAGAGCCAACACACATGAATTTCAGCTTACCTCTCCTTGTTTTCACCTTCCGTGGAAGGTGTATCTCTTCCACTGGCACAGATGCAAGGAATTGCGTAAACTGAGGAAGTTCAGCTGATTCTATGCTTATTTTGTTCACCTGCTAAGTAGAAAGAGAAGATAATATCTTTCATGTCATCAGGTCAGTGAATCCATTCTAGGTTTTAATCTGAATGTTTGTCTATCCTGCAGATAGGATCAGTACCTTGAAGACTTCCATAATAAGACCCAGGTAGGTTTTTTTTTTTTTACTTCACTGACATGGAAAGGATTAGATGCCATTGCTATATAGGCCATACAGAGGCCTCTTCATCAGGGCTACTAGCCACAGCAACTAGCTTTTTTATTAAAACAGCAATGTTTTGCTAATTTTGGATATATCCCTTTTTCTACTAGATGTGAACATCTGCTCCCAAAAGCACATCTGTTTGACAAACTGAATATTGTGGCCAAGGCAAAGACAGATCTGCTTATAGAACAAAGACTAATAGTGTCGCAGAGAGGAGGAAACAGAAAAAAAATACTTTAAAGTTACTAGATGGATTATTTTCCAGAAGTTTTCTTTTTGTAGTTAATACCTCACAGAACTTAGAGGGGAAGAAGATGGTTAAAAACAAATATTTCTGATTTTTAAGAAAGTTTTATTTGCTCTAGCTCACCGAAGACAGTACATGATGCACAACAAGATTACTGGAAAGGGAATAAAATGTCAGACTGATAGGTTTCACAAGACTCTAATTTTTACAATTTTTTAATTTTTTTTAAAAATTTTTTTTTGTTGTTGTTCAAATCAAAATGGCAAATCTTCTGCAAGAGAAGAAAGCATTCAGGGAAGAACTGGGAAGTTAAAAAATTACTTAGCTCTTATCTGCATGAATCAGCTGCCTTCTTCGAAAAGGATAAAAGGGCATGGAAGATTATATTATAAAAATATTTGGGAGGACGATGTTGGATGAGCAGATGGAAGAAAAAGGCAGTAGGCAAGAAGTGATGGGAATGATCGCAAGAGTCTTTTTCTCTCTTTTAAAAGTCAAACAAGTATCAGAAATGATATGTTAAAAGAAAGATGACAGATGATGGTGCTGCATTAAGGAAGTATGTGCTTAGATAAGAGGAGGACAGGGAAAAATATGGTTTCACATGTATTTTTGAAAGGATCATTGTATTTTGATCAAAGGATCAAAAGAACCATATGGAATGTATGAGAAAACAACGTATGAACTTAACCAACAGTGTCATAATCTTAAGTAAAGGGCACTGTAGGTATGACTTCCCTCTCTGTGACTACACTAAAGCCTAAAGAAGTAAAATAATGTCTTGTAAAGATCCTAGGTAAACATTTGTTCTCCTTATTTTCCATTCTTGGAGAAGGTTCCAAAGTTGTACCTTTGCACCTAGCAGCATATTCTAAAATGAGCCACTTCCTGCAGGCTGATCAGCTATTTATAATTTCAGAATAGAAACTCTGAAAAACTGGTGTCAATTTTATTGCTCATATAGAAGCTTCCAGAAGCAGAAAATGATCTTTTTGCTGCATTTTTTCAGCAGAGGATATCAGAGGATACAAACATGCAAAAATGTCCTTGAGGGATATATGTAGTCCATAGGTCAGACTTTGCTCGCTGCTGGTTTAGAGAAAGGCTCATGTGGAGAGATTAATCTCTTTCTGTCTATCTCCCTCAAGAGATCTTAGGGCATTACAAAAACAAATATCATATAGTAACAACCATAATGCTGCAAATAAGAGGAAAAAATCTAGTAAGGAAACAAATCAATTGAAAGATGAAATGCAGAACAAACTAAAGTATAAAATGTTAGGCAAAAAGGAATGTTTTAGTTTTGTGCCAAAAAGAAAACAAGATTGGGACCAGTCCTCTCTCCCTTCAGATGGTATTTAAAAGTCAGAGTACTGCCAGAGAGAAGGTCCTCTCTTTTGTAAAAGCACAAAGTACTCCTCCCATGGATGATACTGAAAGAAGAACCTCTTTTGAAGATCTTAATACAAAAACAGAATGACACAAAAGGAAGAAGTCCTTCAGATATTTAGGCCTCCTTTGACAGTTTGAAAAGTGACCATCAGTGCTACAAATCTAGATCAGCAGAAAATAAGGAGGTAATGTGATTCTCAAAGAAATGGAATGATAACATCAAGGTAATCCAGTCAGTTATCCACACTAGAGTTCACTACATTATGTATGTATTCTGTGTAAGGCTTCAAAGCAACCTTACAATGAACACATTATGGCAATCCAACCTGCATGCTACCAGACTATGGATTTCTATGGCAAGACCGTCCATCTCCAGGAATGGTCACAGATGACGGGCCAACTCAAACTGATAACAAGTGCTCAGAACTGGTTGCTATATCTATCCTAGTACCATGCATGTTTTGGCTACTATGATGGCATTCCTGCTCACCCCCCCTCCCAAGATTAATAGAGTTGTTCTATGCAAGTTAGTTGTTTGTATCTGAACACAGCTTATCCATAAATTATACTCTGAAAAGTTCTGGTACTGCAGATCCTACACGGAAGCAGAAAGAGTTGTCAGTTTCAGGATGTTGCCCAAGGAATTGCCCATCCAAGAGGCCATCCACGAATAGTGATACCCATTGTCCATTAGCCTAATTGATGATAGCCACAGGCTATTGATCATAACTGCTTGCGTGTTCATGTGGTTTCAGCCTCAAAAGGATAAATATTTAGTCTACTCCTAAGCTGCTTTTAAGAACCAGGCAGGTAGCTGTTCCTTTAGAGTGAATCAAGAAACCCACAGAAAGATGTCACTGAACATCAATTATTCCCTCCTCCCAAAAAACAGCTGACCCCTATTTTACAGGGGATCTTTTTAGTCACAATTTGACATTATATTTGCAATGCCAGATAAGTACTTTTTTGCATGAAGAAATGTGAAAGCTAATGTGAGAAAATGACTAGATCAGGTAATTAGGACATCTGCTGCCAGATGTTTACTGCTGTAGTGAGCTCTGCTGAGCAAACATATGTTAACTGTAAAGAGCAAGATCGTCAACATTCAGAGTTGACTCTAAGGCTGCTGAGAGGCCACTGAATATAAAAAGTTATTCACGTTCATTTATACTCAAACTGAACTAACATATTATGCAATAAAGGACTTATGAAGAATGTATACAAAATAATGGTTTAAAAATAGTGGCTGGCATCCTGCGTTGCAGTTACAGACTGATATGGATTTATGGATCCATAAATGCTTTGTATTCACTTACGGTATATACTCAAATTAGTGACATTATTGCCATGATCATAAATGTCCCCCAATACCCAGCTTAAACTCCAGAAAGCCACTCTGAGCACTGGAGGTTTGTGGTGTGGTCAAGTGGTCTCCCTTCTCCTTCTCACACTGCAGCTTAGGGGTGGGAGGAGTTGGCTATGTCATTCTGAAGCACCTCACTTGAATGCGCCACAGACTTCCATCACTTGGAGCAGTTCCCTGGATTTTAAGGTGGATGTCCAGGATCAGTTCCTTAGGTCATTCATAGGTGTATTTACATAGCTATACATGTAATGCAGATATCTCAGCCTATAGGAGCTGAAATATGTGCATATTTAAAAGGTGACTACATCTGTGTACTGCAGTTATATTGAACTGGTAAGAATAACTTCTCTGTCATTTCATTCCCCCTTAATTTTACTTATATTTCAGGGGTGAGGCAAAACTCTTTTTGGTTCTGGGGAGAGAATTTCAAAATGGCCCTCATTTTGTTTTGTTTACAGAAAGACTTCTTCTGATGAGTTTTTTTGATTATGCAAAATTCAAAATAATTGCCATCATATGAAATGGTTCTCTTCTTTACTGCTCATTGGGATAGCTATCATAGTGGAGAGTAGTTAAACGCTCACCTTTACAAAGTGAATGAGGCTGCTCCTTTAGCAGCTCATTTTATTTGAGAGGTGCATTATAATTAAATAAGCTCTCAAAGAAAGGACACTGATTGAAGAAAGCTTCTTAAAAACATAATCATAGAACACTGTTCCATGCAACCCTGTTTTGAAACCTGGGCTGGCAGGATTTTTTTTTAACCTCTAGATTTTTATTCTTTTAAAAAATAAGAATGCATTTTAAAAACACTTTCAGATTCCTTTACTGTCCCAGATTACTTTACTTTACTTTATCCAAAGTTTAAATATGTCCTGTGCTGTGGCTTGAGGGGATAAGGGGATCAGAAATAGCACAATCCTGTGCAAATCTACAGAGGGATCTTGTAGCACCTGACGTTTAGTCTCAAAGGTTCTGCAAGCTCCTTTTCATATTGATCCAGACCAACCCGGCCATGTCTTTGAATTCTATGGAAGTTTAATTGGAAATAAATCCGACTGAACAGGCAAAATTGCTAAGTGATTCATAGACACAAATTTGAGCAGGGAGTCATTTCATAAAACTCTCCTCTCTGGAATGACTGAGTTAATTTCACAAACTCTGGTCAAATGACTGTTTCTCCCCAGCCCCAGCATATAGTATATATGGAGAAGATTGTGTCTTTTGGGGAGGGGGGTGTCATATACCTAATTGCACATGTTGGAAGATTTCCACTTTGAATACATTTTTTAAAAATTTTTAGATGATGAGCATGTTTAAAAATGCTTCCTCACACAGATGTTCCACGTGGCTTTCTCTTGTTTAAAGTGTACTTTATTGCATGTGTCAGGTCTTTCAGATATTACATCAGCTTGCCAGATATTTTGGGAGCCAATGGGTATGCTACTGGCATGCTAATGATGATTGTGAATTTCTCAGCATGTATGTTGAGTGTTTTTTAAATGAGACAGAAACAACACAGAACACCTATGTGAGTGAATGCTTTCTGCGCAGCCTTGTCAAATTTAAGTCAAGTCTCAGCTTTGCAGAAATCTAGCACAAGTAATAACAGCTAATATTGCTGATCACTTAGTGATGCCTCACCAGAGCTATTTCCATATTTGATTACAAAGAATATATTTAATTTTCCCAGTTACTAGCCAAGATCCTGTTGGATGCTGGTGGAATATAAGGCTTTGCTAGCCTATTTTTTCTGGAGAACTGGACAGCAAAAACTGATCTTTTCCTCTCAGCTGTACAACAAAACCTGGATAGCAGTGAGGCACACCCCCACAGGCAATCATTGGCAAGTTGGATCAGGGGGCTAAGCTGTGTCCATGCATTACCCAGCTTCTGTTACACATCCAGGTAAAAGCCTTATTGACGGAATTACTGGATACCTTCTTTCACAATGCCCATCAAATGACTTATGCTGGGGTAACCCCTGGTAACACCAGCGTAATCCACTAATAGGATTCCAGTCTCTCTTTCTTCTTGTGTTGAGATTGTACCGTTTCACAGTAATAACATAGTTAGTTAGATTGGAACATGTCATAATGTAGACCCTGTCATCATTTCTGATCAATTTTAGACTGCATTTGCACTTCCAGACTAGTACAATATATGTCTAAAGTGGAAATGGCAGTAAGGTAACCATTTGTGCATCTTCAAAAGAGGATGCAGATTTGTCTAACAGTTGAATTTGCCAGTCGTATGTATAGATGCAAATTTGGAAAAAAATTACAATAATTTAAACAAAAATCTTACTCACTATGGTAATCATGTCTGTGGCAGGTGACCCATGGTGCTTGCTCAGCTTGCTTTCTGGGTGATAACTAATGATGGGCAATTTCCAGGTCCTTGTTCTGTCTTCATATGGCTCTTTATCTTTAAACCAGACTTGAACTAGACAGCTGTTCAAATAGACAGCTGTCCTTGGTAAAGTAGGACACCTGTCTACCTTCAATGAGTCTGTTGAGAAACACAGGCAATACTATGAGAGAAGTTTATTCACTTGCCAAGAAATATTAGCGGTAAGAAAATTCTTTCTTTGTATATTATTTATGGCAGAAGACTAGACTTTATTGTTGCTGTAAACCAAGATGAAACATTTTGTTATAACCTTGTTCTTATTTTACTATTTCTTACATATCCTGTTCCCCAGATGTACTTTTCTAGACAATACTTAATACATACACACACATACTCCTCACACTGTTGTAGCTGTATTGTCAGAAAATGGAAAGTTTTGAAATGTGATCCTGCTTGTTCATTTCTTTTTTATTCATACTTCTTTGGACTAGATATTTACGCTTTTGCACAAGTGTTAGAAAATATGACAAGTAGACACATTGTAGTCTGCAACTTCTTTGTTCTGTTTTTGTTACAAAACAGCATTTGGGGCATTTCACAACCTCCTGGAGAGTCCTTTTGTTAAGTTTTATTGCTGATGATCTGTTAAGTCTGGTTCATCTTCTCTCTCACCCTACCTTGCCACTCATAAGGATAATGTGTTGAAAGCTGGGAGCTATGTGAGTGAGAGGTTTTGCTTTTCTAACAAGTTCTAATGTTTGGTGTCACAATGGCTTTCCATTATGACCCATCATAGTACACTGTATTGCCGTTAAGGATTTGCTTTTGTTTTGTGCTTAATTATTACTGGAGCTTCAAGGTATTAGAAACACAGTCTGGGCCAAACAGACTTTTGCAAAAGGAGTGAGGAAATTCTCTGTGGCAGCTTTCCAAGAAGAAAACTTTTCAGCATTAGAGAAAGTGCTAAGACATGGGTGAGGAAGCCCTTGGGACAGGAATCTCCTCCTCCCCTCAAACACTCTGAGTTCAAGACATGTAAAGAGAGTCAAGTTAGCAGGAGAAGAAACAATCCTGCAGGGTGAATAAGCCAGACAACTATGTTGTTTTGCATATTAGTTCTTGAACATTCACAAACAACTTTTAATCTGCCTTCTGTGATACCTCATGAATATAAAATACAATAACAACATGGCATCAAAGAGATTAACCAGTTTGTTAGAGTTGGATCTGCTTTCCATGGACAGTAAAGTATTGCTCACAGATTGTGCTTCCATATGTTTCTCAGGAGTCCCACGTGTTCAGCATATAACAGCTCATCCTATTCAGCAAGGAGCACTTGCCATCTGTGTAACACATTCAAAGGATTCTAGGGGGATAAGGACTTTGAGTAATAAGTAGAAGTGGATTCTACCAACCTTGGCCATTTCCACACTAGACTGTCATAATGCTATTATTCCACTTCCAGCATCCTATGGAATTCTGGGATTTGCAGTTTAGGGAGGGGTCTTTCCTATAACAATCTAGTGTGGAAATGGCCTCTGTTCCATGTCAGTAAATCTGGAACCAGCCTTGAGTCTTAAAGGAGATGTAAGGCTATTTATTTTTTTTAAGCTCAATAGATTAGGAATGTTACCCTTTGGAAACAAACTAATGAGTATTGTACTTATAGGCAGAGAGAGAGAAGAAAAATACATGGCTGTTTTCAGCTCAAGAATTGCAAAACTGCTATTTTTCATAATGTGTGGGCAGGAATACAACTAAGGTCAAATAGTACTAAGAATTCTATAGTCCCTGGAATGTTTAGTTATGGATATGATTTAACTACCATTTTGATAATGAAGGTAATAGAGTCAGTGCAACACTAGACATAACATGTGCAAATCACTACATTTACATGACAGCTGTTACTGTCAACCCACCCTGCTCCCCAGTTCATCATATAATTCACCTCAAGTGATATTTTTGGTTGTTTTGCTTGAGTTCTAGATCTAGCTGTAGTAAGTGATCCATGAACATTCAAAAATAAAATAAAATAATAAAATAATGGTATCAGTGTCCAGAAGTATTTGTGAAACACCCCTGGCTTTCTGAGGAAAGCTGTATAATCTCCAAGAGCATACATGTTGACAACCAAACTACAAGCCAACAAATGTATCCCTTATAAAGATGTTATAGCACACTTAGCCACTTGGACCTCACCTACAATTATTTCAGATTTGTGGAAGAAATATGTGAAACACATGGATCCTCCTCCAGCTCCCACCATGCAAATTTTGTTTGATCTCTTTAACTCTATGACCCATGCCATCACATTCTGATATGGTTGATTGGTATAGAAAGGGGCTCGATCCTGTAATAGATGAACTTATAATGTGTATGATGGATGGGACTATAAATAAGTTTGCTAAAGACTGGAATTTGGTATTCAAGTATTTAAGAAACACATGGGGCAATTTGGCAATAGCAGGCTTTTCAGACTGAAGGAATCATAGATATTCAGAATCAGAATTGTTAATTTATAAGTCTATTAGACCACAATATTCCTAGGGATATAATATTTACTGTAATCAATATTATTAAATTTATTATAATAAAATGAGAACTATTAGAGGGTTTTATGCTATCATAGTAAACAAGTTTTAATAACCACATTTGCTATATATTAGAATCACCATGGATGTGAGTAATGGAAAGGATCCACTTTATGTAATTTGATAAAATGCTAATGACTTGTCAAGGGGAAGTCAATGTGTGATTTGTAGAGGATGAAATGTACGTTGAATATGTTTGTATGTATGTTGATTTTTTTTCTTTTTAGTTACTTAAATTAAAAAAGGAGTTCTATGCATGGCAGAAGGGGAGGGAGATATACACGAGTTCAAGGGTTGCTTCTGTGCTTGGTGGAACATAAGAAATTTGCACTAGTACAACTGCAGAACAACCCTTTAGTTCCAGGTAAACAAAATCCCTACTTTAGACTAGGGCTAGGAAACCTCAAGATAACACCCCCCAACCCATACCATTGACCATTTTGGCTAGGACTCCTGAGAGTAGAAATCTGAATCATCCAGAGGGTTGTATGTTCTCCAGCTTCACATTAGAAAATCTGATTCAGTACTGTAAATTCCAGAGTCTGGAAGTAATACCTGCAAGTAACATCAATACTTGTCACTAGTTACTTTCCAGGTAAATGGGAGAGAAAAAAATTCCATTTGTAGTTTAGCAGAACAACATACTTTTCTTTTCTTCATACTACTCACTGAAGGAAAAGGAGTTGTTGGCATTAATCTGAAAAATATGAGAGTTTCTCTTCTATTTTTTTCCTTGAAGGTGAGTGTCCTTTGCCACTCAGAGTGATGTATCTGCTGCTGGATGAACAGAAGTGCGCCAAGCAATGATGCTCTAGCCATTGAAGGAAGTGTCACTGGCAGCCATCCAGTGCACTGAGTCACTCCAGGCACTACAGGAAGTGATGCCATTTGGCTGCCTGTTAAACTTTCTGCAGTAACTACAGTATCACTATTTGAGTATGCTCCTGTTCTCTGTATAACAAAAGATCTTCTTTCTGAAATTAAGAAGAAGAAACTCTCTGGCCATTTCATATTATTAAGCCAACTACCAGAAGCAACCCCTCTACCACACACACACACACACACACACACATGCTGGTACAATGAGCAATGTATGATACTACTTTCTCCTGTAACTGTAATGTCCCCTACTATTGTTAATGCCAGACCTCAGGGGGCTTGTAAGAATTTCTAGGCAGAGAATATATTTTGAAAGATATCCATGGACTTAAGATATCTGATAAAGTGTGCAGGAAGCACTTTGTTCTTTCCTGTTCTTGATGATCTATAGAGCACCACATGAGTCTTCTGCCTGTTCTGCTATGTGATTATAAGAGTACTTTTTGATCAGTTCTTACTTGACCCTCCAACTCACTTTAAAATGAAATTGAATCTGAGATTATTGCCTTTATGCTGGAGTATTTCTCCAAGATATCTAAAGTTTATTCTGACAATGGGGTGGGTATCAGCTGTGCCTCATACATGTTAATAACAAAACATTGTTTATTAACATGGAAGGTTAAATAATCTACCACAGCATTAAACAGCAAGAAAAAAGAAAACAAAACCTGAGTAAATTCATGTTCGCACCCCCCCCCCCGGCTATGGGTGTGCTTTATACAGGAACAGTTCCAGAGGAAGCTTTTATCCTCCATCGCCTTGCTTCATAATGACATTTTGTAGAGGTTTTCTCCTTTATTTTTTTCTCTGCTTCCTCTGTCTTTGTCCTTACTGGCAAAAATCTTCTAAGGAGAAAAAGACAGAATAGCCCCATAGTGCCTTCTAATTGCTAGGGTAAGGAACTTTCCATTTGGAAATGCCCTAAGTGTCACAATATTTTTTTCGAATATGACATTTTGAAATATCTACTTCCTTTCCATTGATAGAACATTTCTGTTAGATCTTCCCAACCTCTTCAGAATCTTTTCATCACTTCTTTTTAGGGCAGGGTCAGCACATTATATAAATAAATACAAGATTTGCAGCTGTGATCTTAGCAAATCAAGCATAAGCAGAGGCTCTGGGTAACCTTGGCTGAGCTCCTGCATCAATGTTGAATAGCACGCATTTCTTTGTATGGAATCATATATTCATTGTATTATGCAATCTCTTGTGTTGAATCACAATGTTCTACAACCAAAATGGACAATCAGAAGCACAACTAAACATACAACTGAAAGTGCAACTAAAGTCACACTTGGATGTACATCAATACATAGAATGGCACTGCATGTACAACTTCTCTTCCTCAGCCTCAAACTCAATGTAGAAGTTTTGGATCAGACAAAAACATCCAGCTGCTTCCATAGGGGAACTTACGCATTTTTAAGATACCTACGATTCCAGCCATAAACCTCATTCCGTACCAAAGTTCGGCTTCCAATGTTCAGATATTTGATGCTCTGCTTTTGTTTGTTAATGGATTGTCCGTATCTCTATGTGGATGAAAAGTACATAGGTATGCATTTTTATGCATAAATTCATTTTGAGCATCTCCTCTGTCTAAGCAATGTGTATTTGAAGTAGAATTTTCCTGTACATTAACCTGGGCTTTTATTTTGGCCTTAATTCATGGATTTGATTGACATGGTTTCCACTGAGATCTAAATATGGCCCAATCCACTCTTTACTTTGACTTCATGTCTCCCCTGCTGTTTTTCTGGCATTTGTTTTGAATTTATATCAACTTGACAATTTTTACATTTTATGTGTCGGCTCTAATCCTTGAATGATCAGTACATTTTATAGCATCTTGAAATGCTGCTGTGTTGTGTTGTTGATAAAATGCTTCATGTACATCATCTAAAAAAAAAAAACAAGGTTAAGGTGAATTCAAGGTATAAGGTTAAGGTGAATTCAAGGTACAGTGAGTTTTATTAGATGTATAACTCTGAAGAAAATTGTGCATCAACAAATGCCTCCTAGAATCTAAAAGGCTACTGCTGCGATTCAATCACACTGCCTCAATTAATAGCCATTTTTCACTTAATGAACATGCTCAGGCTAACATGCCATTGGGGGAAACAAACTTTTCACAGGCCTGCCTCCTGGAGCAGATTAAACCCATGAACCTGGTGTTAGAATGTGTCTCCCGTCCCCACCCTGGCAATAACTCATATGTCTACATATTCAGTGGGATATTCTGAAGCCTACATGCATATGTCTGTACTCATCTAGGCTCGAGTGAGAAAGGTTCAACCTCTGGTTTGTGTGTGGCTCCTAGCATCTTTTCTGTGCTTCAAAACTCCTGAAAACCACCAGATATCACCCCAGTTATTATGCTTTAAAACCATAGGCTATTCACATAGCTGGAAATCTAAATGACTCTGATATTATACAGAGATCCTGACAAGACAGAAGGAGTGAAATCTATGTTGTAGCCCAAATAGCTCTGCAAAGGGTTTCTGATTTCTAATTAGGGTGAGGAACATTTTGCCCTCCAGATGATCTGTACTAAAACTTCTACACACCCTTAGCACTGGTCATGTTGGCTGAGACTTCTGGGAACTGATATTCAGAACATCTGGAAAGCTAAAGTTTACTCGCTCCAGGTTAGTCAGAGCCTTTTCCTATTTCAACTGAACAAGGGCACATGAAACCTAAAGAATATGTATTATAGATGGTTTTTAATTTTTTTTTCTTTTGCTTTCTGATTAAAGATTTCTGTATGTAGACATAAAGCCAGATACTGGATTGCTGTGAGACGTGAGCCCCACTGACTTGCTCCATCTCTATTCATTGAACCTGGGGAGGGAAACTGCTCCTGCTGTCACTGCATTCAAACAAAGATTTGAAAAAAGGCTATGCATGTCCAAGTTGTGCATGAACAGCCATTTGGAAACTCTGTAGAAAAATTTTCCTGAAAACACATGCAGAGTTGATGAATAGATTTATAAAATGGCTTAGAAGTATAATTCTTCCATACCTTGCTCCACTTTTACTTTTGCTCAGAAAGTCTGTGTAAGCTTCCTCTTTTGCATTTATGTGTTTAATAACCGTGTAATACAGTTTGACCCCTTTCCAGATATCCAAAAGGGCTAAAGTGCATGTGCACATGATCCAAATGCTTATTTGGGGCTCAGCAATGAATTGGGGGGGCCTAAGTGGGGCACACTTCTTCTGTAGTGCCCCAGAAGTTTCCTGGGACCCTCTGTATCTAGTGTGGGCTTCCATAGTGAGTGATGCCTCTGGCCCACCAATGAGGGACAGCATTGCTTCATCCAAGGGGCAGGACTTCTCAGCAGAACTGGCAAATTGAAAGCTTCCCTCTTACCTTCAGTCTTACAAGTGGACCTCCACTGGACTGCTGTATTCAGTCAGTTCTGGCTTCCTTTCTGGGTTTTTATAAATAATACATTTTATCTTTTATAATAATTTTTTATTTTTTTATAATAATTTTTTATTGTTCTGGTTTGCTTTCTGGAGCAGCTGCAAAGAAGAAAAGATCGGAAGAGAAGAGCAGCAGCAATGACAACAGCAGCTGGCAATGCAACAGACAAAGATGTTTTCAAGAGTTCAGAGTGAATTGGCAGTGAATTAAGTGGTGGCTTGCAAGTGCTCAATGAAGGAAGGCACATTGGAGACAGAAGGATCAGTGATTCAGTGGGGCATGGTGTGGCATCTTCACACACTCGTTGCTGGAGGACCATTGTTACTTCGACCCAGGCCTACCTGGTGATAGCACTCGATATCACTTTTGATATCAAAACCATTCAGCCTTCCTCTGCCACCCCGCTCCACGTGTTTGCAAAGCCTCCGGACAAGCACGTAAACAGGTGTGGCCGGTAATTGTTGGACATTCCATTCTCCACCTAGGCGGGCAGAACAGAGCCAATCCGTTGCTTCAGAGACCTCTTCTGTAAACACCCTTTTGCTTAAGCACGATACTAACAAAGGCGCCTGGCTCTAAGCCGATAGTCTTACAAAGCCAAGCTAAGCACCTTGCATTTGCATACTGGCTACACTATTGTTGATACAGCGCTAAGCCGATCATGTTAAACTTGACCTTTTCCAAAGCTTTGTCCCACTCCAAACTTGCATTGTTCTCACCGAGTAAGGCATGGCCTGCAGTCACAATTCACCCTATATAAACCCCCCAATTCCGAGAGCACCTCGGACCACTCTGGACTTCCATCCCCCCTTGCTGCTGCTTTGTCTGGCAAGCTCCCCTTGGCGAACCACGCTGAGCTTCTTCCCTGCAATCTTCAACTTTCTTCAGGACTACGAGACAGGTGTCGTATCATCCATTTTCCCTGAAAATCCCTATTTCCAATTCTTCCGTTAGCAGTGTGATTGTGGTGTCTTTACTGTTTGTTTGCCTTTTAATAAAACATCATTTTTGCTATTTTAAAACTGTCTGACTGCTTGACTGACCTGACCCCGTAGACGCTGGGTTGCACAATCCTGCTACATTACCCTGCCTCTCGCTAGCTTTAGTGAGTGCTCCAGCTAATTTTCCCCAAAGTTGTGTTTGTGTTTTGGTTATTTGGGCACCCCTCCCGGGACCCCCAGAGAACAAGGTAACACCATCCTCCTTTTTTTTTTTTAAATCACCTTTTCTCTTTTTTATCCATCTCTGCAGGGACTGCAGGTCATGCCACATGCCAGAAGTTACAAGAGAGGGAACAATTCTGAGAAGCAACTGTACCTGGTAAATTACGCATGTGCTGACCTCATGTTTCATAATTAACATGATGGACATTAGTAAATCACCCATAGTAAGGGTGCTAATCTCTGCGTTTTAAAGGACTGTGTTGGCCCAGATTTCAGGATGCTGATTCCAGGAACTGTTCAATGAGAGTACCAACTTTAAGGAGTGAAATTCAATGTTTCCCATGTTATGGAGCAATTGGCTACATCCTCTCCCTGTGGCAAGATGCTTTCAGGATCCAGGGCATCGTAGTATATGTCAGGACAAAAAGCAGTGGAAGGTTGAATTGGCTTCACTGGCCATCATCATTTTGATTGAAGTTATGGCACTTTGGGTAGGATTTGGGTTGGTCCACCTTATAGACCACTGAGGGGAGGGGAGTTTCCATGCACACCTTCTCATTTTGAGGTTATTCTCTTAAAGGTGAAGGCCTTCAGGAACTTGCCTCTCTCAGAGGCTGTTGATCCTGCTTCATTCCTAAGTGGCAAAGGGTATCTCACAGTGGCCTATGCCCATCTGCTATCATCCCATGATTTCCCCTATGAGGTAAGTTGAAGAAATGAGCCCCATCAGGTGGCATGGAGGTTGTCCAGTTTGGGGATCTGTTACCCTGTGCTGTGCCAAGGCTCTCACAGTTGTTACCAATAAAAGTTGTGGCCTTTGTATTTCCAGCAAGGTGTCTGTGCCCCTTTGTCATTTACTATCTTCTGCTGCTGTGCTTATAAACAATAGGCGCCTGTCATCACAGCATCAAGTTCATTAGAGAGCCCAGGTGTATATTCACAGTGCTTCTCCAACACATATTCAAGTTCATGCACAGTGTCTCTCTGCCAGGAGTGTAGCCACAAGGGACACAAAACGAGGACATTTCCCCCTCCCCAATGAGATAAAAATTTTGCCTCCTCAATTAAATATTTGTTCAGTCACCAAATTTATACCACTGCAGACAATAAGATGTTGTGTTCACGTTGCCCTGCTAATTGTACCTGCCTTTTTCTTTGGATGTCTAAATACCCAACTAAAGTTTTAAGTTACTGAACTGCTAGAAATTTGGAGACTGAAAGAAAATTTTGTTGGTGGGCATGTTATCATGGTTATGATATGTCAGGTGAGAGCACTAGATATCCTTTTGATATCAAATAATTTGGCCTTTCCTTGACCTCTCTCTGCCACCCTACTCCACATGTTTGCAGAGGCCTCCTGGACGAGCAAGTATGGGTGCGGCCGTTAATGACTGTACATTCCAAGACCCCATTCAGGCAAGCAACTTTAAGCCTCTCCATTGCTTTAGGGAAAAACTTCCCTGCAAACCAGCTCTGCTTGGCTCGGAGTTACACAAAGCCATGCAGCCAAGAGCCAAGCCGCTTCTTTATGCTGGGCCATTAATGAACTGGCCATGCTATTGTCTTAAGAGCTAAACCAATCATGCTAAACTTGACCTTTGCCAACTCCTTTGTCCAACTCCAAATTTCCTTTGTTCTCACCGAGCATAACATAGTCTGTAGGTAAACTCCATCCTAAGGTCCCCACTTTTGGGATGTCTTTGGATTACTTTGGACTTCCATCCCGCCTTGCTGCCAGTTGTCTAAGGGAACTCCCCTCAGTGAGCCTCGCTGAGCTTTCTTCCCCGGAACCCCACTTCTCTCCAGGACTATGAGACCAGGTGTCGTATTGCCTTTCCCGAAAGCCCTCCATTTCTATTTCTCAGCTAGTTAGTTTATGTCTTGCGTATTTCTTGTCTTTAATAAAATATTATTACTTTGAAAACCTTGTCTAGCCGCTCTCTGACCCGCCGCTGTATACATAGGGTTAAAGATACTTGCTAACGTTACCCTGCCTCTCATTTCGCCAAGAGAGTGCTCAAGCTAAATTCCCCCAACTTGTGTTTTTATCTGGTTATTTGGGCACCCCTCCCGGGACCCCCAACATACAGGGTAACAGGCAGAACTCTCATTTGGAAGGAAAGAGGCCCTCCTTTGGGCCCCAAATAGCCAATCTCCTGCTCCTCGTGCTCCCCAGACATGTTTCCTTTAGCCCCTCTGAATATCCTCTGTGAAGACCTCTGTGGAAATGTGTGTTCAACAACAGCAAACACCTAACACTCTTCTAAAGGCATTTTTTAAAAATATTTGCCAGTTGGTGGCAATGAGAGAGTAAGTGAGTGAAAAAAAGATTGCAGCCTCTTTCCCAAGATGTTGTTAACTGCAATGCTTACCTGCAAGACTGTCATACTGAATCTTTGTCAAGGATATCATTCCTATGGTAACTGACTGTAAGGTCCAACTGAGGAAGACAGCCTTTCATGCCCCTGCAGGATCCAGCAAGAGCAGCAGAAGCAGAAAGGAAAGGAAGACAGTTTACCTTAGATGCCATTCTACATACAGTATCTGATTTCCTCCAGCGTGCTCTTAGGTCCTCCTGTCTTTCTCCAGGAGATGGAATGGGGAAGTTGTTTCTCTATTTTCACCCCAGAGAAAGTCACTTAATGCAAAAACCAGCCCAAAATTTTATTTTAGGGTAGATTTCTTCTAGTCCTCTTGGAATCCTCATTCAGAATATAACCCTGGCTTCTTGACACCCTATCTTTGGTGTCTCTATAGGGGTGGTGGATCTAAATCTGGACAAGGGTATGTTTATATGTTCTTGTTTGTACCTGACTGAGATGTACACAGCCCCCGAATGAACTTCTGAGGCAGAACTTAAAGAACAGCAGATAGCAGTTTATTCAACCAAAGGCTTTAAAAATAATAATAACAGTAAGCACAAATACTGTCACACAACTTCTGTCCTGTTTAAATTCCAGCTTTCCATCCATTCTTAACCTTTTTCCCTCTCCCTTCTTCTCTCAGACATTTGAACCAGAATTCTTACCAAACCTGAAACTGTTAATTAAACTGTCAGACCTTTCCTTTCCCTCTTAGTCTCGCTCCTTAACATTGTGAGGTCTGTGATCAGTTGATTCCACAGGTAAGGAAGGCCCTCTGAATTTGGTATCTGTCACATTCATACCTCTCTTCCATACTATTCTGCTTGAGACCAGATAACTGGAGTGCTGAAGAGTTCTGTCCAGTTTGTTCAAAACTGTTACGAATGACTTGGATGAAAGAACAGAGAGGATGGTCATCAAAGTTTCCAATGACACTAAACTGGAAGGAGAAGTGAATACCGTAGAACAGAGAATCAGGAACCTAACAGAATGGGGAACAGGGTCAAAACTAACAAAGTGAATTTCAACAGGGATAAATGTAAGATAGTAAATTTAGGCAGGAAAATTAACATAAATTAACATAATAGGATGGCCTGATAGCAGTACATGTGCAAATAATCTAGAGATCTCAGTAAACCACAAGGCAAACATGAATCAACAATGCAGAAAAGTCAATGCAGTTCTAACTTGTATCAACAGGATTATTGTTGGTTAGATCAATGGAAGTAATAGCACCATTGTCTTCTGTTTTGATTTAATTTCACCCAGGGCCCATTCACACTACAGAATTATATCACACTAATGGGCCTCAGGGGCTTGTGTTCTGCACAATCACTTTGCTTAAGGGACAATCCTGCCCATGGGCCCATTCGTACTACACAGTTTATAGCACTATTCTTCCCTTTTCAGTGCCATGGTTTCATCCTATGGAATCCTAGGATCTGCAGTTCAGGAGGAGCACTTAGAATTCTCAGCCAGAGTGCTCTAATGCATCACCAGAATACAAGTCCCACGGGTCTAAAGGAAGAAAGTATGGCATAATGGAATAATAGTATTATAACTGTGTGATGTGAATAGGCTTTTGGAATACTATGTCTAGTTCAGAGTAGTACAGTTTAAGAAGAGTGTCAGAAAATGGAAATATGTTCAGAGGAAGGCAACTGAGATGGAAAAGTGCCTGGGCACCAGTCCTTGTGAGGAATGGTTGAGGGAACTACATATGTTTAGCCTAAAGAAAAAGGGCTAAGAGGTAACAGGACATTCATTTCCAAAAGCAGGTTGAGCATCCCTTATCCAAAATGTTTGGGATCAGAAGTGTTTCATATTCTTGATTTTTTTTTTCAGATTTTGGAATAACTGTATCTGCATATGCATAAAATGTAGTACTGTACAGGAGCTCTCCGGAGAGCCCATGAATGAATCAGTAGGAGTACCAGAGTGAGCAGCTCAAAAGATAGTTTGCTACCTCAGGAAAAGGAAAAGATGGTGCCTCTGACTGGATTGGCAGTTAAAAATTTCTTGAACAGTAGGGATGGAACATCATCCTCTGTCACCCCTGAAAGCAGATGTGGTGCAGACTGCTTCATCCACAACTCTATCCTCCAACACTTTGCTGCCACCTCCCAGCATGGCAGCTACCTCTTTCTGCCTGAGAGTAGAGCTAGCCCTGAGAAAGACCATAGATGAAGATGGGGATTTCAGCACAGTTGATCTGTGAGCATGTAAAGAACTGGGGCACAGGACTCTTTTACTACAGCTCTTCCCAGAGGGCTACAGCTCTTCCCAGAGTACATGCCAAACCTAATGTGAACGTTCCTACAGTTTCATTTGAACAATGGCAGCTGATTTCTTCCATACCAATGAAGTGGTGAATTTGTTCTTCGTTTGCTTCTGATTTTAAAGGTTCTGTCCAAGGTAGTAGCCCATTATCCTAGCAAATGTATCTTAGATCACTTCCCTAAAGTTTAGACTAAAATCTGAACAGTTTCATTGCCTCATTGACATGGAAGCCATTCACTGCCACTACTTGTGTGCCCAATGTTTGCTGCACACAAACTTTATTTAATTACTTTAATTCTTCACTGTTTTTTTTTTCAAAAACTGTTTTTTTTCCCCATTCAATAGTAAGTGTTTGGAAATTTTTCTCTGAGCAATTCACTCCTGAACCCTGTGCACGTTGACTCAGAAGTAAATCCTACTGAGTTCAATGGTGCTCACACCCTAGTAGGTAGGTATGTTTAGAACTGAAACCTAATTCATCAAGACAGTTTTGCTGACCTTATCCATTGTACGTCTTCATCCCCTGTGAAGTGAAAAATCTCAGCTGACAGATTCCTTTTGTGTATATATATATATATAAAAAACCTTCTTTATAAGCATACATATGTGATTTGAGTCCAACAGCAATTTCTCATCGAAAGCGAAACATATACACTACCATTTTGTAACATTTTCAACAGCTCAAAGACATACACTGAAGCTGAATTATATTCTTACACAGAGAAAAAAGATCACAGGAGAGGCACACATTCTAGTTATGTATGTCTAGTTATGAATGTCCGACGCTGGTTCAGAAATGCTTCTCTAACGTTGAATAAATCTGCTATTAAAAAAAAATCAGCCAAAGGATCATGAGAAAAGGGGGGAAAACCTTTCAAATAATAGCTTTTTAAATACATAAATAATGCAATCCTCAACTCTGAAATAAGTCCCATTGAGTTTAATGAGATTTACTCACAAGTAACTGTGTATGGGATTCTAGTCAAACATTATTACCTATGACCCATCAACTGCACAATGGTATACTCTGAAATCTAAAGGGGAATGTGGCATGTACATTCATCTCTCAAAAATATTCCATTTTCTAAAGATCTTCCCTATTAACTTAATTCTTTCTGAGTCATATTTTCCCAACTCAATACACCTTGAATACACTAGAACACCACCTTGGATAGCCAGTTGTCATGCTCACTGGAGATGCTGGGAATTTGTAGCTCAATCCACATGGAGGGTGCCAGGTTGAAGAACCTGGTAATCTCCACATAGACCTGCATCTTGCTTAACTGTTTTGGATTTACTGCTTGAACTTTGAGTTATAAGCATGCCTTGTGTTAAGCAATATTCATTATCTACCAAACAGATGATTATCCCATGCTGCTAAAATAAAAAATAAAATGATCTAAGAAGATGTACAATTAGACAAGCATCAAGGAACCTTTCAGTGAAAGGGACAATAAAGACAGATACATTTAAATTGCAATGACATTTTAGTTCAAATTTACTGTTAAGATCAAAGAGCATATTTCTTTGGAGGAAAACTGGGTTTAGAATGTTTTCTGAGTGTACTAAAACATGACAAGCCAGCTTAACTGCAAAGTACAGCGGAACTGTGTTGCTTCCAGGTGAATAAAGCCATAAACTACATGGGCTTTATTTATGGCAATTCCTATGAATAAAAGACCTTGAATACTCACACTTACTAACAGCCCCGGTAAGCCTTGCAAACTCAGAGCTGTGGCTTTTGTTATTGAGTCAATCCATACGTAATGTATCACCCTCTTTTCCTGCAACCTTCAACTTTAGTATGCATTATCATGTTTTCCAGTGAGTCATGTCAACTCACCTTCCAATTTTAATTGGTTGTGAAGAAGGGTTTTGAAATGGAGTATGCTGGACTTTGATCTTAATGTATTAGGCACATTTTAAATGCTTTCAAATTCATTATAACTTGATTTCAATACCATTGCAATATATTTTTTAAAAAAACTTTTACATTATACATCGGCTTAGTTGTAGTTATACAGTTAGCTGCCTTGAGTCCCATATTGGAAGAAAGGTATTATATAAAATAGGTAAATAAATAAATAGCTTTGAAATAACTGAAAGAAGTAGGCTGACTATCCACACTGTCTGCTGGGTCACCTATTCAAACTCACACAGATGACTGACTGGTCAAGGACAGTTTGATTACTTGTATTTGTGACACATCTGAGACTCTGGTTGTTGTTGGGACACTAGTAGAAAAAGTATGAAGAATTCATGTTAAGTTCCCAATACAAGATCTTCCTGATGTTAGTGGATTTGCTGCTACTACTCATTTTAACCAGCATAGCCAATGGAGAGATATGATTATCCAACAGCATCTAGAAGGCCCTATGTTTCCCTAACCCCGCTCTAAAGTATTGTCAAACTCTACAATTTGTTCACTCATAATGTGCGTTGGAAATGGCCAGTTCATTTGTTTGCTATGAATGCAGTGAAGCTGTACTAGTGCTAAACCTCTGTCAGGATAGGCTCCAGCATTGAGAGAGCTCCTGTACGATGCAGAGCAGCTCTGAGAAGAGTGGCCGTAAAACAAGAAGTGGATCCTTGCAGCAACAAAGTCACCAGGTGACTCAGAAGTACATCATAATGACTGGCTCCATTTCTTTCTCATTTCTCTCTGATGTGAAAAATTTCTTATAAATGAAAAAAAAAAAAACCCACCCTCCTCTTTCATCTTTTTCAGGACTGAACCAGATTGTCTGCTGAAGAGGTACTTCATGGCCTGTGCACTAAGATGCTCAAAGACCTTTGTATTTTCTTCTGAAGCTCCTTTCTTTTCTCAGTATGAGCTGGAGGTGGGAAAGAGTTGTCCTCAGTGAGAGTTCATATAGTGGTTCTTTTCTTGTGTTAAGTAGCTAAAATCAGCAGGCGATGTCTAAGACTGGCATTTTGTGCATCATATATTCATGGTTTGGAGGAGAGGAGATTTAAGCCTTAATTCTTCACTTGTAAACAATGACAAAATGGCGCTGGGTCACAAGCTTCATTCTGTCTTCTGAGACTGAAAGAGGAGTTTGTATACTGGATACACACTTCACAATTATGCCAGCTTGATACCACTTTGCTGCATCCTATGGAAACCTGAAATTTATAGTTCTCCTGTGCTCAGAATTTCCTGCCAGAATGGTCTAGTGCTGTAGTTCAGGGCAATGCATTAGAGCTTTCTAGAAGAGAATTCTAAGTACCGTGCCAAGCTACAAATGCCAGGATTCTGTAGGACAGAGGCGTGATAGAAAAAGCAGTACTGATCTACTATGATTGTGTAAATATATTATATATAGACCTCTCTGTTGAACAAAGTACTCCCTTTCTGTTTATACATAATGGATCTTAAAATAAGAGGAATCAATATGCTACAACAGATTCTACAAAGCTGTATAATTTCCAGTAATAAGAAAAAAAGCTAAGCCAGCAAAAAACCTTAGTAAGGGAATGATGCGGAATTCTTAGGCAAGTGGTGAAATACTAGTGGAACTGGCTGCCTTGTCAGTGGAACTGGTTGCCTTGAAACATGATAGACATTCATTTGTTTAAGGAGTCAAAACAGAGACCGGATGATCATCTAACAAACTGGCTGTAGCAGTGGATTTTCTACATTTGCAAGGTGTTGGTCTAGAGGACTATTTTTTGGGCAATTCCAGATCTGCAATTTTATGATAGAAAGGTCCATCCTCCAATTTCATATCACCTTTGTTCTCTTCCAGAACACTTTCCTAAGGCAGCAGTAACATCAGCATTTATTTGCATTCATTAACTCATCATAAAACAGCCTGTACATTTTGTGCCTTATTTTGCAAAATTTTAATTTTTGTAGAATAATCTTTCTGATACTGTAACAAGCCCTTCCTTCTCATTTTATTTTTAAATGATATTTCCCATATCACACACTTTCTGGTATTGATAAAACACCTTCAATAGTGTGTTCTGATTATCTATCTAAATGTTTCCCTTTTTTGCCTCTAGTGAGTATGAGAGAAACGGAAATGGTCACAGGACCTTGCATATTCCTCTCTGAAAAGTATAGATTTCAGCCATGTTTGTAACTTGGAATTAGGATTGCCATCTCTTTGAGGTGGAGGCAAGTACATAACAGGCAGAGAACCAAATCCACAGTTCTATTGGCCAGCATGACTTATATTAGCATAGGTGATGGCACAAAGGTAAGGCAGTAACAACTGTGGGGAATGCTAAAAGAAGAAGGGGTGTAATTATTCACTAATTTCATTCACAAGGGAAACGAGGAGTATTTTAGCAATTTTCTTCCCACTGTGATTAAGGCTTTGAAAACTTCACAAACACCATTTGCAGTACAGGACATATTTTGTGCAAAATTGACACACAGTATTTTTGCACAAAAACCAGCATTTTCCATTGCAGGAAACAGGGTTTTTTTTTTTTTTTCCCGCAGAGAAAAATATTGTTTTCTGCGCAGAAAAGGATGTTTCTTATGTAGAAAATGTTGCAGTTGGAGACTTACTCTGTCCAAAACTGTGATGTGTTTTGTTGTTGTTGTTTGTTTCGATTTTTTTTTTCCAGAAAACAGTATTTTCTGCTCAGGAATCAGTTTTTTCTGCACAAGGGTACATCACCAAAAGAATTGTTCTATATGTTCCTCTCTGTGCTGGGGACAGCTGTATCTACTGAGTGTAGCAAATGGTTTAGAATTTCAGTTAATCGTTTTTTTTAATCGCTACTCATTTCATTTATTATAGGTTTTGTTTTTGTTTTTCAATTGACTAAATTTCACCTAGTTCTTCCTGAACACTGGTTGGCAATTTAAACATTCAAACATGGAAGAAAGCAACAGATTCATTCAGCTCTGTTCAAAAGCATTCATTTTCCCTTTATTGAGAACCTTCAAGGTGCTGTACTTGAGTATGTTAGAGCAGGGTAGTGCTGTATATTTAGCTTTTGTAGGTCAGTTTAAAATTTAAACTTTAAATATTAGATCTGCAATGTGTGTAAATGAAGGATAATATTAAATCCTGCACTGCAGGCATCAATGTTACAAGCCCAAAGCATGTATTTCCTAATCTCTTTGATATTAAAAGGATGCCACTTTTAATTCTTCACCATGTAAATCTGCTTATCTCTGTGTCTGTGTCATTTCACAGGTAAGGCAGGAAATACTTTCCAGGAGAATTCACTATATCCAATGCCCAGACATGAACAACATGTAAAACATACATCATCCCATGCTATGATTCTCCCTAAAATAACTGGAGAATTGATTGGTACTCTCTATGTTTTCTGGATTTTGTGGCTGTTGTTGTTCAGTCTTCTTATATTCCTAGCTTTCTGACTTTTATATTTTTATTTATAATCATAAATGGTAATGTAGGGTTTATAGATAAGAATGATTCATGATGACAAGCCCCGCTTCTGATAGTGTTTCCTGATCTAGTGTTCTTCCATATACTCTGAAAACCAGGAGTGTAATTTATTTATTCACTTGACCTGTCCCAATACCTCAGTGTCCTTGATCATAGTGATGCTTACTCTTTCAGACTGTGTTACCTCTTTATGACTCCTTTTACTGGTCTATAAGAAATGCAAAGTAAGAAGCAAAAATTCTGGAATTCGTAGGGGTGGCAATTAGGGAGTAAGTCAGGAAAGACAGGACACTTCCCATTCCTCACAAAATACAGATCTTAGTGTGTTGACTCCTAAAGGAGGTCTTACACCAGCAGCTTCTATATAGAATAATGCCTGATCTGCAGTTTCCTCAGGCTTTTGACAAAGGTAATTATGGCCCTTTCCATAGCACCCTCCCATCTCACAGTGTGGATGGGAGAAGGACAGGACTGCAATGACCCTTCTGCATGATTTCATCATGGTCCTGTCCTTCTGCCATCTCCAGGAGGCACAATCACAAATTAAATCATTGACAGGTTTTCCCTGTCAAGGACACACAGTCACAACACCATCCCAGACTTACTTGTCCTGTGGAAGCCTCGGAAACATGATGGCTACACTTCCTGCCCCAGCACAGCCTGAAAAAGTACCCAGCTGCACTGTGGAAGGAAGAGGCATGGCCACTGCACTCTGTTCAGCAGGGAAACAGCCAGTGCAGAGGGGACTGCTCCCATCATGCTCCCCTCCCAGCAGAGCCACCGACAGGATCCCCACTGGACAACTTCAGGAAAAGATAGGGTGCGGAAAGGGCCTATGAAAGGAAGGCAGAGTTTCCAGTTATTCAGGTGTGCAAAGCACCATAGTCCCTTCTAGTGAAATGGGGCTACCATATTGCTGCAGAGCTTTCCTGTAAACGGAAGGAATTCCCAGAGGGTGTGCCCAAAGCATGTGTCCCTGCCTACCTTCTACAACTACATTTGCTGACCAGTTGGAGTGGGATTATTTTAGCCCGGGTTTCTGACTGGCTCCAGCAAATCTCACAAGCAGTGGTGAAACTGTGGAAGAGTGGTTATAAGTAGGACTTGAGAGATTTGGAGCCAAGTCTTTGTAGAGCCATAAAACTCACTGACTGGCCTGGAGACCAGTCACTCTCTCTCAGCCAGGCCTATTATAGCAGGTTGTTGTGAGGATAACGTAAGGAGGAGAAAGGAGCTATGTACACTTATCTCATTGGCTGAAAGATGTGAGATAAATCTAACTAATAAACAAAGAAAGAAAATTTTGCAGGTTCAGGATATCTCACATTGATACAAAGAAAGATGACTGCCTAAACACTAAAACATAGTTCTCTTGAAACTGTACCGTTGGTTCTCAAAGTGAATTTCCCCACCATGCAAGTACTCCCAGTCTGTGACTGAGCTCAAATAGAGAAAGTGAAGAATGCATTAGGCAGCATATTAATACTTCCTTAGGTTCTTGTCATAATGAAAGTATGCATATGTACTGTAGAAGAAGGTTGCCACTAAATACATATGCTTAGTTCAGATTTTCACATTAGGCAAGATGCATGCCACGTATGTCCAGCAATGTCCATTTCTTCCTTCTGAAAAAGCAGACATAGAGGAAGATGACCAGCATTGGTTAATCCAGTGCTAACTACATTCTGCTTGCATTTCAACTGAATTACAATATATTACCCATAGCCTGGCTGGAAGCAAATTTTCAAACTCCAAGAAAAGTGTCTGAATTTCTGTATTGCTGTAGCAATACACCAGTTGCATGCATGTGAGTGAGCGTGTATAATTGGTGGAGGAAAAATGGAGTTTCTAAAATGTACCATTTATTTAATTATGTATTTATTTATTTATGGCTAGGGCAAAAGAAATGTTTCTACTAAATCATTATTCTTTAACTTTTATTTAAACTGTGTCTATAATTTTCCGTTTTTAATTACAGTTGCTCAAGTTTCCTAACCTACTTTCTTATCAGTAGAGTTTGTGTTATTTTACATTAGCCTGCTTCGAAGGAAGCTTTCTGTAAAAATCCAATGTGCTGAACTTGGATAGGAATTCATCATAAAGTATCCAGTACTATGTGTAACAGTGCCAAAATTTTAGTGCAGGTTTCAAGTCAAAATATAATTAAAAATCTATCCACAGAAATTGGAAAAAATTGTGTATTCTGGATTACTGCTGACAGGTCATGCTTGAAGATAACTGCTAGATGGAATAGAATAAGTTAAAAAGAAGTTAATTTTTCCCCTATCCAATAAGACCCTTGTGATCAATTTGAAATTTATGGACAGAGCGACATAAGATAGTCAATTTATCTGCTTCAGTAATGGTCAGTCATTTTGGGAAGGGTACCACTACCACAAGTCCAGAAATAATGGCACGCTGAGTACCCTTCAGAGTCCATGCAGCCCATTATGCCTTGGATGAATTGTTCTTTACTTAACCAAGCAGTCAGCACCACCGTATTAGAGAAACAGGCATGAAATAGCACTGGTCTAAAGCTTATTAAGTCCTGTCTGCTTTAACAGTTCTAGAAGTCAGCCACTACTGCTCTTTCTCAAGTACTACTAAAATCTTTAACATTTACTCCTTTTCTTAAAAAAATTGAGATTACATTTGGAAGGACCCTCAGAACACACAAGCAGTCCTTAGCAAAGATCCTATCTTAGTTTTTTCAGGGCCACACTACTTTACCCAGCATATTATCTGTACCCCAGATTGCTAAACCTGCTTGCATTGCTTATTCATTATAGAGTTAGGAATTCACAAAATACCATGTCCCATCCTTGTTCAATGCTGCCTCCTCCTCAGTTCGAAAGGACAAAGATGCTTTGTTCACCTCAAACACTATAATGAGCTACAAGCAAAACTCTTTGTTTTGTCTTGGGGCTGTTGTCTGTGAGGGGGTCTGGATTCTGTAGGCTAACAGTTGCATTCTGGTGCTCTGAGGAAGGCTGTCCTGCTGAAGCAGCAACAAATGTGAAGTCGTTGTCCTGTCTCCGGATACTGCGACATACCCGAGTTGACTTTGAAGAACATTTGTTGCTGGAAGTGGCTGACTTCTTGCCACATTGTAGCAGAGCGCAAAAGCACCTGTAAAACTAACACAGAAATAGAGAAGTTATATATTTAAACCTGAGGTGTGATGGACTTGTTATTTCTCCATTATGTTGAACAAAGTGGTCCTCTGTGACATCCAAGTTAAGTCAAACCATAATATGCAATGGTGTCCCAACCGACGTACAGAGTTGGCACAACCAAGAGTAAACAGAAATTAGGGCATGAAATCAGAGCTTCCAGAATTATTTTTTGTTGCTCTATAATTTCAAAAGTCCTCCAATCCACATGGTTCCTGGTGACTGAGGTAATCCAGGAGTAGTAGGTCAAAAGTAACTTGTCTAAGCCCTAATAAAATAAATTAGGAGATACAGCAGCAATTTTAGCATGATCTATTTATAAAGAAACCTACATAATATTGTTTACTCTCTTCCCTTCTCTTATGCAAATCTAGGTGGGTATGCAAAAATTATTCTGTGGTGAGAAGATGCATATGTGTGGTAAATGAGTATCCTAGTATTATAAATAAAGATGCAGGAAGGGACATGTGAGGTTCATTTCTTCCTTGCCCACAAAGCTTTGGAATTTCACTCTTTGGCTGAAGATCACATGCCCCTGTCAAGACTGGTGCAGAACTGGATGAGGCCACCTCAGGAGAAGAAGTCTATGCTGCCAGTTCTAATATATACACCACAAATGAGATGGAGGCCAAATACCCTGAAACTATCATCTTGGAAGACACTGGACAGTCAGAAAGATCTGGCAGACTTCCTGCACCTTGATCAGTTGTGTTTCTCCAAAGCTCTCCATAACCAATTCTCACAAACTCAGGAATAAAACAGTGATGAGTCTGTATCACCAACGCAGCCACACATCACCATGCACACTTAATAGCATCTAGCCTTTCACTTCTAAGCCTGCTTGGGATGAAAAAACATGAATCATAATATAATCTGTATCCAGAGCTCATTGATGTACTATGAATGGCTGTGGCAACAAGGGCAGCTAAAACACACTTTCTTGGACAGCATCATACTCTGACCAGCTTCTGGTTTTGTGTGGTTGTTTGGATTTGTTGGCCAGATAACTTTCATGGTAGTTCATCAATCTTGCCATTGATCTGCTCTTTTTCCTTCTAAACAAGCTCCCGGCCTTTGTGTCAAGGTAAGGAATGCAAGTTCAGTAGAAGTAGCAGCTGGGGTGGGCCAAGACATTTTTCTGCCTGAGATGATAAACAAGATCCCCCCCCTGCACCTCTTCCATGTATAAAAGTTGATTAGACTGTCAGATCTGAGAGTCACCATGGTGTAGTGGTTGAATGTTGGAGTAGGTCTCTGGGGGAGCAGTGTACAAATCCCTGCTTAGCCGACTTGACTTCTGACAAGACAGTGGGCACATGCTCTCTGTGCTTCGCCCAGGGGGGAGGGCGGCTTGCGCGAGGCTGCCGCTTCCCCCTAGTTCCTTCGCCTGCAGAAGGAAGGAGCGGGGAAACAGCAGCCTCCCAGAGGAGCCTTCTCGTGGGAGCCGCCCTCCCCCGCTCGTGAGAGAAGCCTCAATGCGAAAAGGGCCAGTGTCCTTGCATGAAACAGCAAACGCTAGAGGAGATGAATTTAGAGCCATTGTACATTGTGATCCAAGCCTTATAATCTTGCATCTCCTTTTGCATCTCTTGCTTCTTGTGGAGAGAAAAAAAAATTCTTATCAACCAATAGTACTGCTTTGTCTTATTTTGTAGAGTCTTTAAAATGAGAGTTGTTAAACTTGATTGTTCTGTCTTATTTCAT
This sequence comes from Ctenosaura bakeri, assembly GCA_948474755.1. Taxonomy (NCBI): domain Eukaryota; kingdom Metazoa; phylum Chordata; class Lepidosauria; order Squamata; family Iguanidae; genus Ctenosaura; species Ctenosaura bakeri. Next base: position 220,989 of record CAOLHI010002206.1, read on the forward strand.
AATTACTACAAATGTAGGTACTGGAAGCCAATGCAACCTTATGGGACCTGTGAATGTAGCTGAATTATCTGTAAAGATGCTCAATAAGCCGCTAGGTAGATTTCACCCTGAAGCTGCCTTCAAGGACAACATAATTTAAAGAGTGCCCAGTTGTTTACTCTGTAGAAGCCTGGGTTAAAAGAAGTGGTGTGACAACAAAATTAGTCACACACTAATTATTTTAAGCAACTTCCTTGCTGATGACTTTTGGTCCCTGGAAATGCTGCAAGGTCAAACAGAAGCATGACAACGTGCTAGAGACTGCAGTTGCAAACCAGTTGCAAACCAGAGAACTGAATTTCCACGCACAGAGCATGGAACCAAGCCACTCTGACTGAGGGATTCTGGGACTTCTAGTGTGAAGCCTAAATGAAATTGTTACTCTCCACTAGAGCAGACCCACTGAACTCACAAAGGTGTTTGATTTACCAAGTTCCTATAGAATCAGTAGGTCTACTGTAGCTTAATAGGGTTGGATATAGGCCATAAACGTGGTTTTCCAATTCACTTTCCTAAGTTTTGGGTTCTGTGATTACAGAAAAGTGCATCCTAGCATAGAAATAGCACTGGAACTCTGTAGACAGGGTCACAGAATGGGAAACTCTACTCTTTAAGGGACTTTTTGCATAACAGTTATAGTGTTATTATTCCACTTTCAACATCCTGTGCAATTATGGGGTTTATAGTTCACTGAGGCCAAAGAGCTCTCTTGTTGAGAATTCCAAATGCCCCTCCCTAAACTGCAAACCCCAGGATTCCATGGGATGTTGAAAGCAGAATAATAGCACCATAACAGTGTAGCGTGGGAAGGTCCTAAATCTGAAGGCTGACAGTCAGTGCATTGCAAATACACAAAGATGCATTGGAATGCTGGATTGCTGCCCACCCTGGTGATTGGCAATGAGTCATTAAAGTCAACAGCAATTATCCTATGAATTTAAATGGCTGTTATGTTTTCTTTTTTAATGTTTTATTTAAATCGTTTGATCTTGCTGTCCAACCTTACAATCTAAAGGCATGACACAAAATGAAAAAAAGAGAAAAAAAGATGAGCAAGGAAGAGGAAACCAAACACATCCAGACATTGGCTCCTAAAGTTGCAACATTTTGGTAAAGACCGGCTTCCACGGAAACAGGAAAGGAGGAACCAGATGGAAGTGGCTTCTTAGTAGAGCCAGTTGAATAGGCTCTGCTTCCTACCTCTTCCTCTATTGTAACCTGAAATAATAGTCATATTCATAAGGCTAGTTCAGTTTCTCTTTAAGAAAATGCAATACAATCACCTAATATGTCAGATACTAAAACCAAAAATTGTGGCTGACATCCAATTAGTAACATATACAGTGCAACACTAGTGTATGTCTTTTTATGGTCATTGGAGAAGAAGAGATTCACTAGTTTCCTCATGCAATGATCCCCAGCACCTCAAGACACACCTTGCTCCTACAGGAGACCCTCCAACATGGCCATGTAGTAGTCGAGGTGGTGAGAAGCATTCAGTTTTGTCTCTGTAGCCAAATACACAATGACAATACCATCCTGCAAATCCTCTGAAGAATTCCTGAAAGGTCCCATGGATAGCTTTGCTGTTGTGTGTCTACCTATGAGGACATAGCTGGCTACTTTATGGCCATCTGGTTTCCTTGCTGCCTGCACAAATGTGTTGCCCTCTCCCCTTCCAGGACCAAGACCATTTCCACACTAGCCTGTTATAGCGCTATGATCCCATTTTCAACATCCTATGGAATCCTGGGCGTTGCAGTTTAGGAAGGGGCCGGCTGGCCCCTCTGCAAAGCCCAGGATTCCATAGGATGTTGAAAGTGGAGTCATAGCACTATAACAGGCTAGTGCAGAAATGGCCCGAGCTGTGGGAAAGAAAAGATACAGAGCAGAGTTCCACCTGTATGGAATTTTACACTCTTGTCTCCACATTCAGTGGAGACAAGACAAGCTACAGTGTGATTGTGGTGTGTGAATATTTGGAAAGGCAGGGGAGATTCCCTTGGGCTTTCTGTCACATTTTATCTATTAGAGTAAGCTGAAGATAATGTAACTAATAGCAATGCAATTTCATTCAATAAACATTTAGGGTACTGAATTCCTTAGGCTGTGTGAACATCGCCTCTGGAATGTGTGAATATTATACTGCTGATTTGGAAATGTTTTCTAGTGCCAAAAAAAAAAAAAAAATTAAAACAAAATCCCTCTGGCATTTTTACCAAGCTAAGATAAGCTAATTTCTGTTCCTTGTAATGGAATATAAATGACACATCCATGCAACCTATTACTTCCCACGTAAGATGATCCCCATTGTTTTATGTTGACAGCAGCCACAAGGTGCCAGTACTGAAGAACCAAACCATTTGTATCACACAATGGTGGCTGCTGGCTTCCATGTCAGTTGGGCAATGAATCATTCCATGTTTAAGTTAGAACTTCAAAGGATCCATCTAAGGTTTTAAATTAATTTTTTACATTGTGTTCTGCATCATCTGGAGCTTATTTAATGTTCTGTCTAGAATTCTGAGTGGATTCTTCACCTTCCTGACTGGGAAGCCAGCAGCCCCCACTTATACCAAGCTTTTGACAGACTTCTGTTCACTTCTGCGCAGCAAAAGGGCCTGGCCATTGTGGTCAAAATGTTTCAAAGCAGAGATGGGTAACATGAAGTATCTTGTTTTCATTATGACCAGCATTTCCAGAAGTCTTAAGGAGCACTAATCATGCTGAATATAAGGCACATGTTTCCAATACACATTGTTTTAAAGGCAAATATGGCTTCTCTTGCTTTATCCTCCATTGTTGCTTCACTGAAAATTGGTGACAAGGCAGTGGCTAAAAGTGAGACCCTAAGGGAGCTCCAGACGTCGCCATACTTGTTCTAATTGATTGCTATATATTTAAGACATTTCACTACAACTGATTAAAGACCTGAAATCCACATTAAATATTGCATTAAAAGAAAATGATCATAAAACGTTCTACTGTTAGTATATAATTCCAGGCAATTGAACAAAATTTATAAAAAGGATCAAGGGAACTGTTGGAAACGTAGAAAAAGTACTTTCTATCACTTGTGGTGGTCATCTACAGAGGTGAAAAAATATTGGGGGAAAATTGATAACATAATTACTGAAATTTTAATTTTTTTTAGATGAAACTCAAGATGTATTTATTGAATATGATAGACGAACATTTAGAATAGAAGCTAAATAATAAATTAATATTATACATGAACACCACAGCAAGGATAATTTATGAACAAAAATGGAAAGAACATGAGACGCCCCAGTTAGATAATTGACTATCAAAGGTGCTAGACACGATGAAAATGGAAAAACTTACTGTTATGATTAAAGAGAAAACACTGCAGGATTTTGAAAAAGAGTGGGAACCAATTATAGAGTATATTATTAAAAGAGGAGAATAATTAATAGAGAATGTGACTCTAAAATTGCATATATGTGTTTATTTTCTTAAGAGGATAAATGATGGAATTTTAGGAATAATGGTAGAAGGTTTTATAGAATTTTTTAATAAAAGAAGATGTTATTGGAAATAATTTATAAGGTACATTCAAGGTTAAAATGTATAAATTGAAGATATAAGGTGAGAAAGGTCAGAAGAGGAGGGGATATCATGTAAATTTAGTATTTCTTAAATGATGAATAAACGTGTATATTTAAGTTTTTTAATAAAATAAAAAAAATAAAAAAATACAATTAAGACATTTCACTATACCAACAGTTCTTTTAGGTTGAGAAAGCATGATCTTTTTCAGCTATCCCAAAATATGGGCTGGATATTGCACATTTACTGCATGTTAATCAGTCTCTCAACCTTCCTTTTCCTCAGTTTATGTACATGTTTTACGAATTTTCAGAGACTCTCTCCTTTCTGTAAGATCTTTGTTACTGGCATAAATGTTTTTTACTTCTTTCTAATTGTGTCACATTTCCTGTAACAGCCAGTTGAATAAGTTTTTTAATCCAGCAAACCGTTAGAGCAGAACATTACAACTAACAAGTATGTAATGTTATAAGACCATGAGTAATTTTATAACCCCATAAGTTACACAAGTGTGTCTGCAATTTCATCATGTAGGCAAGTTTTCCTTCAAGCTAAGTGAGCTTCTGTTTTGCAGCTCAAGCTGAGGAGCACAGGTGCTTTGTATTCTTGCCTAGTGCCATATTTTATTTTATTTTTGCTAAAATATGTATATTGATTTCAAGTGCCTCAATTTAGCTTAAAAGCTAGTTCTTTCAAAGCACAAGGTCCTGTGAGAAACTTCTGTCCATCGCTTGTCTTTCTGGAATATTCTTATGGTTTTCTGTCATCTTCACACTGACCTTGCAACCTGAGATGAACATTTTATTAATCTGCCTTTCTGTGGCTGCGTTTTATGGGCACAATTGATCAGTGCTCTGATCTGTGACACTGGGCAGAGAGCTGCCCAGGCTACAAGCCTGGATTCCTTTTTATAAAACGAGGAAAAATCCTTTCAATCAGCTGTCTGATGAACAAGTAGCACCAGCAGGGTGTTACTGACCTCAACCTCTGCTCTCATACCTTAGTAACCAAATGCTATTGTAACTGGAAACTTCTTTATCACAGTATTAATAAGATAGACCTATAATGGGCTCTGTATAGGTTAAAAAATGGAATGTGGTTGAGTATAATGGGGAAGATGATTAAGGCAAATGCTATACAGTGATAAAAAAATCTAATCATGTTTTGTGTGACAGATGAACAGAAATATTTCAACCCTGTGCAAGTCTACTCAGAAGTAAGTTCCATTGCATTCAGTGGGACTGATCATCATGTGAATGAATACACAGGATTGCAGTCCAGCAGTCTATTAACATCTATGCCAAAACCCCATTTAGTTCAGTGAGATTTCCTCCTATCCTGCTATCTAATGTATAGACATGCTTCAGTTAGCAAAGCCTCTGACAGTGAAGCGTCTTTTTACACCTGCCCAGCAGTCTTTTTCCTTCTCAACCTCTGTTTAGCTGGAAGGTAACCAGCAACATTGGCTTCTACTTGATGGAACAAATCTGCATTTATGCCAATTCTTTTGACTCTAATTCCACCCCTCATCATCTCGTCTCACAATTCAAGATCAGCCAATATTCTGTATGCAGCATAAAGATCTTGGAGTCCCTTCACACTGCAGAATTATAGTGCTATTACTCCACTTTAACTGCCATGTTTCCATCCTATAGAATGCAGGGGTTTGTAGTGAGGCATTAGAGCTCTATGGTTGATAATTCTAATTGGATTTCCCTGAAGTGTCACTCCTAGAATTACATAGGATGGAACAATGGCAGTTAAAATGGAATAATAGTGCAATGATTCTATACTGTGACTAGGTCTCAGTTGCTTACTAAAAGAAAATGGATTTCTGGATGCCCAAGGAGAATCTTTTCCCTTGCCACTGTAGCCCAGAGTACCAATAATGTGCCACAGTTCTTGAGTTAACAAAGAAATCTTGAGTAGGTATCATTTCCAAAATTTTGGGTTGGAGTGTGCATGTGTATGCATATGTGTATGTGAGTGAGAGAGTGAAAGAGAAGAGAAAGAGAGATTCACTAAGCCAAGTAATTGGAAGGAAAGCCAGGCTGAATTTGACTACGTCCACATGTTACATTGTGCATGCATTCATACTGTCTGTATATATTGTAAGAGGTTTGTGAGAATATCTGGTTCTTCCTGATTTACACAAAGGTACAAGAATCTTCTTAAATTCAGTGAAGAGACCAAAGATACAGCTGTGCTTGGATAGAATAAACACATGTGTTTGTATGAACTAATGAAAGCATGTGGACTTTGTGTAAGCATTAAAGTTTAGCTCTGCATCGCATGTTTGCTTGGAGCACAAGCGTTTTTGTCCCTAAAGAGCTGCCATAGCAAAGTTTGAGGTAGATATTTTGTGTGCGTGCATGCATTCATTAAGTCTGAGAGAGAGCAAAAGAAAGAGAGAGAGAAAGCGAGAGAGAGCAGAAAACCTAAATAAGGGAAGGGGAACACAGAAGGGAGGTGTGAATAAAAAGTACCTACTAAAGGATCCAACATCATTAACACAGGCTTAGGCAATCCTAACTGAACATGTGATTTCTTTATGGGGTTGCAACAGGTTTTTCAAATGAGTAATGTTTAATTTTTTTAAAAAATCCATGTGCACAAGATCTCCAAATAGCTCATTTCTACTGTTTGTTAATCTAGAAGCTTGAATATTTCAACAGCTGTATCAACCCAGGGACCCCACAATTAACACATATATGTTCCATTACATGTGAATAACTGTACTACTGTATATATCAGCAATCTGCGAATGTTGCATATTACATACCAAGCAAACTCAAGCTTTGTACAGATAGACAATCTTTGTGTGCATTAACACATTTACATGAACACTTAATAATGCAATCGATAAAAGCAAACATGGCCTTTGGTATTTAAAACTTCAGCAAGTTAGGCTTTGGTGTTGCTAGGCAGCTAAAGTTTTTAGGAAAATGGCCAAGGTCCTACTGAACCCTACCACAGTGGAAAACTCCAATGGCAATGTATTTACTGGAAGGTGAGGTGCAGTGTTGGTTATGGGGAATTGTGTCCAAGTGTCAGACTGGAAGGGAAGCCATTAGGAAACCATTTGCATATGGAGGTATTAGGTACTTCCTCATTCAAGTTCATAAAAACTAAACATAAAAACTGCTTATGTCCACCAATAGTTGTACAATCACAGTGCCCCTCTCTAATCTCACCCAGTAGTTTTATTTTTTGAAATCTGGAGAATTCTATAATGTCTCTTTTTGTATATCTTAAACAGCTTTGTGCATGAATGATGCTATTCATCTGATCTAGAGCAGGTAAGCAGTTCTGCTTAGAAATCGAAGAAAAACAGATAGGGATGAAATCTTAAATGGTACTGCAGGGAATAATCACTTAAAGTTCTCTTTCATTTATTGTACAAGCATCATCCCATTTTTCGATGCCTTGTTTTTCAACGACTCATTCTTTTGACGCAAATTACAGACAGGTTTCATTTATGTGACCAGGGGTCTGCTCTTTTGTTAATTCAAGAGGGAGGAGGAAAAGGAAGTGGTTGTTGGAGTGGGGTGGTGAGGAGAGATTGGGGCTTGTGCCCGCACACAACAGGTGCCTTCAATGTGTGAGCTGATTAGAGAGCCAGAGGGATAAAGAGAAAGAAGTGGTTGTCAGAATGGGTTGTGCAGCACTTGCCCTCAATGTGCCTGCCAGGGAGAGAAAGAGGGAGGAAGAAAGAGAACTTTATGTAGAAGCATGTTGTGACTGAGCACCAGAAGCCATATAGGGAGTGAGTGAGCTCTCTTTCCCCCTGCACCTCCTTTCAGGGTCCCACCAGACTTTGCTTGAAGCCATTGCCACAACAGCAAGAGCAGGGCTTCTCTTTTTCCTCCACATGTGCATGCTGCTTACAAAGCAAGTGGGTGGGGGGATGCCAAGGAGACTAAAGAGGCTTGCTAATGTTGGGGAACTGAGAGATTTTTAGTAATAAGTTTCCCAATCAGCAGAATATTTTGTAATGCACAGGGAGAAGTTGAACAAATTACCTGTCCCATTTCATCATCTCCACCCCAGACACACTTAATCTAGCTCAAAATAAACACAAACAGTTTGGTTAAAAATATGAAAAAAGGCTTCACTCACATAATCTTGTGCATAGTTTACACAGGTTCAAATTCTTGAAGAAAAGTGAGATGAAAATTAAGCACTCATATGCTTACAAGAAAGCATACTTGCCAGAGAATCAGAGACCACATGCTTGCAGGGAAGCCAAAGAAAAAAAGGGATGAGGAAGAGAACATGAAAGGAGAAGTGGGTGTTGAAATTTACTCTAGGCAGTCCCCTCTATGCCTACAATAAACATGCAAACTAACTAGCCAGTTAATTAAGCATGCAAAGGTTGCCACTCCCAATAGCTTGTGACTGAACAAGCACCCCTTGGCATCTTTTTTTCCCCTCTTTGTAACTGGGCACATCTATATCTGTTCAGTCTAAGTTCAGTCCATGGGACTTCTGAGATTGTGGCCAGTGTGTCTCTGAGAGTATTCCTGTACAGTATTTGTATATACGAAAGCCAGCACGAGGTAGTGTTTTGACTGTAGGACTGTAACCCTGGAGACCAGGGCTCAATTCCTAGCTTGGCCATGGAAAGCCACTAGCTGACTCTGGGCATGTCCCACAATCTCAGCCCCCAGAAAACACCAGAAAATCCTTCAAGTCAGAAATGACTTGAAGGCACACAACAACAACATTTTGTGCTTATAATTCTGTATACAGTATAACACAAAATATGTACAGTAATATAAACGCAGCAATATAATATAAACACAGTAATATAATACATGGTATATAGTTTGTTATTTAGATTTTGCATGCATTCAGAAGCAACATATAGTGTGTTATTTATGTTTTTCAGCATCCAAAACGTAGTTACAAACAAGGTTCCACTTTTCAGCTGATTCCACTTTCTGACAATGTTCTAGTCTCTAACATGTCAGATAAGCGGGGGCTTCCTGCATCTATCATTTTTTTTCCTGCTCTAAATTGACAAAAACATAGCGCACTGTTTATCTTAAATAACGTGAACTGACTTATTTTTTAAATGATTCAGTTTCTGTGGCTCCAAATCATTTGTTATCAGTACTGTCTGAAGGATTCTCTATGTTTTAGGCATTGCTGTTAGCTAGGGATATGCTATTTTTTTAAGCTAGGTAGAACAGCACTCCACTGTATATAGAAAACAGATCTAATAAAGCATTTCTGACAAATGAGCCATATATACATTAGGAAGGACAAGTTAGCTTTATAGACAGTCAGTAGTTCTTGTATATGCTCTCCTTTGGGACTGTTCCCTTCTGTTCAGAGGAATGCATTTCAATGTGTAAATCAAGCATTTATTATAACTGTGTCGTTCCTGTGACTCTACCCTTTTTATGAATTTCCTGATTCCTATGTGAAAGCATAGTTTTTGATAAGATAGTATTTGATGACTGCAAAGATGACTTCCAGCTCTGTTAATGGGAATACGAGGCTTTTGAAATGTGCACCTTTAAGTAGCTCCCTGTCCTCACCTATAGGGATGAGGCAAAGCATAAAGTGACTCTCTGGTGAACTCCCCTGTCAATTGCTCACACAGCTTCATTTACTTATTTATTTTCACATATTCTTTTTAACTGAATTTATCCTCAAAATGGTTTGCAGAAACAGAGTATAATAATAAAATCATATCAAAACAAAGAAGTCAATAGCACAGAGAAATCCAGAAACTGAAAGCACATTTAGAAATTCAGATATTCCTATTATTCTCCAGCTGTATAAAGACCAGGCAATCCTCTATGGATATGTGTCCATTACTGTATTACTTATGAGGCCAGATTGTTACCAGGGGTGTCCATGACAACCCACAATCTGATTCAAAAATCAGTGATGGCTCACCTACATGACATCCTAGTCATCTCTTGGTGCAGAATTTGCTATTTGAGGGTCAAACTAGATGTTAAGGGGAAAGTGTATTTTTATTTTTTTATTTTTTTATTTGTATCCCACCTCTCCATATGGATCGAAGGCGGCGAACAATTTACAAATAGCATGTATTTTGAAACATTTCTATACATGCCCCCAACAAGCTGGGTACTCATTTTACCGACCTGCGAAAGGATGGAAGACTGAGTCAACCTTGGAGCCAGGCAGGATCAAACTCACAACCTTGTGGCTTGTGGCTTGCAGTACTGGTATTTAATCACTGCGCCACCAGGGCTCCATATACCCAAGTATTAACTCAGTTTCCATAACTGGATTTCCGGAGACATCTACGACTCAACAGTTACACTTGCAAGTGAACTTCCCAACCTCTGTTCACAAAACAAAGCATACTAAAAGTAAAACACATAGATAAGGAAAACCACATGCTATGACAAATGGATGTCTTTCATCATTTGGGGAAAGACCTTATCCAAGAATGTGGTAAATTCATAAATTCATTTGATGTTCAATGTGCAACCATATTTGCTAGCAGCCTTTTTAAAATGTAGTTGCAAGTTACTGATAGGTTACACTCATTAGATTCAGGTAGGAACAGCAGGCCAAGCACTTTCTTCAAGAGTGGGGAAGGTAGAAAGGAAGATATGGCACAAAGCCAACTGAAAATGTCCCTGGGTGAACTGAGTTCATAAATATAAGCAGTCCTCAGGTGATAATATTTATGCGCACAAGAGGCATATTTTCACTTCACTTGTAAAAAAGATTAATTGGGCAGGACTTTTGAATTAGGTATTGTAATGGGGATTGGCATGTCCAGTGAACCTGCTCTTTGTGTGTCCTGTAATTTATGCCCAACACTTACATTTAAATATTGGCTTAAAAGACATCAACCTATTATAGAGTACTTTCCTTCATGAAGCTAAATCACACCTTTGACTCTTTACCAAGGACATCCTCAGAACAAAACACATTTCACACCTTTCTGACTCTCCAAAGACTTCGCTTTGCTTCTGTGACAGAACCAAGGACACCACTAGGTAGTTTCAACATTTCCAATTTATTCAACAACCACAAAACATTTCCATCCCAACTTTCAGCCTTGACAAATTACTCCTTAAATTTTTAAAAATATATGTAGCGACAGTACAATTTGAAAGTAAAAGAAAACACAGTAAGTAAATCAATCTCCAAATATAATTTTAATTAAGTGGCAATGAAAAATAAAGGCAGAACTCTGCACTATAAAATATCCAGATCACAGCCCACAGTATGTGAGCTAACCCCGCCATGGCCAGTGACCACCCCAAGATTTCTACTATTTCTGACTTTTATAATAAAGCCTCGGAACCTAGATCTGTGCTGAATAAAACCAAGGGCTTATCTAATCTAATATTCTTATCTAGTCTAATATCCTGTTCACATTTTGGCTGGCCAATCACTTATGAGAAGCCCCAAGCAGTACATGAGTGCAGTAGTTTCCTCCCAGTTATATTTCTTAGCCACTCTTATTACAGTTATATCAGTTCTAATATTGTGGGTTAATAGATGGCTTTCATGGCTGGTAACTGTTGTTAGCTGAGATGCCATACATTTGTCTAATTCTCTTTTAAAGAATGAACTGGTACAGTTTTTGTCTGTATTGAGATTATTGAATCCATAGTTTCTTGTCTATCTCCTTCCTTCCTTCTTATTAGTCAAGAGATCAAATTCCTTAAGCATCTGTAATTGGTAAAGCAATCTGGAATAATAAAAGTATGTTTGTTTCCCTACCATATCTCAAAGACCATGAATTATAGACTCCTGAAACATGGTGAACATCCTGAGGTGGCCCTGAGAGTATGCATCTCAGAGTGCAACCACATTTGGTATCAGCCAAATATAGTTTAAAACAGCTTGATTAGTTTTCAGAAACTGTCTGTCACCTACATCCTTTGATTCACTAGGTGCCATTGTGATATTGGGCCACTATGACAGACACCTGAGGCTTACTCAAGAGTAATAGCCATGTTTAAATATTTGAAAAGATATCATATTGAAGATGGAGCAAGCTTGTTTTCTGCTGCTCCAGGGATTAGGATATGGAGCAGCAGATTCAAACTACAGGAAAAGAGATTACACCTAAACATTAGGAAGAAATTCCTGACAGTAAAAGCTGTTTGATAGTAGAATATAGAGTCGAGTGTGGTGGAGTCTCCTTTTGTGGAGGTTATAACACAAAGCTTGGATGGCCATCTGTAAGGAGTGCTTTGATTGTTTGGCCCTTTTCACATGTGGGGTGTGAATCGGGCAGAAACGGGACTCACTGGATTTCTTCTCCGTCCGATCGAGTCCGTCGGGACGAGGAGCAGTGTGAGCTCGTCGTTCCGCACTGCTCCGGTGTCCAAAATGGCAGTTTCCGGTTGGTGGAGGCTCTCCACCAACTGGAGAAGCTCGCCAGCCTAAATCCCACCCCCGGCAGATCTGCAGGCACTCAATAGTGTGCGCCTGCAAATCTGCAATGGAGTGCAGCGACAGAGCGACACAGGGTCGCGTGCTTTTGAAAAACTTCTTAAAAAAGGTTTTTAAAAAGCACGCTGCACAACCAGTTCCAGTCACTCTGGAGCGGACTGAGGTGCGGAACTACAAAAAGTAGTCCAACCCAGTCCACTGCACGGTGCAGAAGACCTCCGTCAGAGGTCGCTCTGTGCTGTTTTAATAGTCCGGTGCGGAAAGGGCCTTTATTCCTGCATGGGAGATGGTTGGGCAGGATGGTTAGTGTGGTCTCGTCCAACTCTATGATTCTAAGGCCATTTCCGCACAACATCACTGTGTCACGATGGGGATGTGTTGCTACTGGTCTGTGAGTCATCCTTTCACATGACAGTCTCACTGCCAATGCATCCCCATTCATCAAAATTGTGGAATATTTCATTACTGGAAAAAAAACTGTCACTGGCAATCTAGGCACTTCCTTCCGCGATGCAGCACAGGAAGTAGCCAGCTGCACTGCAGGAGGAAGGGACCTGTTGTTCACACTACCCTTCCACAGGCAGCCAGCTGAGTGCAGAGGGGATCATTTGCATCACACTCCCATCCTGGCAGTGCCACAAAGGGATGACAACAGAGATGGGTAAGGTACAGAAAGGGCCTAACAAACATAATGAAGAGTATAAAGCCTTGAGGTTTACTCTTAATGATTGCAGCTGGTCCAGGGTCAGGCTATAAAGGACCAACCTATTAAAAAAACCTTTATTTCTGATTTAATTTTCCACCAGAAGAGATACTTCCACTGTGTTTGTTAGTGCCAAGTGTGTACATGCAATAGATATGTGTCTGTATATAAACACACATTAATCAATATTCCTGGAGAGAGGGGCTGACTAAATTTCAGCTGTAGGCTCTGTTACTGCAGCAGATACCTAGAAGCATGCAGCCGGAGTCTTATTTCAGTTTGTGGCTATAACAGTGTTTAGCATTGAAGAAAAATACATTTTTGGTGCTCTTTGGATCTCTCTCTGTCACTTTTGGCATTTTTTTCAGTTAGATGTTACAATCAATTGCTAGTGGAGCTGTTTAGTGAAATAAAGAGTGAAAGGAAACCAAGGCCCTTTTCGCACGGGCTTTCCCGAGCGAAATAGCCCCGTGAGCCGTGCGGGAGTGGGAGCGTCGCTCCGCACGACACACTCCCACTTCCGGCGCTCTCACGGGGCTGCAGCGGCGCGAGCGCGGGGTTTTTGATTTTCGCTTTCAAGCGAAAATCACCCCGCGCTTGCGCTACGCTCCCGGCACCCACACGCACTCACCTGTAGTGCGGTGCGTCGGGGAGGCGGCCGGGTCGCGCCTCCTTCCCTCCGCCCGTGCGGAAGGAAGGGGCGGGGCGGGGAGCTAGCGCGGCGGATGCGAGAGCATCCTGCTTCGCACGGGCGGGGGGCTGCTCGCGACAGCCTCCCGCTCGCACGCGCACGCGCGCGGGGGGCGGGCGCGACTGTCGCTCGCGCCAGGAGCGAGGGACAGTCGCGCCCGCCCCCCGTGCGCGCGCGCGCGATCGGGAGGCTGTCGCGAGCAGCCCCCCCGCGCGCGCCAGGAGCGAGCGACAGTCGCGCCCGCCCCCCCGTGCGCGCCAGGAGCGACGGGCTCCTTTCTTGCGCGCGCGGGGGGGGATGGACTCGCGAGCCGCCGCCGCCTCCGGGACGGTGCCGTTTCCCAGCTGGTTCCTTCGGCTGCAGAAGGAACCAGCGGGGAACCGGCAGGCTCCCGAATTAGGCTTTTCCCGCAAGCCGCCCGCCCCCGCTCGCGCAAAAAGCCTAGTGCGAAAAGGGCCCAAATTGTCTCAATGATGTCATCTTTTTATCTCTCCCCTACTGAAACTGATATGTATGTTCAGAAATTTGGAAATTGTAGTAAAGGAATAAAGAGAAAAAAATTATTTAACCTTTTGTATGATTATATAAATCTTGAATTGGAATTATTTCAAAATGTTTCTTTACATTAGATGACTTTTCTCATTAAAAACAGCTTTGAGCTTGGTTTTACTATAGAAAAGCATCATATAAATAAATAAACACATTGACTACACTTAGCATAGGCACAACTGGGTACATTTAGAGGCCTCAGGCAAGCTTCTAAACATGGTAGAATAGAATCACCATTCCTGGCAAAACCATTTATGCTGAATATTTGCATCCCCTGCAGCTTTTAAAGACACAGAATCTCTATGAGGAGAAAAAGAACAAAAGAAGGTTGTGGGTTTTAAAAACAATGCTTTGCATGCAAAAAAATTCAAGAAACTAGAACTTGTTTCTATAAAAGCAGCTTGAAAAGGTTTGCTTTTAAGTGAGAAACTAGGTGTGTGTGTGTGTCTTGTTCAACTGTTGTGTGACTCAACCCATTATTTGCTTGATGAACTAATACTTTGTGCCATGTGCAATCTGGGTGCCTGGAAGTGAAATTTAGACTGTGGCAATGCAGCAAGGAAGATAAATTCTTGGTGACTTGAAAGGATTAAAGGTTTGTATTGGAAAGGCTAAATGATACTTGGCATGGAGAAAGACCAGCAAGGGTGAAGAAGTAGAGACAGGAGAGAACAACTGAGGTTTCAGGGAGACTAAAATGATTGTGACTGAGCAAACTGCTACAGGCTGAATTAGAACCAAGGACAGAGAGAGAAAGACCTTAAAAGATAAAACTGGGGTCAAAGAGAGAAGAGAATAAGAGAACTGGGCTGAGAGTGAAAGTGATGGGCAAAGTCAGTCATATTTTGCTAGTATTTTGTATGCATGTGGATGCCTTCCATCACATCCTTCCCTAATCAAAGTGGCCCACCAAGAGGAATTATCTATGGACTGAAAGTATTATTGATTAAATATTTTTTCTGTAAGAGCTCTAGCATAGATTCTCATGTCTGTGATTTCTTTCATCATCTGTTTGACTGTGATGGACAGCAGCACATAAGCAGAGTCAATGTCTACTGTCACCACTGTGTGAGAGAAGATGAAGTATGGAAGAAATTTCAGCCAGATTTCAAAGTGACTATTGATAAAAAAACAAAACAACCCACACTGTTTTGTGTAAGCCCTTCAGTTATTAAAACTCATTAAAGAATAATGAACTCCATCTCCTTGAGCCATTGTGTTACCTTCAAACACTTGAAAAGAAGTGTAACTCTTTCCTCGAAGGCACTGTTACTGAAATATTTACCAAGATATAAGCCACTAGCAGTGAAGCAAGTTGAAAAGCAGAAAGTGAATTGTCAAAGACTGGAGGTGACAACCCCTCCGAGGTGTTATTTCCTCTCCATATTGACGTTTTGCCTGTGTGCTGAATGTAGAAGTGACAGAACTAACCTCCTAAGTGCACACCATCTGAGCTGACAAAGGAAAATCATAAATGATGAAAGTAATTCCCAAAATAGTTTGACAAAAATCAGAAATGCTAAAAAAACACATTTTTCTAGTCCTACTGGATAATGCCTCAAGTTGCAGAACTTCATGCCGCACATGAAATTTTCCACATATCCACTTGTAATTTATATGCACAGAGATTAAATCTTTACTTGCATCCTTTACAAGGCATTGTGAAATAACAGAGTGAAAAGATGAATCCGGATAATCATTCAGGAGTGGCATTCAGTAGGAAAGCCAGATGTGATCCTCAAGATATTCTGCTATTGGCTTTAGACTACTCAGACCTATTGCCTTCCCAATGACTGTGCACTTTTTTTAACCTCATCCATGAATATGATATGGCTGACACAGAACTGGTAACTGACTGATTATGTAAGCATATGCAGCCAGATATCTGCTACTGTTTATCTAATAATAGTACTGTTCCATACGTAGCCATAGAAACATTTCCTGTATTTAGATTAGCCCATTACTATTTGAATATCAATTTCATAGCACTATCTCACTATAGATTAGAACACCTTCATCAGATGGGTTATATATGGTTTTTTTCTCCATAGGTTAATAAGCTTAAATAAGAAGAATCTTTTAAAGTAGATGTGGAAAATATACGTCCCTCCAGACATTGTTGTACTGCAACTTCAGTCATTCTCAAATGTTGGCCATACTTCATTGAAAGTCCAGCTCTCATAAAAATGTGTGGAGGTTGACATGTTCTCACCTTCCGTTTTAAAACATGGCAGATAGAAATTACAAAATGAAATAAATGTAATATACAACTAGCATTCTTGATTATCTAGAATGCACTCAAACAACAATCTGATCCTGGCTCCAATCCTGAAACACCTTTGATCTGGAGGAGACTCAATAACCTTAATGAGACTTCTCCAAAATATGCATTTCAAAGGTGACTATGAGGTTGGTGGGGAGGTAGCACTAAACACTAATGAAAGCATGAAAGCAGAAAGCCAAAAAAGTGTCCTTGGGTTGTTAACTTCAAATCTAGAGAATGATTTGATTTGAGGTGGGTGTTTTGAGACGCTATGCAGCAATATTGTTTTTCTCTCCTAATGGATTTTCTGTCCTAACAACATAGCTGAAACAGTGGGAAGAGACAAGAGAGTTAGTGGAGGACAATGCAATTTGGATCCACCATAAGATTTTGTGAATATGAAGACCACACTTTGAAGTACACTCTGTCCCCTTTCGAACTACTGATCATAGGTAGCTATTAGGTTCCCTGTCAGGTATGGTGAAATGGAACAAGCTTGTTTGCTGCTGCTCTACAGACTAGGACACAGAACAATGGATTCAAACTACAGGAAAAGAGATTCTGCCTAAACATTAGGAAGAATTTCCTGACAGTAAGCACAGTTTGACAGTGGAGTATGCTGCTTTGGAAGGAGGTAGAGTCTCCTTCTTTGGAGGAAGGAGGCTGGATAGCAATCTGTTGGGAGTGCTTTGAATGTGTATTCCTGCATGGCAGGGGGTTGGACTGGAGAGCCCCTGTGCTCCCTTCTATGATCCTATGATTTTATGATTCTTACACCATTTCTGCACTACACTGTTATAGTGCTATTATTCCAGTTTCTACATCCTATGGAATCCTGAGGTTTGCAGTTTAGGGAGGAGCATTTAAAATTCTCAGCCAGAGAACTCTTTGGCCTCAGTAAACTATAAACTCCAGAATTCCACAGGATGTTGAAAGTGGAATAATAGTACTATAACAACGTAATGCAGAAATGGCCTGAGTCTCCTGTCAACCTAAGGTGACCCCAATGGATTTCATAGGGTTTTCTTAGGCAAGGAATAGAATATTCAGATGTGGTTTTGCCAGTTCCTCCTTCTGAAATATAGCCTACAGCACCTGGTATCTATTGGTGGTCTCCCATCCAAGTACTAACCAGACATGATCCTGCTTAGATTCCATGATTGGTAGGATCTGGTACCTTTAAGGTATTTAGGCCGTAAGACATATCCTGCTAAGGTATATTACCCCCATACAAAAAGGATTTCCTTTGTCGTGGTTTTGGGAAAGAGAAACATCTGCCAAACATCTGAAACATCTTGGCATCTGCCAAGAACCCAAAGGCCCATTTGGAGTTGAGAAAACAATGTAACATCTAGGAGTGTGATCCAGGGACCACCAGCATCTGAGACTGTGTGAACACTAGGTCAAAGGGATGTAAGAAGACTTTCTTTGCTTTTATTTCCTCGTATTGAATCCTTTTAAATCAATGTATCATCAGTGATGATAAAGTGTACTTTCAGTAGCTTAACCTTACTCCAGTGTATTCCTTAAGCCTAAAGTGAGCAGCACATGAGTCAATCAGCCTCGAAATCAACACAGTCCTCTAGATGTTTTAGATTTCAACTCTGAGGAACCACTGCAGTATGGACCATGGGATTACGGTGACATCCTCACAGGCAGATGTAGTGGGAGGGCAAGAGAGGACCTTCTCTGTGGCTGCTCCCAAATTCTAACTTAACCAAATTGGTTAAGTTCAGTTCCAAAGGCTTGCTGGAAAACAAAGTCTTAATTTGCTGCTGAAAGGAAAACAAAGAAGCAGCTTTTCTAACTTCCCTAGGGGGGAGTTCCAAAGTGTGGGAGCAGCCACAGAGAAGGCCTAAAGGAGATGGAAAAAGAGAAGTGCCTCTCCAGCAGATCTTAAAGTCTGGGCAGGATCATATGGGAAGATGATTTGTGATCCAATTTCCTAGCATCATATTGTCTTAACCTCCTTCCTCTCTTCATTTTTTCAAGTATTCCAGTATTCCAATAATGTAACACAGTATTTAACGTTCCCAAATAGGTCATCATGATTGAGATGACTGAATATAGAGCTTGCCATCTGCTAAAGCTCTGTGCATTAGCATATATTGGGAAAAGATCAAATAAAGGAGTTGCTGCAGAAAATGGCATCCCCATATTGTGTCTTTCTCCCTTCTTGTTTGCAATAGATAGTCTCACTTAGCTCATGATGACTTTTGTGTGTTTTTCAACAAGTGATATTATGTAGCATCTATTTCTTGTTAATAAGATGAAGTTTGGAAATAAAGAAGGCTGCTTTTTCATATGTAAGAAGGCAAAAACTTATTGGTATAAGATGTATATGTTAATTCAAAAATTTTTTAAAGGTGGATTTTCTAACATCACCCAAAATGTTTTTGCTGGGTATTAAGAATAAGGAATTGGCCAGTAAATATGGATTGCTTCTTTGTTATACGGTAATAGCTGGAAGAATAAGGAGGCTCCTTCCTAAGGAGGCTAGACTGGCTTCCTCTTTGGTGTTCTTTCATTGGTAGGTGAAGACCTTTCTTCTCCAGCAGGCTTTTGGGAACTGTTTGTCTTATAAAGAAAAGGACTTTTTAGTGTACTGTGATACTTTGCTACTGTCTTTGTTTTTAAAACAGAAATGGCTTGAATTTAGTTTAATACTATTTTAATCATAACCTTGTATGATTTTAGCCACATGTGTTTTTAGCTGTAACTCCTTTTATTTGGTAAGTCATCTTGAGTCCCAGTTCTGGTGGAAAGGTGAGATATAAATAAAGTTTTAAAAAATGAACTGAACCGAGGTTTGGTTGTGTTTCATGTTTTATGTTTTAAACTGATTCGGTTGTTTTAACAATTCCATTGTTTCCCTATTTTTGTTATAGTTACATTGTTTCTGTTTTTTCACCTGGATGCTATCTTTGTGCCCAAATGCAGCTTAGAAATTTTCTCAAATGAAGAACAGAGATATTGTTAATGCAAAAACCCTGAAACATTGACACATAAAAACATAAGATTACTAAGAAGAGACCACCTGGATCAGACCAAAGGTCTATCTCTTCTGTCATCCTGTTTTCTACAGTAGCCAGCCAGATGCCTGTGGGAAGTCCCAAAACAGGACATACTGTCTCTGATCCTGGAGGTAGCATGTAGTCATGACTATAATGTCTCCAGGATCAGAAGCAATATGCCTTTCAATACCAACTGCTGGTGAATAACAGCAGGAGAGGATTTTTGTTCTCAAGTTCTACCTTGAGACTCCACATATTTTAAGATCTGAAGCTGTAGGAAAATAACTTTTGAGTTCTTTATGGTTGCACTGTTTTGTCTGTACTTAATAACAGTAAAGAAAATATATGTCATGAAGGCTCCTTGATTTAAGAAAAAATAGATAGTTCAAGAGGCCTTATAGTCCTAATGATATTTGCTATATTTAAAACCCCACACAAAATTTAGTTTCCTTTAATTTTAACATCCACAATCCATCTCAAAATTTAGTTTCCTTTAATTTTAACATCCACAATCCATCCCTATGAAGAGCATCATCCAATCCACTCTCTCTGTTAGTCATATTTCAAAATAGCATGCCCATCAATTATAATTTGCACCCCTGCCTTGAAGAATAACCTGTAGTTCAAAGCATGCTCTTCCACTAAATGAAACTTGTCAAGTGATATTTGTGTGACATAAGAAAGTGAAGATGCTCTCATGGAAAGTTTCGGGGGGGGGTAGTATTTTCAGCTGGTACCAGAAAGAAAAATGATGGGTTTCTGATTGGTATGCTTCTTATTTTCAGCTGAAATGAAAAAGTGCAAGGTTTTGAAGAAGGAAGACCTAATAGTTGGAGTGTCTTTCTCTGTCATGTAAACCTTACTGTTTTAGCATATTGACTTTCAATATTTCTGTTTTATGAACCAAGCACTTGCAGAAACTAAACCCCATCTCTGCTGCATGGGGAGATACAAGCATGAACACTTTTAGTCATGGGAGATATCTAAAGCATTGTAGATTTCATTTAAGTACTTGAAGATTGCCTCTGTTAGGAGCAGATGGTATTCAAGCAAGCTAAATAGCAGTGAATATTAGGATGCAGTGCGTCAGAAAAGTGCTCAAAATGCAATGTGGAATGAATTGGAGGAAGGATGCTGAATCAGTTATATCCTGTGAAGAAGTGGATGTATCCTTAATTTTAAGAAAAGCAGAACTTAAGGGGAAAAAATATCCCAGGAACTTAGCAAAAATTGTGCAGTCGCTTTGTAGTGGAGACTCGTATTCAAATACTTTGCCTCCAGCTATGTTGTTTCTACAGTGCTCACTTCAGGTGTAATGCTTCACTAATTTTATTCCTGAAGGAAGCAATGAATAATTTTAGCAATGTTCTTCCCACTCTAAGTCCTCAAAAATTGTGCAGTTTTCCAAGAGCATTTGAAGTTCAGGACTTCTATGTAAAATTTGTACAAGGCATTTTTTAACAGAGAAAACAGTATCTTCTGCATGAAAGTAATATTTTTGCATAGACACAGTATTTTTTGTGCAGAGAATCCTAGTTTCCGTATCCCTTGCCAAAAATTAAAAATTAAAATTCCTTGCAAATTTTGCACAGAATAAGTCCCGAACTGTGAAGATTCTCATCAGCTTTCTCTTCGTTCAGCTTTCCTAATACTTGAACAATATGTTTCTCCACTTATTTGTACATTTTTGAATATTCTTTTCATCCCTAGTGTTCACACAAAGTTAGACTGATGCAATTGCAGTTAGTAAAAATTGGACTGTACTTGAACAAAGTTGTTGAAGTTACAGCCAGTTCCACACTACACTGTTATAGTGCTATTATTCCACTTTCAACATCCTATGGAATCTTGGAGTTTGCAGTTTAGGGAGAGGTATTTAGAATTCTCAGCCAGAGAGCTCTTTGGCCTCAGCAAACTATTGATGTGCACAAGATTTCAGCCCCAGTGTAGTTTTGTTTCTTGAATCAATAAAAGCAGAACTTCATAGCACTTTAAATGGTAACAAATATATTTTGGCATAAGATGGTATGAAATGGAATGGATTCTAGTCCCTGAAAGCTTTTGCTAATTGTACTAAAGTACATGTCTACTCAAAAGTAGTCCATTGAGTTTGGGAGGATTCTATGGCCCTTTTCGCATGGCATTTGCCATGCGAAAGGGCCCCTCAAGCATCGCATGAATGTGAGGAGCAGTCCACACAACATACTCACAATCGTGCGACGCTCCAGGGTCTGGCAGGCGCCGCTCATGCACTTTTTCATTTTCGGCTTTAAGCCGAAAATGGCGTGTGGTCCACATTGCTCCGGGGCCCCATGTGCACTTGCCATGCATGCGGAGCTCTGGAGCCATGGTGCTCATGCTTCCTGCCCCAGTGCAGCCTGGGAAACTCCCAGGCTGCACTGCGGAAAGAAGAAGCCAGGCTCTCGTGTGAGAAGCTGGCAGCTGCGGAGCTGAAGCAATGGGGATGCGAGAGCCTCTCACAAGAGGCTGCTTGCGCGATTCCTGCACTCCAGCTCCACAAAAAGGTAAACTGCGGAAAGGGCCTATGTTAAGTGTGTGTAGGATTCCACACTGCACCCATGACTATGGCCCTTTCCGCAGCTTACCTGATTCCAGCGTGGGTGCGTGGGGATCATGCAAGCAGGCTCTTGCAAGAGGCACTTGCATCCCCTCTGCTTCTTCCCTGCAGCAGCTCCCTGCTGGCCAGTATGAAGCATGAGGGCTCTGCCTCTTCCTTCCGCAGTGCAACCGGGTACTTTCCCAGGCTGTGCTGGGGGAGGAAGCACAAGGACCGCATCTCTGGAAGCTCCTCACGGAAGGTAAGTGCATGTGGGGCCTGGGAGAGATGTGCGATTGTGCATCATTTTCGGCAAGAAGCCAAAAATGATATATTGTGCGATCACTGCCTACTGGCCCCGGCAGCATCGCGTGATTGTGAGGACATCATTTGGAATGGTTCTCGCAATTGTGCGACACTCTGGAGGCCCTTTCACATGAGAAATGGAATGCGAAAAGGGTTTATGTTCATGATCTGTTCCCCAACCATTATTCTGCTGAGAAAAACTGTTGCATAAAGAAGTACTAGCTATTTTCTTACACAACAATGTAAAAGCAGATACTCTAGTGTAATTCCCAGTTATGGTAGCATAAACTCTCACCTATAGGTTTCTGGCCTGAGAGTGAAATCCTAACTGGTCAAGCTGCCCAAGACTCAACTCAGACAGCATTAACCCGATTGAAACTGTACTTTGTCTAAATCCCCCCTAGTTTAGAAGTACTGGAAATTGTTTAGATCTACTCTTTTCTTGTTCTAACTTTGGGCTGGCTTTGTAGCTGTGCTTCCTGGCAGGAAAAAAGTTTGGATCTAATGCAATTCAGTTCTATTTCTTGCACTATCTCTTCTCTGCCTCCTTTTTAGCTCTTGTGTTGGTAGATCTTAGCCAGCGGAACAGATCACAGCCGAAGAAGGTTCTACCAGCAGAAGGCGATTTCTGATACCAAAAGGACATTAAGTGGCAAAAGAGGCCTGTGTTTAACCTTACCATGTCCCACACACATACAAAATAGTTGACAGCCAGCTGAATCCTAAACCCACTCAAACTAGCAGTGTGTCAGATAACTTAGAAAATAATTCTGTTAGGCAGAAGGGCATTTCTGCTGACATTAGAGGCTTGTGCTTAACCCCCTCACTCCTTGCAGATGGTGCATTTTTTTTATTTAGGATTGCACTGTCTTTCTATCAAACTATTTTTGCAATTGAATCACTGAGTGATTCACCTAGTCATCCAACATTATATCTGTAACCACACGTCTCATGAACAGCATAGGACAAGGGAAACCTCAAGTTTCAAAGCAATGAAAAAGGATAATACTGGTTTGTTTGATTTTTTTTTTTAATTGAGGAAGACACAGCTCAACACTTTTTAAAAAACATCTGCAAACAGAAGCAATTTTTAAGGAGGGTCAGTGTGAACAGTCTTTTTACTTACCCTGTTTTTCTGTCCTGAGTTGTCTGCGATGCTGTTGGCTTCTCCAAGGCAGACAGTCTTCTGAAGTGGGAATGTTACCTTGAATCTGCACAGCATTTTTAGTCTTCAACTCGCCTCAACTCACCTTTTCCATTTAACGGGCTGGGAGGAATTGAAGACTGAAAATGACATACAGGGCAATCAAATTCCACTTTGGTTGAGCTGAAATAGTCCCGAGCCTGATGTCTGCTGTGTGTGTCATTATCTGAAATGTTCATGGGAAGAAATACCATGCAGGGGAGATTTGTTTATACTCAGAATATATTTTAAGATGCCATGGAAAGCTCCTACATTGTTCTTTGACACTGATTGAATTTTTACCATAGAAGAATGTAGATATTTTGAAGTACTGGCAAATCATTAACATGTTACCTTAGCATAATAAATGATATCACACACAGTGCCCAATTACTATTTCATGGATAAGACTTAGTAGATAGATTGTATTTGCATTTCATCAGTCAATGTAAAATAAAATTTATATATCTGACTGTTGACTGTAAAACGAAAGATGTTTGGTCATGGATACTTAAGCTCAAAGAAAACTTTGCAAATACCGTAATAAACTCAAAACAATACAACCAAAAGCTGTGACTGAAAAGAATGCGATCAAATGGTAGAATAAGAATGCAGCCCTGGACCTGCACAGCACAAGGCATTGCAGGAGAAAGACCACCTTTGCAATGAGAGAGACCAAGGCCATTTCCGCACGAGGCAAGGGAATTGCCCCATGCCGCCACTTACCAGATCTTCTGGCAGTCTGGTCCGGTCCGGGGTGAGGAAGAGCAGTGTGTGGTCGTTGATCCACACTGCTCCGGCGTCCAAAATGGCAGGTTCCAGTTGGTCGTGGGTCTCGACCAACCGGTGAAGCTCGCCAGCCTAAAGCCTGCCCTCGGCAGATCTCAGGCTAGCATTGGTGCGAGCCTGAAAATCTGCACAAGGGAGCAGGCACGTAGTGGCGCACTCTGTGCTTTTGAAAGACCGGAAAAATCAGTTTAATATTAAATTGGTTTTGTTTTAATTTGATTGTATTTTAAGTCTATTTTATTTAATTTGGTCATATTTTAAATTTGTCATATTTTCAATTGGTTGAATTTTAAGTTGGTTTTGTTTTAAATCTGTTGTATTTAAATTGCTTTTATTTTAATTTGGTTGTATTTAAATTGGTTTTGTTTTAACATGGTTGTATTGTACATGGGTTATATTTTAAATTGTTTGAATTTTGAATCAGTCTTGTTTTAATTTGGTTATATTTAAATCAGCTGTATTTTACCTGGGTTGTATTTTAAGTTGGTTTCGTTTTAATTCTGTATTTATTTATTTATTTGCCTTGGCAGCAGCCAGCTGGGCTATGTAGTGTCCAGTTGGGTCTTGTAGACCTTGATAGCCCCCAGATAGACTGTGTAGGTCTTGCTGGTCTCTGTGGGCCCTGATAAGGCCCAGTTAGGCTGAGTATGCCCTGATAGGCTTCTTGATTGGGCCTGATAGATTCCTGGACTGGAGTTTCTGGACCTGTTTGGTGGATTGACACCTAGACCAGGGCCCTTTTCGCACACAACTTTGAATGCGAAATGGCCATGGGAATGACGCGGAATCATGAGGACAGTTCCGCTTGACGTTCTCATGATCGCATGTCGTTCCCATAGTGATCCCATGGCAATCGTGCAGTATATCATTTTCAGGTTTTTCCCAAAAATGATGCATGATTGTGCATTCCTCCTGTGTCCCTCCCGCACTTACCTCGTGTGCAGAACACCAGGAAGCATGATGGCCACCTTTTCTCCCCACAGCACAGCCTGGCAAAGTACCCAGCTGCGCTGCAGAAGGAAGGGGCAGAGTTATTGTGCAGGCTGGAGGTGTTGGAAAAGACTCAGGGTACCCTCTTTGCTGCCTAAGAAGGTTTCCAGAGATTCAGCCAGGGCTAAGCTTGCTGGCCAAATTTTGGCTTGATTAGATGTCTTGGAGATGAGCAGTCAGTCACAGGATGGCATGGCTGGAATGGATGATGGCAAGGAGATTTCTTTTACATCATCAGGCAGTGATAAGGGAGGACCCCATGAGACAAGAACAAGAGGATTTGGCTCATAGCTAGCACTGAAATGGGGTCTTGTGGCAATTTTAACAGATTTATTTTATAATAGTGGGTTATAGGATTATATCCTGCAAGAATAAATCTGCAACAAATGTCAGATATATAATAGGAGGGCTGGTTTGGTCTGTTTAAGGAGCTGCTGCTCTGTCTGCAAGCCCTGTGAAGAGGCCCAGTGTTTCCAAGGGCAACAGAAGAAGCACCTATTAGCTCCTCTAGATAGTTACAATTCTGAAATAAATAACTGAATAAGATTTGCCTCATGAGACTGAGAATCTGGGTTATTCCTTAGTGGATGGGTGGTTCCTGGCACTGTGGTTTCAGACCTATGGATGAACTTATAGTTTTTAAGATGCTAATGGTCATCCTACTTGATACCAGAGTTTTCAGGTCTTTGGCCTAGCAAATGTCAGAAACCTGCACCTCAACAGTTTCCCAGCATTTAGACACATTAGTCGAGGTTCTGTCCATTTTGACAGTGTAGTTATTCAGCATCTAGGTTGCTTGTATTGTTTATTCCTTTTCTTTGCAGATCTCTGGTGTAATAATCAACAAGCAAAGATTAATTTGCTATTCCCTAAAAATCAGAAGGTGACTTCAAACTCCTTCTTAGTTCTTTACAGTGCTTAAGGAGCAATTTAAATGAAATTATTGTAGAATATCCTCATATTCCTGTAGGACGACAGCATCCTGTCAGAGCCATTTAAATGAAGTGATTGTAGAATTTCCTCATTTTTCTATAAGATGACAGCATCCTGTCAGCATCCTGTCAGTTTGGTAGGGGGTCATATATTTTCAAGTAGTTGACATTGTTTTCTTCTCTGACAGATGATTTTAAGGTACTCAAGATATTGTCGAAAATTACCGGGGGTTAGATATGGATTCATCCTTGCATTCAAATTATAGATAAAACATTTCTGCAAGGGAAATTTTCACATAATTTCCTTTATGTGGAACAAACCATTATAGCTCTCTTGGCAGAAGTCAGTGCAACTTTTCTTGTTCATGAATTCCAGACACACTGTGGAAGGAGGAAAATATTGGCATTCTCAGCCATTCTCTAGTTTTCTATAGATTTTGTAAGAATTTGTAATTTTCCTTCATCAGAAGGTCCATTAGGTAGCTGCTGTTAGGACAACATTTTTAAATACCATCTTGTTGGCTCACTGTTAGGTACAAATAATTCTTACTAACCTCTATTTCACCAAACCTTTGGATTTGTTTTATTTTCTTCAGGTTGCTGGTATGGTGTGTTTCCCCACCTCTTGCTATTGACATATGAATATCCACAGGGAATTCTTGTTAACCTATGTTTTTTCTAAGGTTTTATTTTCTACAGTTATTAGTGCAAAGTGTTTCTCTCTCTCTCCTATACTGACTCATTGGTGTCTACAAAACAGTTCTGTTAATCTAACCATAGCATTGATCTTATTTTCTAGAGGCTCACACAAATAACTTAGTAAAGAAGTAACTATTTATTCCTCTTGAAATACTTGTTCAAGTCTATCTATCGATAAAAAAGAAATAGACTGGCAACCATGGAAGTTGTTTCAACAGGAGGGAGGAGGGTTACATGATCCCTGTAACTAGCCCCCAGTCAACATCTTGGCCACAGCATTTTGGACTCTCTGAAGTTTCTGAACAGTTCCCCTAGGCAGCCTCATGTAGAACATGTTATAGTACCCCAGATGGGATGTAATCAAGGCATGTGTCACCATAGCCAGATCTGCCTTCTCAAGGAACAGACATAGCTGGTGTCCTAGTTTTAATTGTGCAAATGCACTCCTGGCCACCACTAAAATCTGGGCATCCAGGCTCAGTTCTGAGTCCAGGAGTATACCCAAGCTGTGAACTTGAGATTTCAGTGTAACTCCATGCAGCTCAGGCTGAATCACTATTCACTGCTCTGCCTTGTGACTTACAGGTACACCTCTGTCTTGTCTGGATTAAGTTTCAATTTGTTCATCCTCATCTAGTTCATTACTGGCAACAGACATGGGTTCAGTATAAAAACAGCTTCCTTGGAATCAGAATAGAAAGGAGAGATAGAGCTGAGTGCCATCAGTGTATTGGTGACACTGAAACCCAAAACTCTGGACGACTTCTAGTGGTTTCATGTAAATATTAAATAGCGTGGGAGACAGAACAGACCCCTGAGGAATACCACAAGCAAATGGCCAGGGTGTTGAACAGACATCCCCCAGGACTATCTTCTGAGTCTGTTCCTCCAAGAAGACTCAGTGCCACTGCAGAATAGTGTCCCAATGTCCCATCCCAGAAAGGGAAGCCAGAAGGATACTACAGGAGCCATTGAGAGTTCCAGTAGAATATATTTCCCCACCTAGTCCTTTGCACAGGTCATCTTAAACCATGCAATCATCAGTAGAGGAAGTACATACTCTGATATGTACAATCAGTGGGATGCTAGCCAATCAACACAATAAAGGCCTTTCAAAACAGTGTTCCAGGACAATCATTGCATTGGAAAAATATATGAAAAATGCATGGGAAACTACAAATAATATGCTAAGACTGAGTGCCAGTG
Source organism: Ctenosaura bakeri (assembly GCA_948474755.1). Lineage (NCBI taxonomy): Eukaryota > Metazoa > Chordata > Lepidosauria > Squamata > Iguanidae > Ctenosaura > Ctenosaura bakeri. Next base: position 248,883 of record CAOLHI010002206.1, read on the forward strand.
AGGCAAGCTCAGTCCACCCTTGAGGCCTGTGGTTTTCCCAGCTTTTGGAATGAAGAAGAGCTCCATGTGCTCAGCTGGCCTAGGAAAAAATCTGCAATGGGCCCAGCCCCCTGCTTAAACACAGAGGAGGATGAGCTGTCTGAGTCTAGGCATGGCAAAATAGTCTGGATTCCTAATTCAGCACACAAAATCCTGAATAGATTTTTATCTGCTGGTCCCCCCAAAAAAAAAAAAAAATGGTTTGAGGGGAGAATAATAGAACAGAAGACTTTTGTGCATTTTCCTGCTACTATTCAAACATCTTGAAGTGTTTGGGGGGATTTTTCTGTGTAAAGAAATGTGGATTTCTCTCTCCCCACCCCCAACACACATACAAAAACCTGCGTTTCCTGCATAGGAGGCAGTTTTTCTGCCCAGGAAATATGCATGTGGGGTCTTGAGGCAAAAGCCTTGTGTTTTTTGTGCAGGAAAATCCTCCAGAACATTTTAGGACACTGCAATATGAGAAGAATACTGTGCTGAAAGTATTTGTCTGCTCCCACAGCAGGGGGAAAAGTGTCGCAATAATTCATGTTTGCAGGTAAGAATGAAATAAGTAAGGATTAACATCTGTAGTCATGAGCTCATGGAACCCAAGTTATGACCCTCCTGGATTTATTTTTTTATCTTACATTTCATAGCTTCACAATCTGGGCAGCCTACAAGGTAAAGCATAAAATGTATACTATAAAAGCATTAAAAAGTAAAAGCCTTTAAAAGTTTAAAACAACAGAACAAAAGCGAGACAGCAGTGCAATATCATAAAAAATTGTCCTTTTTTTTTAACAAGTGACTTAAAGGCCTAGGAATGAAATAGTCTTCTTGGCCTGGTGCTAAGAAGACTTTAGCCTAGGTGCCAGGTGAACCTCTCTGGGAAGATGATTCCACAACTAGGGTGCCAACACTGAAAAGTCCCTCATCTTTAGGTAGCGTTTCTAGGTCAAGAGCATTCCAGATGCTAGATTTCAGAGTTAAAAGCTAAAACCGAGTGGCAGAGTCCTGGTGATGTGATGGCGATGAATCCCTGATGATGTCACAGGGGACAGTCCTCCTTGTTGATGTTATTAACATTACATAATATTAAGCATCAGTCAGTGTTGTTCAGAGCATTCACATTCTAATTGAAAAACAAAGTCCAACAAATCAGAAAACATTTCTTTCATTGGAAACTGGGTTTTCTAAGCTCTGTACTGAATTGGGGGGGGGTCTCTTCCCTGCTTTCTTACTTGCTTGCTTGCTTTTTTTAAAAAAATTTTGCAATCCTTTTAAGGCCTCTGCTTTTAAGAACACATGCTAGTGTAGTCCAGCCAAAGAAAGTTTCCCAAACTTTTGTCAGCTATGTTTTCAAAATTTTTGGAACCACTGATTTTAATACGTAGCAGTTAACACCTGGAGAAAGAAAGAAAAAGGAAGCAAAGACAAATTTACCTCATCAGGTTTTGAGTCACTAAAAGTTGATACAGAAGAATCTTTTAGGGGAAGGGGTGCTGTACTTTGACTTGACTAATCTTTATTTATTTAAATTTAATTGCTCTCAAACATTGCCATTGCTTTCTAGCTGCATTTTGTATCAACTTATCCTATAAGACATTTTGGGTCATGTGCTGAGAGAAAGGAAGAAAATAAAATAAAATGATCAGTTGCATTTGCAAGCCTGTCCTGGGAGCACCAGAAGTTGTAACCTTTGCTTAAAAGAAGAAGCTATCCATTCACTTGCACTGGATACCACAGTGAACCCTGTGTAAAAGTGAGAAAGAGGTATAAAAAAAATACATGTATCTTTATATGCTAAAAATACTGATTTTACCTGCAAGCATTTTTGATAAAACCTGCTTTCAAGGTGATGGTGATCTGTAGCACTATTTTATCATGATATAAATTAATGATGTTCTTGGTCTCCAGATGAGATAAGGGTCATGTTAATTAGAATTTAAATTCTCTTGTTCTGTTTTGAGTTTCTTTTCTGTGCTTGTCAGCAGATAACAGCATCAACAGCCTAGGAGATCTCTTGACAGCTTTGCTGATTGTGTTGGAATTTTGGCAGATAATGCCTGGAGACAACCTGGAAGTACTAAAACATCTCACTTTCTTTACTACTTTAGTTGTTAGAATTGCTCATAATGTGACTCAATGATATTTCTATATACTTCCTGACAGATCCGTTAGGTACTTCTGATGATTTAATATACTAGACTAAGGGTTTTTTAGTGTGAAAAAATATATTTCAAATGAGTATGGAGAAGCAAAGAGTGAGAGGTGATTGTCATGAATGTGGCCCCTGTCACCAAACAAATGGGTTTTAGAATCTTGTCCACAATATAGCTAAATGTTATCAGCAGCTCAGTGGCATGAGAATGGTCTTTGTGTGTTCAGTAGGTGCCGCTAAATAGTTTATACTTTTGCCTGGCAGGGTGTAGGGTGGTTGAGAACTGACTGGGGGAGTAAACATTCCTCTTAGCAGTGAGCTTCTACTCATATTCGTTAGCATGGGAGAAGGGTCACGCCTATGTAGTTAAGTCTCTTTTGCTTGGTTGTATCTGTGGATCTACATCCAAGATCCATCTTCCAGTTGCGTTGTCCCACACGAGGCAGGGAGGCAATGCCTCAACCCAAAAGACCTATTATTCACTCATGGAGACATGAGGCATTGGCTCTCAGAGACTCTAGGTATCATTCCTTGTATAGAAGCCCAGTTTCACTGCTTCCTATAAGGGAATGCTCTAACCTATCAGCTAAAAGTCTGGTATGCTTTCCTCTTCTGCATCATTTCAAGCAATAACGCTGATCTTATAGCAGCAATGGGTGTCAGTCTTGGGGAATGTCAGTAGGATCATAGAGGCCTGGAATTGCAAACAATTCCAACTCAGATATGTGAGAGTAGAAAGTAGAGAGGACCTTTGCCTCAATCAGCACAGAATGCTTTCAGACTGCCTTAGTACAGAAGATCCAGGACCAGGATCCAAAGCTAAGACCTGTAGTCAATGGCATGGAGAGCTGACCTCTTCCTCTATACAGTCAGTACAGATCTCCCTCTGTACAGCAAACCACCAAAATCACAAGACCTGTATCGGATGCATGGACCAGTTTTTCAAATGCCCATCTTTGTAGGCTGGTTTGAAAAATCAGGCATCCTTTAGAATACTAGACTGAGGGGAAAAGAAAACTGAACAAGACAGCAAGAGAAAGAGAGAAGGCAAGTGAATTTGGTTTTCCTCCATAGACTTTCCTATGGCAGGAAGTATTATCCTGCCCACAAAGTATCATAAAAGGGCACTTTGCATATATCTCAGAAGTATTGGTAAAGTCTCTGACGTGTATGTCTCTGTGGCATCTGTGTGAATCTAAAGGAATTGTAATTAAAATGTACTTGTCAGTCACATAATTCTTCACTGTATCTTGAGCGTCAGATCAAATGGAAAACTAGAATTAGCAACAGATGCCAGAACAGATGCTTGTATTATCTAGTATGTTTTAACCAGCTGGATGCATGCAAATTTTGCACTTTGGATGTGGATTACAGAGATTAATGTTGCACAGAGCAGGGGCTCTCAAGATTGTCACTGTGAATATTCTTCTGTCAAGAAAAAGCCACCTACTTGTTCTTCTCTTGGGGTGACTGAGATCCAACAAGATCACAAAAGTTGTGGATTTTAACCATACAAAGATGTGTACTTATATTCCATTAAATTCAGTTAGATGAGTTCAACACAATGAACAAGCCTCATGGAATTCTTTGCAATAGGACAAACACCATTTTCTCAGGGTATAACAATGTGATGTTGGAACTTTAACAAGGGGAATTCTATAGTTGTGACAGAAGCCATAAAGAACAGCTTTCCCTGTTTTTAATCTTGCAGACTTCCAGAATGGATTACTCTGGAAGATGAAAATCCTTTGGCCATTTCCACACGGGTTTTTTAAATGGGACAGAGCGTCCTCCAGGGAGGATGTCTGCACCTGAGAGTGGACTGGGTTGGACCTACTTAACGTAGATCCGCAGTCCAGCCCACTCCCGAACGACCCCAAGTGGTCGTCCAGCGTGCTTTTGAAAAACCACTAAAAACAGGTCTTTCAAAAGCACAGAGCGCCCCACTGTGAGCCTGCTCCCATATGCAGATTCACAGGCTCACATTGGTACGAGCCTGTGATCTGCCAGGGGCAGGCTTTAGGCTGGCGAGCTTCAGCGGTTGGTCAAGACCCTCAACAAACCGGAAGCCGCCATTTTCATCCCCAGAGCAGTGCGGAGCGGCGGCCATGGACTGCTACGGAGAAGTATGGACTGGACCGGGGAGCCCAAAAGTCTGGTGAGTAGCATCACGGGGCGATTCCCTCACCCCATGCGGAAATAGTCTTTGTTGGAAGATTTTTAAAAAGAATACTGTGAATTTCTTGCACTGGCAGAGGGTTAGATGAGATTATTCTTAAGATCTTTTTCAATTCCACAATTCTATAATTCTATGATTCTAAGATTGCAAAAGACCATTTTTCAAATATGTAAGGCCTAAATACTTTAAAGGCACCAGATCCCATCTGATCTTGGAAGCTAAGCAGAGTGAGGCCTAGTTAATACTTGGAAATGCCGAGGAATACCAGGTGCTGTAGGTAGTACTTCAGATGAAGGCAATGGCAAACCACCTCTGAATATTCTCTGCCTAAGAAAATCTTATGAAATTCATAAAGTCACCAAAAGGCAGCAGGTGACCTAAGGCAGAGACAGACAGTGGTGGTGGGGAGAGATCCTAAGATCTACAGAATTTTCTAACCCAGTATCCAATTGAATCCCCCCTCTTTTTTCTTCTTCTTTTTTTTTGAATAAGGATCTGCAAATGTATTAGTTCTCTCTTTCTTTCAGGGCAGGGAGTTAAACCTGGCTTAGGGAAAGCTTAAATTTTTCCTGTGTGTGCAAGGGTCCTGATCTAGATTGGAGCCACACATGCTTTCATGCTTTCTTCTATGAAAGAAAGAAAGAAAGAAAGAAAGAAAGAAAGAAAGAAAGAAAGAAAGAAAGCTTTAAATACATGTTACATATTTAATGTAGTGTATAATTTAACTAGGCAGACAATCCTTGAAAAGTTAATCAAAAAGACAATAGGGAGCAACTGAATCCTTAATACGATCTCCTTAAATTGAACACTGCAGTAACTTAACCATGAGGTTATGAAGGCATTAATGATGCTGGTGATGCCGTCCAGGCCTGACCAGCAGGAGCTGTTATATTTCTATTCATCACCACAGCTTAGGCTTCCACAAAATCCAAGACCACTACAAGATTTAATCTTATGGGTCACAGAGAAACTGATTGTAAGCTGTCTTCTTCCTGCCCAGGTACAAGTTATGCCCCCTTTTGGAGTAAAAAGAATTGGTAAAAAGATCAGGATAGGCACAGTGTATATACTGGAATCATCCATGTGATTACTTATATCTAATGAATTGAATGTAGGCTCTGTTGAAATTGATGGAATGAGCCAAACATGGCTTAACACACATTGATTTCAGTGGGAATGAAATTCAACTAACACTGCAGCATTTGCTGAAGATTATAAATTATGGAATTATTAAGTCACTTTTATGAGGTACTACTGGGAACAATGTCTCACTAGACATCCCAAAGCCTGCCACAAAGAAAATGCATTTGGTGGTATATCTAGCCAGATTGTACTTGTTTTAAACCAATAATCCTACCCTAGACTTTGGCCATTGCAATTATCAGTTTCTGTGTTACTTTTTTTAATAAACTGAGCCCCTCCTTCTTCTCTCCCTCCCTCCCTCCCTGAAAATATTTCTCTTGAGATTGATAGGAGTCTTTGTACATTTTAAACAAAAGCCCATGACTAAGAATTCGGTTGGCCCAGAGATGGAGAGATCAAGTACATCAAAGAACTAAGCCTCTATATCTTTTCTTTTCTCCCTGCAATAAATATTGTGTCTCATACTTGAGTTTGAGATAAGTCTCATGTATCATTGACCGTGGGAGTGAATGAGAAAAGAAGAATATCGACTCATAAAGAGAATAAAAATAAAACTTTCAATAGCACTTTAGTATATGGAATTTTTTTAAAAAATCACAACAGTGTTTATATTTCTCCATTTTTTAAAAGAAAAAGCTTGTCTCATAAACAATTATTGTTCACAATTTCACACAAACAAAACTCCCTGTAACTTAGATGGAAAGCATTCCAAGATGATTTTTTTAAAAAAAAAATCCAGAAAATTTTACAGGGGTCCACATGACAATGGCCATGATCCTACATCATCAACTTAGTTACAAATATATGACTATATATCCTTTCCTTGCCTGAACTCCTAAATCTACCTCAACAGCCAGCAGGCATTCCAAGCAATGGAAGTCTGTTCTACTGGTGAACACAGAGCAACACAATGATGTTTCTAGCCTCTTCCCACCAGTGTTCTGTGATATGACAACAAATTGAGATGGGGCCTTGCTTCTGTTTATCCCAACCTCTCTCACTGAGGAGGGTCTGGAAACATCATCCTGCTGCACTCCAGTTACCAGCAAACAGATCTCCATCACTCAGAACAGCTCTCTGGAGTTTAAGGTGGGATTTGGAGGGTATTTACAATTGTGACCATAGTGTCATGATTGTGAATATGTAGCTTAACTAAATACAGAGCAGTCATGGATCAGTAACTCAAGGATATAAATTTATAACTATAATCCAGGATGCTACCTGTTGACTTCTATTTGTAGCTCCCCTGTGTTTTTGACTGCTGCAGCCACTTCTTTTTTTTTAAAAGAAAAAAATCCATTAAAAAAGGAAAAGATTGAATATGCACACAATACATTTTGGGCAGTATCATCAGAAATCCTCCATCCGGAAACAACCCCCAGTGTGCTTATTCCATCCTTGTACTGTGCTGTGGGTACCTTGTTTTAACATTAGGCAGTTAGCAAGCCAGCACAATTCATGAACAATGCATTTTAGATGGGTGACAATGCCAGACCATTACTAGAAAGAACTGAAAACATACAGCTTTGTTCATACAACTACATTAGGGACAAATCTAGCTCTGGACAACCCAGTGACACTTCACTCCACAGAAACATTTGCCAGCATTATTGATGAACCTCCATTGTATGATAAGGAAAACAGAATTTCACACCATTACATTTTTTTTATTCCTGAAGATTCAAGATATTCCATCCTGATCCAGTGGTCCAAGCCTTGCAATTGCACTTGTCAGATATCAGGATGGGGAGTCAGAGGCTGGATTGTTCATTTCTGTAAGAATATTTCTAGACCTTCCTTTCACCTTAGAAAGAGTATTCAAGGAGATGTTCAACAAACTTTAAAATGAAAATAAACCATTGCAATAATTTAATCACTGGACATAATTAAGACTAGACATTTACAGCCAGTAGCAGCAGAGAAAATCAGTCCTTAGTTTCAAAATCAGAAATCAAGGGAAACCTACCTAAAAACCACTGGATATTGGGTCAGGGTGACCCTCTCCAAGAGTGAATTCAAGAGTCAAGAGATCTTGCTCCATGTTGTCACCAACAGAACCACTTTTATGATTATCATGGCCTAAATCCAATTGCTAGGGCAAAATAGAGTAAACTCTTTGAATCAATGGGAACTTGGTAAGTAAACTATTATCTGTGTTCCATTAATTCAATGACCTGCTCTAGTTCAGACTTGCAATTGGATGTAGGCCAATACTTATAATTAATCATTATCATGGAGCAGTAGGTACAGTCAGGATGCTGCACATTTATGGAACTGGAACAGGACCAGTAGTTGGAGTCCTTTACATTACTTTTGATTCACCTAAGGTCTTGCTGTCACTGAAGGAATCATTTCCAGATTTAAATATTAGCAGATATATCAATCTCTGGTCTTAAAATTCCAGAGTATGGCTTCACAGCAAGATTAATGATGACTGAAGATTCCCACTGAAATTAATTATTTGCATACAGGTAAAGTAATAAATATGCATACTTTAGCAAAAGACAGTTTCTAAAACTGACTTAAACATCTGGTTTTGATAGATAATAATTCTGTTTCATAAATTGAAATGTCTCTTGTTCAGGATAATCCCACACCAGAAAATTTTGGGCTTTGTTTAGTTTTTGCATTTGCTGAACTGAATGTCCAATTGGAATAAACATATGGGGTATTTTGGGTCCATGGGTTTATTGTTTTGCGCTTATGCTAAATTGTTCTGTTTTAAAATTGGATTATCTCCTACTGTCCTACTTTATCGGCCATAAATTAAAAAAAAGGGGTGGGGGAGAATAATGTAATCTGATATCTATAGAATGTTATAACACACTTCACATGATTTCTTCTGAAATACATACCTGACTTTCTGAGTAAGAAATACAAAATAAAGACTTTTATTCCCTATCTTTGGAAATATTTCTAGTCTTCATCATGGCATCTTTTTTTCACCTAGTTCTCTACAATTTTCATGGTGACTTTGAAAAAGGATTGAGACTGTATTAACCTTGAATAGGAACATCCTTTACACTGTATTTTCACAGGGAGATAAACAGATGTTGTTATATTCATAGAACATTTATAGTAGAAAGGAAGAGAACTTGCTATTGCCATTGCTCTTGTGGCCACTCTATCATTATTGTGATCATGATTGTGATTCAGCATTGGCCAGTTAATCTGGCTCATAAATAAAATGACAGAAAGAAAAAAATATTTTGTTTCAGAATACCATCGCTCTCACATTTGCTAAAATGCCACCTTTAAAAACTGTCACAGTGAAGAATTTATATAATGACTATATTTTAAAATATGAAATGCAGAGAGAAAAGGGGGGTCATCTTTATCTTCCACCTTCTGTTCAATTTTGTCATCTGAAATTACAATTTGCAAGTAATCCACTATTCAGCTTTTTGTATACTGCACATGACTGCAGCATATCCTTGAATATGGTAATTGAAGGCTATAACCTATTCAAAAAGAAGAGATGTGGCAGAGAATCATAGAATCATAGAATCATAGAAATGTAGAGTTGGAAGAGACCACAGGGGCCATCCAGTCCAACCCCCTGTCATGCAGGAACACCCTCAAAGCACTCCCGACAGATGGTCATCAAGCCCCTGCTTAAAAACCTCCAAGGAAGGAGACTCCACTACACTCCGAGGCAGCAGATTCCACTGCCGGACAGCCCTGACTGAGAAGAAGAGTTAGTAGCATTATATGTCAGAGAAATATAAAGACAAATTCATTTGTACAGAAATCCATGAGAGTGACCAGAGTGGATCAGAGTGGACAAATCTCAGAAATTTCAATGATGCAAGAATTAGTAGTTCTGGGGGAATTCAATTACCCTAATAACTTTTGGGAGATTAACTCTGCTAAGCAAAGGCTGTCCAACAAATTCCTGATGTGCCTCACAGATAACTCCCTGTTCAAAAGGCAGAGGAATAAACAAGAGAATTGGAAATCATGGACTAAATCCTAACCAATAAGGAAGCATCAGTCACTGGAATCAAAGTAGTCAATACTTTAGGGTTGAAGTGACCATGTAATGCTAGAATTCACAGTTGTGAAACAGAGCGAAGAAGAATATAGTGAATGATAGACCTTGGATTTCAGGAAGGATGACTTTAACAAGATTGGAGGAACCCCATGGCTAGGGATACTAAAGGAAAAAGACATCCAGCAAGGGTGGGAGTTCTTAAATTGCAAAAAGCATATCACAAACAATTCCATGGACAAATCAAAATGGGAATCATCTCCAAAAGCCAATCTAAGTGCACAGCAAACTCAAAGAGGAAGTGGAAATTTTTAAAAAAGCATGTATAAATGATTAACAAGGCATCACCAAGGAAGAGCATACATGCACAGTCCAAGTTTTCACGAATAATGTAAGGGAAGCTTAGACTCAGAATGAGCTGAGATTGGCCAGGCAAGAAAGGAGCAACAAAAAGGATTTTTTCAGACACATTTGAGGCAAGAGAACAACCAAGGTGACAGTAACATCCACTGCTCAGTAAAGATAGTAAAATGGTAACAAAACAGCTCAATGCCTTTTCTTTCTTTTCATTTTTTTTTCAAGAAATCTTGGAGAACATGTGAGGTGCCAGAGGACTGGAGAAGAGCAAACATTGTCCTCTGTTCAAAAAAGGGCAAAAAAGAAGATCTAGGGAACTAGAGCCTGATCTCAACAACAGGGGAAAAATTAGGACTGATTATAAAGTCCATTTTCAAGTATCAAGATGACAATGCAGTCATTTGTTGGAGCCAGCATGGGTTTGTCAAAAACAAATCCAACCAAACTAACCCTGTATCTTTTTTAAAAAAAAATCAGGTCACTAGTATAATTGATAGTGGGAATGCTCTGGATGTCATTTATCTGGATTTCAGTAAAGCATTTGAAAGGGTCCCCCATGATGTTTTGATTACCAAACTGATTAAATATGGAATAGATGGAAACACCATCAGATGGATCCATAACTGGTTGGAAAACCATGCTCAAAAAGTTGTTACTAGTTGGCTGTGTTTCAAATTGGAAAGAGGTCTCAAGTGGAGTATTGCAGGGTTCTGTCTGGGATCTGATACTCTTCAATAAGTTTTATCAATGCTTTAGATGTGGATTGGAGAGAATTATCAAATTTATTGATGGTACAAAACTGAAAAGGATAGCTAACACACTGGAAGATAGGAACAGAATTCAAAAGGGCCCTGATAAACTAGAAAACTGGGCTGAAATTAATAAAATTAAATTCAACAGAGGCAACTACACAATTCTACATTCAGGCCACAAAAACCAAATGCACACTTACAGGATGGAGGATTCATGGCTTAGCAGTAGTACATGGGGAAAGGATTACTGTTAATCATAAGTTGAATAAGACCCAGCAGTGTGATTCTGCAGCAAAGAAGGCACATAATGTTTGAGTCTGTATTAATAGAAGTATAGTTTCCACACAAGACAAGTAATACTTTCATCTGGAATGTTGTGTTCAGTTCTGGGCACCTCATTTTAGGAAGCAGATAGACAAATTGAAGCATGTTTAATATAGATAACTTGAAACAGTTCAGAGAAAGGCAGCAAGGAGTATGGAGAATAAAACATATGAAGAAAGGTTGAGGGAGTTGGGCATGTTCAGCCCATGAAGAAGAAATGGGGGGTGACATGACTGCACTCTTTAACTATCTTAAGGACTGTCATAGACAGAAGAATAATAGAATCATAGAATCATAGAAATGTAGAGTTGGAAGAGACCACAGAGGCCATCCAGTCCAACCTCCTGCCATGCAGGAACACCCTCAAAGCACTCCTGACAGATGGTCATCTAGCCTCTGCTTAAAAACCTCCAAAGAAGGAGACTCCACTACACTCCGAGGCAGCATATTCCACTGCTGGACAGCCCTGACCGTCAGGAAGTTCTTCCTGAGGTTCAGATGGAATCTCCTTTCCTGCAGCTTGAATCCATTGTTCCTTGTCCTGGTCTCTGGAGCAGCAGAAAACAAGCCCTGTCCTTCCTCTACATGGCATCCCTTCAAATATTTAAACATAGCTATCATGTCCCCTCTTAACCTTCTCTTCTGCAGACTAAACATACCCAGCTCTCTAAGTCTATCCTCAGAGGGCATGGCTTCCAGGCCTCTCACCATTTTGGTCACCCTCCTCTGGACTTGCTCCAGCTTGACCATGTCCTTCTTGAATTGGGGTGCCCAGAACTGGACACAGAATTCAAGATGAGGTCTAACCAAAGCAGAGTAGAGTGGTACCAGTACCTCCCTCGATCTAGACACCATACTCCTATTGATGCAGCTGAGAATTGCATTGGCTTTCTTGGCTGCCGCATCACACTGCTGACTCATGTTCAGCTTGTGGTCTGTGAAGACTCCTAGATCCCTTTCACACGTACTGCTATCCAGCCACATGTCCCCCATCCTATATTTCTGTATTCCATTTTTTCTACCTAAGTGTAGGACCTCACACTTCTCTCTCTTGAATTTCATTTTGTTAGCCTTGGCCCAGCTCTCCAATTTATCCAGGTCATTTTGAATTTTGATCCTGTCCTCTAGCATATTAGCAACCCCTCCCAATTTGGTGTCATCTGCAAATTTGATGAGCATGCCCTCTATTCCTTCATCCGAGTTGTTGATAAAAATATTTAACAGCACTGGGCCCAGGACAGAACCCTGCGGCACCCCACTAGTCACTTCTCTCCAGGATGAAAAGCAGCCATTCGTGATCACCCTTTGGGTTCGGTCGGTCAACCAATTACAAATCCAACTAACAGTCGCCCTGTCCAGGAGGGTTTGTTTGTTCTCTGCTGCCCCAGACCAAGGGACCAAGGACCAAGTCTAATGGTTTTAAGTTAGAGGAGTGTAGATTTCAACTGAACCAATTACCTAGAGAGTGGCATGTGGACATCTTCTATGTGGACATCTTCTAAAGGATGCTAGAAAGCTACCTGCTCGTGATGTCCTAGCTGGGTTTCCTGCATTGAACAAAGGGTTGGACTTGATGGCCTGGGGGCTCTTCCAGCTCTGTGACTCTGTATCAATATTGTTGTGTATCTAAATGATTCCTTTCCATAAAGCGAATTCACTTTTAATTTTGGTGTACTCATCTACATAAAAAAAACCAACCGGAAGCTGCCATTTTTGTCCCTGGAGGAGTGCAGAGCAGCGACCATGCACTGCTCCGGAGAAGTGTGGACCGGACCGGGGAGCCCAAAAGTCCAGTGAGTAGCATCACGGGGTAATTCCCTCGCCCCATGCTAAAATGGCCTTAATAATGAGCCTTTCTGATGTCATTGGAGGGGCGGCCCTGGTGGTGATACAATGATGAGAGACAACTCATGGTGATGCTATTAAGCATCTACCAGCTCATCTACCTAAGCCACAGTAATACACACCAAATCAGCCTTTTCATCTACAAAGAAATCATGGATGGTTGTTGTTTTACTATAGATTGACCTGGCATTCAGCAGCAAAAGTACCAAGAGGGCAACCTGGATCTGGATGAATGAGGGAAGGCCCATCTATCTCTCCTTTCCTTTACTTGGCATGTCTAGCCCTCAGGACCATACCTTTCCCTGCCCATGATTACACAAAAGGGCATTCCTACTCCCTACTCTCCCAAATATATGAAAAATATGCAATATATGTTTGGAACAAAGGTGCTGGTGTAGCAGGTGAAGACAGGCAATATGTTTTCCCCATATTTCTAGACCAACAGAACATCTTCAGACTAGCTACCAATAAACGTAAGTGCTGCTGAGCCATGTCATTTGATAAGGCATTCTACCTCCATCCCCATCAGAATAGGATAGAATATGCCTAGGGATTTCCTGTAATGTACTATGTTTTCAGGAAAAGTACATGGAGGTTCCACAGAAGAAACATTGACATGGAAAGTCTTCCCTAAAAACAGCTTGAAATGCTCTGTTCTTGTGGAGCTAATCCTAAATCCTTCCATGATTTCTTTATATTCTGACACTGATTAATATAGGAAAAGAGAAGAGCTTTAGTTACTGAAATTATCACTTTACATTTAATTTTTTTATTCAGGTGCACAACTATAATATCCTATAATGTGATTCCTTGGCCTCCTGTCTAGTCTCTGTGGTAACAACTGCTTGCTTTTGAAAGCTGACCTACATTTCGTCAAAATAATTCATGAGGGAAAAAAAATAGCTGTGTTTAGTCTGCATGATGAATCTTCACTGTTACCAGTGAACTCTTACACAGGGCATTGACAGGTTCATAGTATTCTGGCCTCTAGGGTATGGGGATGACACTAATGTCATATTATGTTTAAAGTACATTAAAAGCATTTATCTTAAGAGGTGGATTCAGAGTCACCATAAAGAAGCCACAGTTCACATAGAAGAATACTTGTACATTCTGGATCCAAAGTAGGCAGAAGTTTTTCTCTCTTTGTCCTAAGATTCTGCAAAAGACAGAGTTTTAATGCTCTACTCATGAAGTCTTTTTATGCAACCTTAGTGAACATAAGTGAATCAGAAAGACATGAAGATCTATCATTCAGTAACAAAGTCAGGATCATCAATGCCATAGTATTTCTAATCTCTATGTAGTTTGGACAGTGAAGAAAGCTGACTGGAAGATGATCAACTCATATGGAATGTTCTGGAGAGGAGTTCTGTGAACACTGGGCTGTCAAAAAGAGGAATAAATGGATCTGAGAGTAAATCAAGCCTGAGTTCTCACTAGATGCCACAATGACTAAACTGAGGCTATTGTACTTGGACTACATCATGAGACGACAAGACTCACTGGAAAGACAATAATACCTGGTAAAGTGGAAGAGAGTACGAAAAAGGTAACACTGCACTGCAGGTGGCTTGGATCGATAAAAAAAGCCATAACCCTGATATTGCAAGACCTTAAAAGGGCTGAGAATGAATGGATCTCTTGGAGATCACTCATTTATAGGGTTTCCATAAACAAAAGCTGATTTGACAACAAAAAAGCAACAACAAGAAGCACAGGCAGATAGTAAGATATTCAGTGTCAATGTGTGTCGTATATATTGTGCATTTGTCAGGAACTGATATACTGATTGTGAAATATTGTTTGTTAATCTGAAGATTCAAATAAAGGTAACTTGAAATAATTTTTGCTCATGTGTCCATTTGTACATCTGATCAGAAAATGTTGATTTGAAATTGGTAGGTTTTTTTTTTTCATTCCACACTCAGCCCTCCACATTTGAGGGTTTCACTTTTGTGGATTTGATTCTTCATGGACTATTTGCTGTCAACTCTTCTGCTTCCCTATGCTATTTTGAATAGGGACTGCAAACTTTGTGAGCCAGAGAAACTACAAACAACACTTGTAAGTCCCTCTTAAAAATGGTGTGGGGCAGCAGTGGAGGTAGTAGTAAGCCCCACCAACCAGCCACTTCTGCCTTGTGAAGGAACTGTGATGTCTCAAAGGAATCCACAGTGGGTTGAACATGGTGATCATACTTTTTTGTGTGTTTAATACAGTTTGGGATGCCCTAGATATATTCATATTGTTTTTCACTTTCACGGGGCTCCTGTGCCCCTAACCCTAGTGAATGTGGAGGAATGAGCGTATTAGTATCCCACCTTTTCCTAATGCTAGGGCCCAATATGGTTTAGAAGAGGATTGAACACAAATACAACTAAAACATAATAAATTATAATATTAAAATACAGCTTAAAGTTTTATCATAGTAAAACAATGAAGTAAAAACAATTTAAAACCTCATTGGGGTTAGTGGGGGGAAACTGTTGTCCATGTACAAATTTCACCACTGGATTGAAGGGACTGAAAAAGCTACTAACCTGTGACTGCTTGAGAACTAGCTGTTGTCAATGCAACTGATGACCTAATTTGCTGACCACACTTTTCTTGCTGTTGCTATGATCAAAAGCACAATCTCTGTAGCTAAAGGTTTCTGCTACACTGACAAAGTGGACAGCAAAGAGACTTTTTTTTATATAAAAGCCAATTATCTTTGGTTTCCCACCAGGACATTGTATAGAACTGTGAAATTCTTCACAAAGTACTGGGTTTATAGTATATTTTATGTACAAAGATAGAAGAAAACACAGATGTTACCCATCAGCCCCACAGCTTATGCAGACTATTATTCCTGCTTAGTTGCCATTTTTCTGCAAAATGCCCTCATACAGAACCTAACATAATTAGCTGATAGTAAAATTTATATTTTCCTTTATCTTTGGATGTGAATGATACTATAAAGCCAGGAATTTGTGAACTATTTCACTCATGATCCCTAGTGTCCTCTCTCTTTTACAATCATGATACTTCCAGGATGGCTTCATCTGCTACAGAAAATTCCTCTCAGTAGCCATCTTTCTGCTTCTTCCTTTCAGCCTCAGCTAGGAGTAACTTCTGATCTTGATTCTGTTTCTTACACACACACACACACACACTACCGAGACAGCTTTTGCCACTGAGGAAAGAATATCTGTGGGACCAATAGTGTGTAGATCGTTGACTCCATTTAATCAAGAATACATACAAAGCCTGAATGTGATCATCTGGATTAAGAGATAAGTACAAAATTGGATGGGAAAAAAAATAAATGCTATTGCCCAGACACATTATTTCAGTCTGCTTTCATCACATAAGATCGATTAAGAGCAGGGCTTATAGTGGGAAATTATATATCTTCTGATATTTGGTTAACTATTAGCAATAGTGCCCAAAAAGAAAGTAGGGAAAAGGAAAAGAGAAGAATCATGCACAGAGTGCAACTAGCTAATACTACCACTGAACATGATTCAGCGGTCTGATGTGACCATATAGTGTCTAGGTCAAGGGGAGTGAAAGTACCACTCTATTCTGCCTCAGTCAGACCCCTGCTGAAATACTGCATCCAGTTCTAGACACCACAGTTTGTTCATTTATTTATTTTTTAATCATCTTTCTATATTGATCTTTCCTATAATTTTACAGTCTTCTTTCCTCCCCCTTTCCCCTTCCCCAATTCCCCCATTTTTTTGCATTTTCCCCAAATTATTCCCTCTTTCCATTTTTTAGTTACAGCCTTTTTTTTATGTAATATCCTTGTTCTGTCGTATTTTGCTCATAATAATTTTAACAGTTTAACAAGTAAATATCTATTAATTACAATTATTTACCATTTGTCTCTCACTTTTTTGTTCTATTACTTTATAAATCTTTATCTCTCCTTACATTTACTCCAGTCTGTCACTGGTTTCCATTCTCTATCAAATTGTTGAATAGAATTGTGGATGCCACAGTTCAGAAAGTATATTGACAAGCTGGGATGTGTCCAGAGGAAGGCAACCAAAACAGTAGAAGGGCCGGAAACCATGTCCTATGAGTAGTGGCTTAAGGAGTTGGGTATGTTTAGACTGGAGAAGAGAAGGTTAAGAGGTGACATGACAGCTATGTTTAAATATTTGAAGGGATGTCATATGGATGATGGAGCAAGCTTGCTTTCTGCTGCTCCAGAGACAAGGACAAAGAGCAATGCTTTCAAACTTCAGGAAAAGAGATTCCATCTAAACATTAGGAAGAACCTCCTGATGCTAAGAGCTGTTCAACAGTGAAACACACTGCCTCAGAGTGTGGTGGAGACTCCTTCTTTGGAGGTTTTTAAACAGAGGCTTGATGGCCATCTGTAGGGAATGCTTTGATGGTTTGACACTCAGACCACTACACCACACTGGCTCAATATACTGTCTTCTAAATATAATCCTGCAACAGACATGTAGTGGCACGGGGTGGGGAGAGAGAATAAAGGCATTGCTCCTTCTTCCTGAAGAAACAATTCTTCAGTCCCCAAGTTTCTAACAGTGCAGCAAACAAACACTTCAGTTAAGCATTTTTAAACACAGTTTAAGTGTGAAAATAAAAGGTCAGGCAAAGTTAGCAAGAAACACAAACACAGCACATTTAAGAATTCCAGGTATGAATGATTTTCAATGTCTCTTTCTCTGCAATGGTAGAAATTTGGGGAGTGAATGAAATTTCATGGGGGAAAATTCTTATTTGCCAGAGCAATGGCCTTATGGCAAAATGGCAAGTTCTGTTAAAGATATAGTAAATCTTCTTTGTTCCATAAACCTAGAAAATTACATGACTAATTTATTGTACAGGCATATCTCAGTTAACAAAGCCTCAAAGAGGCTCTTTTTCACAAAGTCTTTTTATACACACATTTCCTCCATTTCCTCCTTGTTCTCTGTCTACTGGGAGGTTTTTATCAACCTTGGCATTGTAAAGGTGATGCAGGAGGGCTGGAGAAACACCAAAATTTTAGTGCCAGATTGCAGCAGTGTGTTGGCAGTAAACAATGCAATAAAGCTTGAGCTGGGAAAGAACAGGGTTCTATTCTAGCCAGTCGCTGTGTAACTAAGGCCATTTCCACATTACACTGTTACAGTGCTATTATTCCACATTCATATTCAACATCCTGTTCTTCCTTTAAGTGGTTTATTCTTTTCATGTTCTTTGTGCCTGTGGTACCAAATTTCCTGTTAAAGAAGTAATGCCCAGGAACACATTTAACTGTGGTATATCTGCACTTAGAGATTTCATTCATATTGCCTAGTCCTGGCATATCCTCAGTAGGCATGCAGTTCCTATCAGAGACCATTTACATTCCATCATGTCAGCTTTTGTCAGCTTGATAACAGATGACTCCCATTAGCCCTAACTATTGGCCAGCTGAGAGGGCTGATATGAACTGTAGTTCAAAATATCAGCGAGGTTCTTAGTTAAATCAGGCTGTATTATGTATTCATGTGTTATCTCTAGACACTATACTCCTCAAAATGTGTCTTACTGATAGGAAAGTGGAAAAATTGCATTGCTATAGTACTTAATTCTTTGGTCAAGAATTCTACATGGGTTAGTCAGTTATATTTGTATAACATCTCCTGGCCTTAACCCACCCCTGCCAAAAAAATAAAACAAAAAAACTTTACCTGGGCATGCTGGAAGAGACGCACTGCTGAGGTGATCAGAGCATGGGGAAATGGCATTTCTATCCTTCTTTCACCAGTGAGTGAGGCTGCAACAAGGACTTGTCACTCTCATAGCTACACTTGCTGGCTGGTGTGTGTTTGTGTGTGTGTGTATGGAATCATCATCCACTCACACCCTGATCATCAGCAGAATGGGCCTATTTCTCTCAGCACGGCTGATACCTGGTCAAGTACATTTTGGGGGAGCAAGTATGATAACTGCAAATGGTGTCACAATTGTGATTATGTAGGGATCATTAATATGGATTAGTTACAGATGTGTAACTCCAGGTTATGCATCAGTAAGTGCAAGCCTCAGTTTTTATCTGAAAAAAGTAGCTCCCACACATATTCAGGGTCAATTCGTGTAGCTTCTGTGGTGGGCTTTTAATCTCCCCATCCCCGCAACAAAATAGTGGGGCAGTTGTCACCTAAATGCTCTGCCATAGGTTTTCTCTAATGTAAGTTTCAACTGACAGTTTCAGCGATGGAGTGGGCTATGAATTCCTGGAGTACCTTATTTAGTAATGGAGTCCCCAAGAAAGAGAGCAAAATGTGGTGATCAATGATTCTGTCAAATGTACATGAGAGACAGAAGTTACATGAGAGATAAAAATGTTGCCACTTCCCATGAGGATCAAACTATGAACAGAACTGACCTTCTGAGTGTGTCAAGCCCATGTACTGTGCTGGAAGACTAAAATTGGACAAGCTAGAAGACTGACAGAAGAGTTCATGGATTTTGTTAGAAAGCTGCATGCTCAAGAAAAATGTAAGATCCTAAGATTGCTGTGTTGTCATTCTCTCACTATTTTACTTCAGTGTAGTAAATTTCCTTGATCTCACTTCGCTGTGCAAAGTGAAAGATGTCTAACCAATCAACTTTCTTCTGGTTTCTTTCTTCTGGCATTTTTTTGCTTAAAAAGTTACTGTTCTTGTTCAGAAGTCTGTGTCTAATAAACTTTAAGAACATGACTTGGTAACACTTCCCTGA
Source organism: Ctenosaura bakeri (assembly GCA_948474755.1). NCBI lineage: Eukaryota > Metazoa > Chordata > Lepidosauria > Squamata > Iguanidae > Ctenosaura > Ctenosaura bakeri. The sequence continues at coordinate 268,376 of CAOLHI010002206.1, forward strand.
GGTGTTCCCATATTTCTTTGACTACCTAGTCTTCTGTTTATCTGCCATGGTGCCATGATATTCTCATCTGAAAAGGTAAACTGATTAGTATTAAAGAACAAGGACTTCATGACAAATTGTTGAGTTTTCATGATTTAATATCCTGGGCTAAATCCTCAGCCAGTATAAACAAGTATGCCTCCTTTATAGCCACTGTTTGTTCTCTGTAAATGATTATTTGACAAATGACCTCCATAATCAAATAGTTTTGTCAATTCCCTCCCTGTCTCAAAGTGAGTTTCATTTACCTGTTTGTTCAAAAAGATGTAGATGACTGGGTTGTAGACCGTGCTGCTCTTTGCAAGGATTGAAGGGATGATACTGGCAGAGGGAGTAACTAAGCCGGGTTTCCCAAAAGTTGCTAACAGTGCCATGACCCCATAAGGTAGCCAGCAGAGCAGAAAGCAAATGACCATCACAACCACCATGATCAGGACTCGTTGCTCTCTTGTTTGTGCCATTCCTTTGGTTACTCCACTCACCTGAAACAAAAGAACCACATAGATACATGTAGTGCTAAAACACAAAGGAGGGCTGTACTTAAGACAAGCTCAGACGTGGCTCCAGATCAAACAGTGATCGTGTACTAACTTGTAGCTACTATATCAAGCAGTTGAGTTACTTGTAGTTACTATATCAAGCAGTCAAAAGTAATGTTCTACCCATGCGGTTCCATGCCCACATGTCTTCTTTTGAAAGGGCACAAGGGGCAACCCTCTAGACCTTTATACTACATCCAGCCCAAATACCCCACAGCTATTGAGTCCCAGAAGGAGCAGCTTCTGCAGCTGTGGCTGCTGCTGCTTTCCAGGAAAGGAGCAGGAAGGTACACCAGACAGTGAAGAACAAGTTCATAGGGGAAAGAAAATGGTAGTGCACTCACTGATGAAGTGCATCCTCCTATCTTTTCCCCAAAGCTATAGCATCTGAACTGCCTCTGCTTCTTCCTCCGCTCTCCATCAGTAAGAAACAGCAGTGGCTCCTCCCAGGCCTTGACAGTTGCAAGAGAGAGGGCTACAGAATAACCCCTTGCACTCCAACCAAAAAGAGACCTAAGGCTTGTCACTAACAGGATTCTAGGCCTAGAAGCACCTAGCTACAAACTTTTCCAAGCTCTATACTTAAGCCACCTCTTTTGTATTCAGTGGATGGATGAAGGGAGGAGAAGGACCACACCCCTCAAAGGCCCCTCCCTAAACTGCAAACCCCAGGATTCCATAGGATGTTGAAAGTGGAATAATAGCACTATAACAGTCTAGTGTGGAAATGGCCCATGTGAAGAGCTCTCATGCTTCCAAGAAGGAAGACATCAAATGTACCAATGATGAAAGGAAAATTAGCACTTAGAGGTAAATTATATATTCAGAGATATAATGGTGAACACAAAAATGCTGCCGTGCACCATTTGCTATGCCATTTTCCTACCAAAAGAGAGAACTGAATTGTGAGACCAAATACTTTCTAGATTTCAGTTTATCTATGGACATTAATATCATTAAAAACTCTAGCAAATAGTTCTGCTCAACTAAAGGTGCAAATATCCTTGTGTGTTGGACCACAACAGTCTCTGTTCATTTAAAAAAAAATTAAAAATTCAATACCATTTCAAGCATGCTTTCCATTTCAATTGCCCCAATAGCTCAAGAGATCTTTGAACTGGAGATTACTTTAATATCTTTTATAAATTAAATACAACATTCATTTCCCTTCCACTGGCATAAAGGTCTTATAGCTACACTTCTGTGAATAATCATTAACTCAATTAGACTGCTTTTTACTATTTGGCAAGACACTGTAATTTGCAGATGCCATTATGTAGAAGTGGTAGGAATTTGTTCCAAGTTTGTTTGAATACATTAACACCCCATAAATGAATCACAAATGAAAACAAATCAGTTATCCAGTTATAGGGCCAAGATATTTTGGATTCATCTGATTGGGGCCAAGTCACTTTGGGAGCTTATTTTTTATTGATAACATTGAAAATACACTGTTTATTTCAAGTGGAGGCAATATGCAGCTCTTCAAATTTTGGGCTTCGTCTCCCAGCATTCCTTACCGCTGGTTATGCTAGTTAGAGCTGATGGAAGTTGCAGTCTGACAATATCTGCTTATTTAAACAATCTCATTTATAAACCATATATTTTTATATTGTATAGCAAACTCATGTTCTGAATCTTAATCCTTCTATAGTCAAAATGGCTTCACCCAGGCAGAGGATGGTGGTTTTAGCAGGCTTGGGGGATAAAACAATGCTTGCAAAGGAAAAGAAAAATCCAGGAGGGGCCTAATGTGGGGAAAAAACAGGAACTGAACATATTAAATAGGCATGAAATGGGCTCATGAGACATGCGCAATGGTGGAAGGCTGGGGATGGATGGAGTGTTTTGCTACAACTGTGAACAGAATCACTTCATGCTTCAACATTTTGCTGCATGTCCCACTCAGAAAATATATAATAAATTACATTACAGCAGACTAGAATAGCTTTGAGCCTTCAATATATTTTGGCTTACAACTTCCATCATCCCTACCCAACATGACCCATAATAAGAGAAAGGGGTTCCCTATACTAAAGTACTACAGGGAAACACTGGGACAAATTACAAAGAAAGAATTCTGGGTAGAGAGGTATGAATAACCATATGAATATATAACTGCCAAAAGAAAGTTCTAGAAATCATTTTTTTCTCTTGATCTCTTCTTTGTCTTCTTTTTTATTTCTTTTCTGCTTTTTAAATTTTTATTATATTGTATTCCAGTTTTTTCTTTTTGTCTCTAATCTTTGTAACTGCTTGTAATTCTTAACATACTTTTTTAAAAGATTCTGCTTAACAAAAATATTTTACAAAAAATAAAGGAAGGAGATAGGTGTAGCGATGTAAATCCTTGACTGTTTCTTTTTTGCAAGCAAGGACAAATAATTGTTAACAGTTTTCTCCCTGCCACAGGGAAAAAACAAACATTCTTCTATAATACTCTTCACATATTTAAACATCTCAAAAAGTGTTATGGAGGAATTATTCTGTGGAGAAAAACACATTCTGTTTTCAGTGCAGAAACCCATTTTGCACCCAAAAAAACCCGTGCTTTTTTCTTGACAGAAAAACATCTTTTGGGACATTGAACACCAGGAAAAAACTGTGCAAAATTCTCTTTGGTCTATTATTCCTCCCAATAGAGTTTCCTAGTTGTTAGGAAACCCATTTTTCCACATGTGAACAAACAGTTTTGAACATTCTTTTCATCCCTAAAACAGATCCACATCACACTGCTTGAAGCAGGAACACTGAAGGAAATGGTTTTAAAAGCTGCTATGGCCTTTTGGTTCCTTTATCATGTATTTCCCTTAATCTCTTCTTCACCATTAACTGACTGCTGTTGCTCAGGCATGAAACAGCATTGGTTGCAAATATATCATAGTCAATTCACTATCATTGTTCTGTTGTTATTCCTGTTACCGCAGATTTGCCTGTCTCTGAGTTTATAAAGCCAATGAAAACAACTCAGAGAGACTGAGTAGGGAAAGAGGACTGTTTAATTACATCAATTAAAAATTATCAATTGTACAATTGGACTGACTTTAGGGTTTGTGTTTCCCAGAAAAATAAGTCAGTACTGATCACATTCTCCATTTGAAATTTATATTCCCTTCATCCTTTCAAAAATGTACATTTGGATTCCATTGGTTGTAAAACATGTACGCAGACATACGCAAAACGCTTCTAATCTTCAGGGCTGTATTATAGCTATCCTCCCTTCTCAGAGAGTTGAAATCTTTATCTTAACAGAAGGACTTGCTCCATTTGACATAAAAGATGCATTTTTTAAAAAAAAACTCTGTTACCAAATAGTTGGTTTTTATCTGACTGTCCAGCTCACACTGACTAGTAAATTTCTTATCTCTTTTCACATCCTCTCTGCTGTTCCCTTGGTTATACTGTAACAGCCATCATCTTGCTTAAAGACACATATTCATATACCAAATATTTTTCAACCATTAAAACAATTCATGATTTTATATTCTGAGTTATCATTCTTCCTCCTTTTTTGAATAAATAAATAAATCACAAAATACAAAAGTTAAAAAGTGATTAAACTATCCCAAAAGATTAAAAGCAATTAAAAAACATAAACCACAGAAAGCAGAACAGCACAAAATAAATAAATAAATAAATAAATAAATAAATAAATAAATAAATAACAGATTGAAAAATCTAGCACACTGTACAGAACCCATTACAGGGCTGAACAAAACTGCATTCATTTGGAAGATTATATTTGAAATCTGGAGACTGCAGCATCTCAGAAACTGTGTTGTTGTTGCGTGTCTTCAAGTCATGTCTGATTTATGCTGACCTTATGGTGAACCTATCATGTGGTTTTCTAGAACTGAGGGTATGTGATCCACCCAGTGGGTCTCCATGGCCAAGCGAGGAATCAAACTCTGGTCTTCAGGGCTGTAATCCAATGTCCAAACCTCTACAACAAATTGGCTCTCAGAAATATTTGATTCTATTAACTGACATGACATACAATTTCATGGGTATATGGATATACCATGCACATACTCTATACATGGCATCTCTGGTCACTCCACTGCCAAAGGCAGCTCTATAAATGTATAATAGGAAGAGTTTCTGATATCACTTAGAAACATTTTCAACAGCGGGAGGAGAACTGAATTGTACTTCATATCCGCTGTTCTCATACAAGAGATCAAGAGACTGTGGCAATGAGATCATAAAAGAGTATCTGCACTACACAGTTGTATCAGTTTGATACCAGTTTAATTGCAGTGAAGGTAGAACATACACTCTTTACCACCACGTCTCCCTTAGCTGCTCCAAGCAGGCTCCACCAGTGCTGGACTCTATGCCTTCAGAGGTTCCGCACTTAGAAGAGTCCCTTTCAGCTTGGAGCTGCTGTAGGAAAAGCTTCTCCAAGGGCTGATTCCTTTGCCCTTTATAGCATGGCAATGGATACAGTGAGCAGTGCTGCTTTAACTGCCCCATGGCACCACTATACAGAATTCTAGGGTTTAGTAAGGTACTTCAAACACTACGTTAAGATGTGGATTACAGTTCTCTGACAGTTCACTAACTAAAAATCCTTCTTCATTATAATGTATTTTTATTATAATTTAGTATAATTTAAAATTTCAAAAAAGTTCAAATCGTTTCCACTGGTTTGAAATTGTCTGGTTTCAAGTCATAAATAATTTAATATATTTTTAGTCTTTTAAAATTATTGTTATGTTATTTATTGTCTTAAATTGATTTTGTTGTACATTATCCATAGGATGTTGAAAGTGGAATAATCGCTCTATAAGAATGTAGTGCAGAAATAGCCAAAGATGAGAAAGCTGGTGTTTTACATACAGTACTTTACCTATACAAACATGGTTGGAAATATATACCATCACATGATATACCTGTTGCTGTCAAAATGTGTTCTGTTTATCACATAAGAATAACTCAGAATTAATGCTAACCCAGGGCTAAATCAAGACTTTTTTGTTACCCAAGATTTAAAAGTAAGTGGTGCCACAACTCTTGTCCTGCTTCCTTAGCCATCTTATGTCAATGTAAAGTTAAGGCATTTTTCTTATTATAAAAAAGTTGTTTCTGGTCTGAGTGTTGTTTCAAAAGAAGAACTTTTTCAAAAGGAGCTTTCAATGTCACTAAACTTAAAAAAAAATCAAAAGATTTTATTTGTGCAGAATTTCAAAGACTTAGAGAGAGTCCAGTGATTAAGTCATGTGGGCATCTAGCCATCTTTAGGTGACATAATCATTTAGGTGGCTGTCATTGTAAGAAAGTAATCATACAGTTGCTTTGATTTTTGTGCAATAAGCAAACCCTCCAACGTTACCAAATTCCTTATTTTTTCAGGGAAAAGTAATCTACAGCTTGTCCTCCAAAGGCAGAGACCTTAAACTCTTCAATTAAGATTGCTATATATATATATCCAACTCCTTTTATGCTGCTACCTTATGCAATGGGAAAATGCTAACTGTCAAATTCAGAGTCTAAAATTCAGTGATGTGACAACAAAAAGCAATTGAATACTAATTAGAAGGAATTCATAAAGAAATTGAAATGGAAACAATGAAATAAAAATACAATTTGATCCTTGTGCCTGTACAATATGAGATCACAGGCTTTCATATGTCCAATACATGAACACCCCTTTATTCAAACAGTTTGAACAGAGTTCCCCAGTGCTTTACAAGGAAATGTACAGAGACCAATAAAAAGTTTTGAACATTCCCCATGATTATAGGATGCAGAGCATTTGTGCTCAGCCTTTTTCCCCATGAGAAAATCTAGTTTACCTTGTCAAACAGACATTGATTTTCTTGAAGTAGAGAAAAGGAAGGAGGAATTTACCAACACAGTCTCAGGCTATGTTTTAATTAAGAAGTATGAAAATTATTATACCATGGTGAAATAATGGTGAAGTTCTGGCTAAAGCACTCTGGGGAGGTCACAAAATAAAGGTTAAACCACATAGTTTAAAAATCCAGCAATTGATGTAAACACTAAAAACGTGTAAACTATTAGCATGGGAATAAAACAATGGAAGTGTGACCAATGCAAACTCTAAAAAGCACTAGCAGTTCTTCAAAAGCAGAATGACTGAAAGCCTAAAAAAAATGGAGAAGTCTTCATCGGGTACCAAAAGGGCATAACATAGGAATCAGGTGACTCTCTCTGTGAAGCTCAAATTAGGGATGCCACCACTGTAAAGGCCCTCTCTTAGCAGCAATCCACCTGACTTTAATGAAGGTACTTGGAAGAGGTTGTCTGGAAATGTTTGAGGTTTAATCCAGTAAATATAGGAGGATACAATCCTCCATGTAACCCAGGTCCAATCTGTTTAAGATTTTAAAGGTTATTCCCAGCACTTTGTATTAAATCTGAAAACAGACTGGATGTCAGTTTAGATCAGCTGCATAATATATGAAATAAGGTGATGAAATATTATTTGCAGTTTTAGATGTTTAATTTTCTGTTTCTTTAATCTATCATTTTAAGCATTTTAGGTAATTTGTGATTTTAACCTTCATTGATATTCTACATCAGCTGCTTAGTTTTGTATATGTAACTAAGTAACATCTCCTGGTCTGTCCACCGCACTCCACCCTCCTCAGACAAATCAGACAAAAGAGGTCCATTCTACTTCTGATCAGGGTGTAAGGAGAATGATATTTACAATCTCCTCTTGATAAGTGAGCGAAGCTATAACAAGGACTCACAACAGGGGTCCTACTTCTGATTTTCATAGCCTCAGTTGCTGGTCGGAAGGTGGTGGAAATGCTATGTTCCTTGTGCTCCTACTGGAAGCTGAACTTACATCATTCACCCAGTCTGGTTATGGCTTTCAAGGTAGGCCGTGGTGGCATTTACACAGTCTTTCAGAAAGACTATGTAGTCTTGCTGAATACAGAACAATTATGAAAGCATAAATCTAGGTTAAGAATCTCTAAGTGAAATACTGAATGCCAGCCCTTGTTTTTCTTGTAGGATTATGAGCCACAGTGAGCATTTGCGAGGATGGGAGAGCTACAAATCAAATAAATAAATGAACAAATATTGTAATTTGACTGGTAACTTGTTACTGGCTAATTTTGGATCTGCTAAAGTTTCCAGATTTTCCATGACAGTCTCACATACTACATACACAAGAATTCAAATGAGAGGTTTTCAGATTATGGATAACTTCCTATACTTGCTCAGTAATTTTTGTTCAGATTACAGATAATATTACTCTAATCTGATAAAACATGTTGGTGCCACTAAAGCCACAGAGAAAGCTCCATCTCAGAGCATGCCCAGACCATAAGCCTGATCCTTCAGAGAAGTGCAACCCCTACAGAACAAGCGGAATACCATTCAGGTGGTCTTAAAGAAATACAGTTAGAAATGTCTTTGTCTTGCCTGGATAGAATTTATTGGCCATCATCTAGATCATTACCAACTTAGGCCAGAAGAGTTTTTTTAAAAAATTATTGAGAATATTTATAACAGCTCATAGAAAGTATACAGAACTTCCATGGTTTCCATATCAGGGGCATAGTAAGCTGTCGAAGCCCTCTCGCCAAAAGAAGTTCAGCACCTTGGATAGCTCCTTTAAAGTCTAGAATAAAAGCCAGGACAGATTCACTGCATCTGTGATATTGAAGCATCCAGCCACCTCTCTGAAGCAGCAATTGGATGAATACAGAATTTTTGTCCCACAACAGCTGAGAAAGAGAATGAGTAAAGAATAACAAGCATGTCTTATTTGCTTGACCAAAAAGGTCTAAGGTTGGAAGCTCATCAACTTCCACGTGGCAAACAGTTGCCCTCTGATTTCTGTAAGAGCTGTCTTTGTTTAGATGAGCAAGTCTCTTGACTTCTGACTATTTCTCTACATCTGACTGCATCTACACTCATTCCAAGTTGGGTTTGAATCTTATCACAGCTGGGATCCTACATTGCTGACTTAGGCCATTTCCGCATGGGGTGAGGGAATCGCCCCATGCCAGTACTTACCGGATCTTTGGGCTCGATGCTTGGGTCCAGGATGGTCTGGAGCAGTGTGTGGCCGCCGCTCCACACTGCTCCAGGGATGAAAATGGCGGCTTCCGGTTGGTGGAGGCTCTCCACCAACCACTGAAGCTTGCCAACCTAAAGCCCGCCCCTGGCAGATCACAGGCTTGCACTGGTGCGAGCCTGCAAATCTGCACCGGAGTGCGGGAACGGAGTGGCGTGCTCTGTTCTTTTGAAAGACCTCTTTCAAGCGGTCTTTCAAAAGCACGTTGGACAACCACTTTGGGTCGTTCGGGAGTGGGCTGAGTGCGGATCTACAGTAAGTAGGTCCAACCCAGTCCGCTCCCAGGTGCAGACATCCTCTCTGGAGGACGCTCTGCACCGTTTCTTTAAGCCCATGTGGAAAAAGCCTTAGTTACAACTAAGAGTATCATCTCCTGGCCCAACCTTTCAAACCCACCATAACAGCCAGCAGCAATGCAAGTCTGTTCTGCTGATGGTTATGGTGCACAAGGATGACATTTGACATGACAATACTGCCATAGTTGTGACTACCTAGCATAACTGAATACAAAGCAGTTATGGATGTGTAACTCTACATTACAATCTATAACTGTAATATAACTTTCCAGCCCATGTGCAGCTCATTTTGAATACATCATGTTTTAGTAAGCCAAATTCTTTTGATTTTAATTGTTTCCTGCTCAAGTGGTGTTAAGAGAGCCAGTGTGGTATACCAGTGTGGTTTTAGTGTTGCACTGTTACTCTGGAGACCAGGCTTTGGATCACTCCTCAGACATAGAAACCCACTGGGTGACCTTGGGCAAGTCATACTTTATCAGTCTTAGAGGAAGGCAAAGGTAAAGTGCCTCTGAACAAATCTTGCCAATAAAACCCTACAATAGGCCCACTTTAGGGTCACTCTAAGTCAGAAAAAACTTGAAGGCACACAACAACAACCACTCACATGTTGTTAGCCTATAGTAAAGTTGCCTTTACAATCACCCATTAGAATACAAGATATATTTGGGGTTATGGAATTCATGTAGCCAGAAAACAAGATAGTGCCTGCTAACCCTGGCTGTTTTGTATGTGCTTTCAGTGTAACTTCCAGACAGAGCACTCATTAAAGCATGTTCATGATCCTCAACCTCTGTGCAGTTTCTCTCCATACGCTCAGAGACTACATGTTCTGAAGACACTGTTTAAAACTTACTCTAAAGGCAGATAGATAGGGCCAGGGGCCAGCAGGGATGATCCTGTTCTCCCCCTACGCACGTTCTGTGCATCTAAAAATAATATCTGCACATTCCTACAGTGCTTGTGCTATACTTCCTGTAGGTTTCTTTTCAGGTCTTGAAATTTCAAGTCAAACAGGGCTCTTTATAAAGTTAAAGGTTACATATTTAGAGCTTGTGGGAAGCACAGGGACTAACAGCCAGGATCTCAGGATAGCTTATAATGACATATACATCTCTGTTTTCCCTCCTTCTGGATTATATAAGTAAATGGTGATGGCAGCAGCTGCTTTTTTTTTCAGTCTTGGGCTGCAAATACCACAATCTACCATCATTACGACTCTGAGCAGCAATAATGAGCACTGCAGTTAAAAAACACACCTGCCCAGTGTGAGACCAGAGAAGGCTGCTTATGTTTTTGTGTCCACCTAGAGTATAAGATGAGGAAGGATAAAATGAAAGAAAATTCAAAGAAATACAACTATATCTCTGCTTCTCAGCCATAGTATAGCACCCTCGTTTCCATCAGAAATGCCTCCAAGCATAATGCATGTTTAAAATAGTGGCAGTGGCAGCAAAGGTGTACATAATTTGGGTTCCCAACATTCCAGTGAGCAGACAGGAAGAATGATGAAAGTCAGTGGGAAAAGAAGAAATAAAAATCAAAACACGGCTTTTGATCTTTCTGCATTAGATTTTATAAAGAACTGACAAGTGGTTCAAGTCACCTGGCTTTTCTACCTCCTAATTGCATGCACTGTTTCATTAATATATGAGGCAGTGGATTTTGGGTGTCACTAAAGGACAACAAATTGTTTGTCATTTATTTTGTTCTTATTGTGTGTTTTTTTCTTGCCAGTGGTGAAGAAAGGTACTTTATGTGCCAAAATAACATGCTTGGGATGTTCAGCTTTATGTGCCAAAATAACATACTTGGATTTCAGTACTATGCACCTTAATGGGGAGGGGGGCAGGTCATTTGTTACTCTGCCTCAGACAGCAAAATGTCTTTGGCCGCACCTGACAAGGAAAGGAAAGGATCATATACATGAAAAGAGAGATAATAAGGAAACCAGAAATGGATATAGCTAGTATAGGATATATCCTGTGAAGCTAGAACAATTACTCATCTTGTTCACCTTCTGATTCTGCTTGAAGTATGCTTCCTCATCTTGATTTACTAATTACCCTGCTTTACATAATAATATTTGAGTTCCTGTGGGGGCGTATAGAATTTGAATCAGAAATGGATGCATTATTTTTAAAACTTATGCAGTGATACTGGATCTGAAACACTGGACGAAATTAGATATGATATTAAATGCATCATTACATTGGACATAGATGCTTAAAAAAAAACTAAAAGTGCAAATATTTTCAGGAGGAAAGCTGAATGTGATCATAATCAAAGCAGTAGGGGAAAGGGCATTTAACTCTTTCTCTTCTGCTGAAATCTTGGTGGAAACTGCTTGTTTGAAACTATTTGTATTGTACTTAATTCCAGTGTATTGCATTTAATTCACAATGCAAACAGCTTTAGAGAAATTGTCAGAGGAGGAAAAGCTACTGCAGAGGAAAGTTGAGTGAACCTCCCTATCCCTCCTTATCCCTACCTGTTGTTATCCTGATAATGACCACCCTTGTTCCCCTTAGCACTGCTACATGGGGTTGCCCTTGAAAAAGACTTGGAAACTGCAGCTAGTGCAAAATGCAGTAGCTTGACTGCTGACTGGAATACCATAAGAGCAGCAAGAACTGCATTGGCTGCCAATATGATTCTGGTCTGAATTCTAGGTGTTTGTGATGATATTTAAAATCCTAAATGCCTTGGGACCTCAATACTTGAAGGAATGCCTATCCTTGTATGTTCCTGACTGAGAGTTAAGGTCTGCTGTGGAAGACCGCCTCTGGTGGCCCATCAGTGAGGTCAATACACTGTGTTGGGACATGGGAGAGGGCCTTCTCAGCTGTGGCACCCCAATCTTTGCAATGCCCTCTCCCGAGAGGCCCAACTGGCACCAACACTACTTCATTTCAGCACCAAATTAAAACTTGCTTTTATGTCAAGGCCTTCAGACCTCATTAACTCAACCCAAATACTATTACTCTAAGACCCTTTCCACAACTCACCCATTTTTGGCACTGGGGTGCGGTGCTCACGCGAGCAGCCTCTAGAGAGAGGCTCTCGCGTCCAGGGTCCTTTAGGTCTGCACAAGCTTCCTGCTCACACGAGAGCCCTGCCTCTTCCTTTTGCAGTGCAGCCTAGGACCTTCCCAGGCTGCACTGAGACAGGAAGCACGACTGAACTGGATCCCGAGGCTCTGCACGCAAGGTAAGTCTGCATGAGGCCCTGGAGTGACGCGGGGCCCTGGAGCGATGCATGACCATGCAGCATTTTCGGCTTCAAGCCAAAAATGAAAAAATGCGTCCGTGGTCCGTGTCAAGCCCTGGAGCATCGCACAAATGCGAGTGCGTCGTGTGGACCACTCCTCACATTTGCGCGACGCTCAAGGGGCTCTTTTGCATTGAAAATGCTGTGCGAAAAGGGCCATAGTTTTAAAATGTTTAAAACAGAGCTTTCCAAACTTTTCATATTGGTGACACACTTTTTAGACATGCATCATTTCACGACACAGTAATTCAGTTTTACTAGCAAACCGCAGGTTAAACTAACCCTTTATAAGAGATATGGATACATAAAAAAATTGTAATAATGAAATTACAAGAAACAAAATCCTTAATTAGTAACTTATCCATTTTAGGGGCAATTCAACTGTAGTTTAAGTAACTAAACATGAAAATAACAGCACCGGCACTCCATTCCTGCAGTGAAAAAGTGAGAGAACAATCCCG